>CM035435.1:139733893-139988893 GCA_020310875.1 Ceratopteris richardii
TAGAGCTATTTTGAGTTTGTAAGAGTGTTATTGAGCAATAGTGTTTACTTTCAACCTTCCATTATGTCTTGCTTGTCTCTGTCTTGTGTGTGTATGTGTGTATGTGTGTGTGCATCTCCATGCTTCTCATCTTCACTCTCACTACATTTTGCATTGACGATCTTCAGATCACTCCTATCTCTTCCGTGGATTGACATTAAGGAGGTGGAGCTTCTTAACTTGGTGCTTACCATTGTGCTAGAGCAACACCAAATTTGCTGCCGTTGCCGGGGATTGAGTCTAGGACAAATGCATGATGGTAAGAGTATAGCAAGAATCGGCATTGGAAGGTGAAAATTTGAGTTTTGTTATTTTCTTAAATTATTTTGTTATTTTGTGTTTTTTATTTCCTCTACACTCCTCCTTCACCACCGCATCATCTTCTTCCACCCCCAAAAAATTTTAGACTTCACCATATCCATCTATCCTCCTCATTTCCCTCATTTGTGCATGTGAGAGAGAGAGAGAGAGCTTTTGAGTGTGCATCGATGTGTGTGTTTTTGAGTTTTCTTATAGGTATAGTGCTTGAGAATAGCAAGAGAGCTCCAAAATGGTGAGAAATTCAAATTTCTATCAGATCTGTCATAGGTGTCAGACCATCGTGATGGTCTGACAAGTTTGACTTTTTTGGTAAGCGTCTACATCACGGCATAGAGCACACTTGTGTACATAGGAATCCATAGACACATCAAAAAAAAATTCATTTTGGTGGACCATCGTGATAGGCTCACGCCATTGCAATTTTGTCATGCCATCGCGAGGCCTCAACCCGACCATCGCGACGGTCTCCCACCATCGCGATGGTTCACTTGAACCATCATGATGGCCATTGACATTCACGACCATCTCGCCAGGCCCATGCCATCACGATGACCACTTGCCATGTTTCCTCCTATACCATCGCGACAATACCAGGTACGCCATCGTGATGCTTCAATTTTTAGACCATCACGAATGGCTCACACCATCGCAAAGCCTCATGATCATCGCAATGGGCTCACACCATCCCAACGGTTGCATTGATCACTAAGCATCACGATGGGCTCATGCCATTGCGACTGCTCATTAGTCAGACCATTCGTGACAAACTTGTTTTTTGGACCATCACAAAGCTTCACACCCTCCAACCATCGCGACGGTTCCATACCATCTCTATGGTTCAACTGGACCATCCCGACACTCCTAGACCATCGCGATCACCTCAAACCATCGCGATTGTTCACTTAGAATGCCAAATTTAGGGTTTTGATTTTTGCAAATATAAGCCTTATTTTGAGTGAATTTTTGGTTGATTAAGCATATTGGAGACCCCTTTTGCTTATATTTGAAGAAAAACGTGTCTGTCAATTTTAACCCTTGAGAGTTTGAATGTCCATAACTTTTTCATTTGAAGTCTATTTTTTTGTTGATATTTAGATATCATAAATTGAGGTTGACCTATCTGTGGGACTAGGAAAGCAATGGGGCATTTGGGAAATTTAGCCAAAGGAAAAGGGACCCTTAAAGTTGTATATATCAAAGTGCTTGATCATTGATTTAAGAGTTGGTATAAACATTGGATTTGGACAGGTCTAGCAAGAGCCATCCAAGGGCAATCAAAGCAAGGCAAGGGTGAACTGAGCAAGGCTTGGGAAGTGTGACTCTTGGGCATCAGGGCTATCAAAGAAGCTCACTCAAGGTTGGAAGAATACTCAATCCCCTCAATCAAATATTAGCTTAGCTAAACGTTTAGCATTGTGGATTAACAAGTCCAAGAGACTTAATTTTTTTCAAGTCCAAGAACAACATAAAGGTGTGCGATACAAAAAATCCTGAAGGAAAGAACTTAAGACTAATGGAAAAAGAACTCAAAAGTACAACGAAAAGTCAATTCCTAACGCATACATTGAGACAAGACAAGAATCTACAAGAACTAAAAACAAGACAAGTGACTAAGAACAAAGGAACATTGACGATTAGAAAGAGTATTGAGAGGCCAAGGAAGACAAATTCATGAACCTTAGATCGGGCAAGCATATAGGTAAGTCAGATCGAGGAAGCCTTAGATCATCAAAAGCCAGTGTAGGAACTACTGCACATTCGTGGGCACAACAATTGAATAGCTACCCTTATGAATTGGTCTCACAAAAAGATGAGAAAGAGGATTAAGCGTAGCATACTTAGAAAGACCCGAAGGACCCTACAGAACCCAATTAGAATATGTCCAAACCAACCACCTAGGTGCTCGCATCTATGGGGATGGTTTGAGAAGATCAATGGTTCATTTGCATAACCCTAACCAACCCATTGTATTGGAGCGTCCAATGGTGAAATTTGAGAAAGATGCTTACATAGACAAAAAAGGAACAATGTACATCATAAGTAATCAACCTAATCATACCAATGAGTTTGGTGTAGTGAGTCCCAAAACAGAAGCAAGAACCCAAGGAAAAGAACCATTAGGGGATGAATCTAGGACACCTCGAGGGAAATCTGTACTGACAAGAGTACTAAACCCAAAATGGATCCCTCAGGATAATAGAAGCATTGAATTGTTTCTGAATAAGGACACTGACGAAGCATTTTGGAGATACAAAATGGAACAACCTAGCGAGATAGGTTCCATTATGATTTACGAATTCAAGGACCCAGATATGCCTAGAAAGGTGGTGTACCTCGATAACACCTAAAAACGAGTATTTGTAGTGTCAGAATATGCCAGACATGCCTATACATAGAGAGGCGAGCTAGTATTTCCCCATCAAGAACAAATGTAAATACTAGAAATCATGGGGCTAGGACATCCTTAGCCCATGGTACTCAAAGAGAGAATAACAAAGAAAGACCAGAAGTAAGTTTCATGCATCCCATAGGGAGAGATAGACCCGTTATGGACACCGATAGATTGGAACGACAAAGGGTGGTAGAGATGACTTTCCTCTACCTAGACCACGTGAACATCCAAGGATACTAAGACCCACTCAATTAGTAAAGTCGATGAAAAATTACTTTGATGGGATAGGAGATCCCTATGACCATGTTGCCAAATTTAAGTAGGTATTGCACGCAGAGCAAGTACAAGACATGTTTACGCAATACAATGCTTTTGGACTCACGTTAAAGAACATGAATTTAACTTGGTTCCAACCATTGCAACAAAGGCAATTTAGGGATATTCATCACTTGTTAGAGTCATTCATCACAAAATTCTCTAAAAGTGGAATCAGACATGATACTTCTTTGTTGATTCACAGCTTCAAACAGACCCCTCAAGAAATAGTCAGACTTGCAGGACGTAGGTTTAGACAATATGTCGAGAGATGCCTAATGCAAGAAGTACCCTCACAGGCCAAGCAAGTGTCATTGTTTTTAGATGGCCTCTTGAGCTCTAAACTATGCTCCTATGTCTATTTAAAAGAACCTAGAACACTAGAGCAATGTTTAAGGATTTATATAGACATTGAAGAAAATCTAGGAGATGAATCGGAACTTTCAAAGGTATATAAAGACTCAGATAGTTCATCTCAATTATCCTCAAAACTCTCTAGCTCAATTGAAGATCTAGCAGAAAAAGTGGCCCAAAAACTAGGAGTCTTTAGCAAACAGATGCCTAGGTTAACAACAAACAAATGTTGTTACACCTATGGTGGTGATCATATGGCAAATGTGTGTCCCAATGTAACACAACCTCAAACCAACCCTAGTGGCCAATAGTGCACAATTGAGAGATGATACACGAATCACACAGCACAAGGCTGCCCATACAACAAACAAGTGGTACGGGAGAACTATCTGCAAGCATACCTGCAATGAGGAAGGTATTAAGGTCAATAAAACGCTCAACCTCATTACTATATGCCACCCTAGAACTATCCTTATCAGGCTCAATAGAGACCTCAACCCGTTTTAGCTCAGCAACCACCACCACCAGCTAATGTCATCTCAGTCAAGTAAGCTACTATAGAAGAGAACCTCAATAGGGCTTTAGTGCCTTCTTCACCCCTGAACATAGAAAGTGATCCTAATTCTAGAAGTTTTGACTCCATCTATGTAGACACCCACATACTACACGAAGTCTCCAAAACACATGGAAACATATCAATATGATAGTCCTCCCCTGGAACCAAGTTGGGAGCTTCAGTATGCCAATGTCATGTATGTGAACCCTAACCCAGGGCCCCAATTGAGATAATCAAGATCATAGGGCCCTAAAGGAACATGTTTTAGGTTCCAAGGAGATCATTTCATAAAGGATTACCCACATCCTCCGATACTAGGATAGTCACAATACCATAATATTCAAGGCTTTTGTGCCAAATGTGGTGAAGAGCATGTCATTAGAGATTGTCCAAAGAACCCTCCTAATGCCTCAAAAGTGACACCCATAAATGTGATAGGTATTGTTCATAACTCCGATGGATCCAACCTGACATATGTGCCTATCCAAGCTATAACAACAGCACAAGCGATGTTATGGAATCAAAAGCTTAATCCTGAAAAATTAGCTGAAACATCTAGCAGTAGAAAGAAGAAATATTGGAAGGAGTAACGAGAAATGATTAAGAGGAAGTGCAGTAAAAAGATAAACGATTTGGAAGGAAGTCTAAAGGAATCTACAGCCAAAATCCTAGAATTGACTTCCCAAGAATCTAATCGGGAGAACCTAGCTCAAAGATCAAGATCAATTATAGCGGAACCAATACCTGAGAACCTAGACATGATGTTTCATGCATATCAGGCACGATTAAAAGAAGGACCCCAGGTAGCTTAATTGAGTAAGAATTATCCAAGAGCAGACTTAGAAATTGAGAGAACTAAACTTTGCATGAAGATGGTAGAATTAGCACAAGTTGTGTTTGAAGCCTCTCCTTAGATTAATTGGAACAACATGGCAAAACTAGAATTACACTAAGGACTAATGGAGAGGTTAGAATACTTGGTCACTAGCAACGAGAAGAGGAATCTACAAAAGGACCCTATTGTTCTAGAGACACTGGAAGGTAATGCACCATCCCTGTCTCAAGTGCCAAATATCGAAACTGAAGACAACCTGCTTCCATACACAAGTATTCACAAGGTTTTCTGAGAGAAATCCAAGAAGAGAAATGGAGTCAAGAGCAAGAAACCCATCCTCCTATTCAAGAGATAGATGACTTGCAGGAAGAATTTCCCCAAGACATACCCTCTATCTATGACGATGTAGAGGAAGAGGAACTAAGTGAATGAACAGATTTTGAATCTAATTCTTTGCAAGAATTACCTCAATTCAGAGGACCTTAGGAAGCCAAGTCTATCAGCATGAGAGCACCCATCGCTTTGCTCCCTTCTAGATAGGACCATGCAGAAAAGTATCAGAGGTACCAGTGGAAAGAGTTGGAGATGTGAGGAGGGAGAGGAAGGTAATACTTATCTTCCAATAATCCACGAGGGCTACACCACCAAAGCCATCTTAGATTCAGGAACCGGAGTAGCCATTGCTACCACTGCTTTATGGAAATAGACCCACCAAGATGAAGCTACAAATGGACGATGGACATATAGAGAAGCCATTAGCCCTACTAGAAGGCATATCTCTCACCACTTCTGGTGTAGAGTTTGAACATACTTTTGCCATTTGTGACTTTGGGGAAAATCACGCTTATAAGATGATTTTAGGACAACCATTCATGTGTCAATTGCGAATCATACAAGATTGGGGAACTAATTCATTGTACTTGCAACATTTAGGAGTGACTACCAAAGTCAATCTCAAAGACTATTCCCATTGAGATGTACCCCCAATACAATGGAATACCATCCATAAGACATAGGAAGAAATAGAGTCGGTGCATTCATTAGAATCTGAACCCTCATGGTTTCACGAGGATACTCATCTATGGAGGAAGAACGATTAGAAGCAAAACAAGAGGAAGAACGATTAGAAGCAAGGACCTTAGGTTCAGAACAACATCCATGAACCCTTCAAGACTCTGCCTATGCACCTATAATGTTTCTAGATGAGGAGTTCGAGCCTCACGGTTGGGTAGAGATCTTAGCTACAATGGATATAATGGTAAATGAAGAACAATGGACTCCTCGATGTGATCAAGACGGTTACGACATCTCCATCTTTATGATTGAACCGCTTGAGGAAGACTTTATCCTAGAAGAATGCATGGAAGTGACCCAAGAACCGGATGAGAGTGGTGATGAGGATTTAGATTCCATTATCATGGAACCCTTTTGTTTGATAGAACAGGAATATCTTCATTTTTTAGAAGCCAAAACCCTTGACACGAATAAGGAAAGTCAAACTAAACAACCCAAGTCACTCACAAAAGATATAGAACGTAAGCAAAAGAAGAGAAAGAAATCACCTAAGCCAGCAGAAGAAGAAGAACCACTCATGGAAGTCCCTGAGAGCTTCAAAAAGTATGAAATAGAAGATAGAAGAATTATGGTACGAATGCACAAGAGAGAAGCAGGCATAGGAGAAGTATATGATAATCAAGAGAAAACCAAAAAGATAGTGGTTACAATATATAGGGCATGATTTGACCAATGAAGAAGAAGGAGAGTTAATTGCCCTATTGTGAGAATATAGAGATGTGTTCGCTTGGAGTTACAAAGATTTTAAAGGAGTAGACCCAAATATATGCTTCCATAGAATCCCCATGACTCTAGAGGCAAAACCTACCATGCAGAAACCATACACGTACAATCATAATTATGCTATCAAGATTAAAGAAGAGATAGATTGTTTGATAGAAGCAGGATTCATTTACAAAATTGAGCATACTAAATGGGTATCCCCCATTGTGGTCGTGCCCAAGAAGAATGGAAGATTGCACGTGTGTATTAACCTTAAAAAATTTAATGATGCCACGATTAGAGACAATTATCCTCTTCCTATCACGGAACATGTATTAGAAAGAGTCGTGGGCAAGGAAGTTTACAACTTCCTTGATGGATTCTCAGGCTATAATCAAGTAGCCATTGCTCTTGAAGACCAACACAAGATGACTTTTGCCACTAAATGGGGCATATTTGCAATTCGTGTAATGCCATTTGGGCTAAACGATGCACCCGCCACCTTTCAACAACTCATGTGTGTGAAGAGAGATGGTGGATGCAATCCAAAGATGAGTTGGTGCTGCCACAACCGGCTTCACACCAGCCAACTAAGACTTCAGAGTTTATTAGTAGACTCTTTGAGCTTCCTAAATCCACCAAAATATCAGCCAAGTACTTTGGAATATGTATCCCAAAATTTTAAGTCAAGATAGACTAGTTGCGAGATGACTAGCTCCCAAAACTTGCTATTTTTGGACATACACCTACTAGAAAAATTGAATAGTGCTCTCAACCTGGTAGGAATTAGATAAATTCCTTTTGGGCATAGCAAATAGACTTAGCAAGCTTCCCAATCCAAGTTAAAACACTTCAAATGATGGACTAAGCACTGAGAACAAGATTCATCAATTTCTGGACCATGCCCACCATTCTCGGGGCTCTGTAGAGATAGACCAGTGAGAAGTAAAATGCAGATATCTCCAGAACTGTAACTCCAATGACAATAAAAATCTATATCAGAAAGAGGAAAGTAAGAGCTATCCAACGCACATTAAAACACTGAAAAAGGTTGAGTACAACTCGAGATATGACCTTCTGAAGTTACTGCTCTGAGTGAGTATAGCAGAGAACAAAACAGAGAAGTAAATAATGAAAAATGTATAGATTCACATATGATTACAACCACATTGGCAATGAATCTTTGCACAATGGGAGTAGAATGATAGAGCTATGGAGTAAGCTCTTCAATCTCTACAAAATGACATGAAGTGGTCACGTACAAGGCTTGCTAATCGCCTCTTCCTTCTTGCTCTTTTTATAGCTATTCTTGGAGGGAGTTTTGAATTCGAATTCGAATGGCTCCACCTAAAAGTGATTCCCAAAATTAGGAGATATTCCCTCAGCTCAAAAAGGCGTGTTGGCACAACCTGTGAACGAGGGAAATATAGATCTCCCCATAGCATACACAAGTAGACAGTTGAATGCAGTAAACAGAATTACACCACTAGAGAGCACGAGGGATTAGGAATGATTTACGCAGTAAAGAAATTCAGGCATTACTTATTGGCAAATAAGTTCAAGTTCTTCATGGATCATCAAGCGTTATTGTACTTAGTCAATAAGCCTTGTAACATTGGAGGATTGATATGATGGTTCCTATTACTGATGCAGTACGACTTTGAATTAGTAGTCAGGAAGAGAAAGAACCACCTTAGATCTGACCATCTCTCAAGGTTAACTACGGGAGAAGCTCCTCAAGGAAAAGTGGATGAACTACCAGATGTATACCTGTTTAATGTTAAAATAGTACTAGAATGGGCTAAGCATATCGTGCCTATTCTCACATTCGAGCCCAAGAATCATAGGATTAGGATCAGAGAAGGAGAGATTACCAAGTCACAAAGATATCAGATAATAGCAGGTAGTATATATAAACAGGATAATCAAAAAATTCTTGCTTATTGTGTAGACGAATCAAAATACAAGAACTGGTTGCAATTAGCACACGTAGGTGCATTAAAGTTACATCATTCAAAACATCATACATTGAAGAATCTGCATAGACTAGGTGTATATTGGCCTTCTATGGAAGCACATGTCTATAAGCTATGTAAAGAATGTCCTGTCTATTATGAAAGACCACTAGTAGAACATGCCACTTTATATCATGTGTCCCTGACACTAGAATGGAGTGAACAGATAGTGACATACTTGAGGATGAAAACGTTCCCTCAAGGAATGACTTTAGCAAGACAACGAAGTCTAGAGTAGGAAGCTCAAGACTACTCACTTATTAGTGATAAGCTATACAAGTGAGGATAAGACTGATACCTAAGACAATGCGTTCATGAGAATGATTACTTGACCATATTAGAGACTACACACCAAGGTGTTACAGGAGGCCATTTTGGCTCAGACCGAATAATCAAATCCATACTACTTGTAGGATTATGGTGGCCCACTCTTCACATGGATGCACATACCTATGTTAAGAGATGTGATGTGTGCCAAAGGACTTAGTTTCCTACTCGCATAGATGCAATGCAACTAAAACCCATGATGGGAGGATGTGTATTCTCTAAGTGGGGTATAGACTTTGTAGGACCCATTAACCCCCTGCAAAAGGTACTCATGTGGAATACATCATAGTAGCGAATGATTATCTTACCAAATGGGTAGAGGCTAAGGCCACAAAAAAGAATGATGCACACAGAACTGCAAAATTCTTATTTGAAAATTTCTTTACAAGATATGGACTACCTATAGAATTAGTGAGCGATCAAGGAACTCACTTTCTAAACCAAATGATTGAATACTTGTCACATGATTTTATGGTGATTCACAAGAAATTTGCACCATATCATCCTCAAGCCAATGGTCAGGCAGAAAGTACTAACAATATCCTTTGTAACATAGTGACAAAACTTGTGAACAAAAAATGTTTGGATTGGGACAAATAGTTACACCATGCTATTTGGGCATATCGAGTAGCCTACAAGACCGTACTCAATGCAACTCCCTTTCAGATGGTTTTTGGTCAAAAAGTTGTGCTTCCTTTGGACTTTTTGATACCCACCCTTAAGGTTGCACAAGAACATCAGTGGAACGGCCATGAATTATCATCAAGGATAATGGACTTGGAACGATTAGGCAAAACCAGATTGAAAGCAGCAGCATGCATATATGCAGCAAAGAAGCGACAGAAAGCCTGTTTCGATGCACATGTGAAAGACAAAGGCTTAAAAGAAGGTGACTTAGTCCTATTGTATACATTGAAACAACACGCACGAAAACTAGAAAAGCGAGGTTATGGACCTATGATAATTAATAGACTTTTGACAAGTGGAGTGGTACAATCAACCACCGTAGAAGGAGAGATAATGCCTAATTACATTAGTGGTTGTAGAGTCAAGCTATATCACGAACCTCTTATTGAGGATATGCTTAGACAACTCATGTTGGCAAAGAAGTGTAAGGAGGAAGAAAAGAGAATATGCGTGGAAGCTCAGGTAGATAACCCATGGCAATGTGTCAAGCAAAGTCAATTGTTCATCCTAGCATATTCGATAGGAGACCATTCATTATAGTTATGATAGAATGCAACAATACTTGCCACGAGCTTAGGGCTTTGATTGATTCAGGTGCTTCAACTAGTGCCATTAGATGGCCCCACTATCAAGATTCAGGTATAGAAATGCAGCCAATTGAGGCTTACCGCATAGGGCTAGGAGGCATGGAAACCCCTTGCATGGGTGAGGTGGACCCCCTAATCCGAGGCCAAGATTGGCTATATGATCACTTAGTGGACCTAAATCTTAGGCAAGGCAACTTGCAGATCAAGACCTTAGACTAGTTGTGAGTGATACCGCTTGACTTCCCTAACAACACTCCGTCTGAGGTATGTAACCCTAGACCATAGGAAATGATTGCAAAGGGGGATCGAAAGATCTTTGGACAAATCGATCACCTAAGCATGCTCCTTCTAAATTCAACCCATGAGAGCTTGGCGATGGATAGTTGCCAGACAGGAGGACGTTAAGAGATCTTCCCCTGGTCTTGTATCAGCTGTCAAGTGGGTTACATTAGCAGTCAAGTGGACTGCATCAGCAGATAGAGGGGAATGATAGCCTCGAGTGTCCATCCTTCCACACTTACTACAGACTGGCCTAGATGTGTTGTATAGAATGCTTCACTTCCTAATGGGCAAGTTTCACAAGTGTTGGACCTCCTTTTCCAGAGCAGAGTGTCAACTAGACCTCTCACCCTCAATCACCAAAGAGTCAACCATGACTTAGGAACCCAAACCAATGACCATACCAGGTGACACAAAGATGGGAGCAGCATGAGTAGATGGAGACTACCTGCATCAAGCAAGTATGGGTGCCAAGTGGGCAGAAAGCACCAATAGTTTCCAATAGTGCAGACTATGACAAGGAGAAGTCCAGGCAAAATCGGGGGTAGAAATCCACGTACCCTCAGCCTTCTTCCCCAATAATAAGAGTTCAAAATATTTGGATAGCCAAGAAGTACCTCACGTTGACCCAGAACCATGCAAATCTAGGTACCCGAACATTGTTTGTAGCCCAAAGCTCAAGCCATGTAACATATACCCCTTTGAAATCCGTGCAACCATCGATACCACAACCACCAAAATCGTCTTTTGTACCTCAGCAGAAGAATACCATCCACTCATCAAATCTTAGGAAATGGATGTCAAAACACATCCAAAAGCCACCACATGATCCTTTGTACAACATAACACCCATCTCGACTAATCCCTACCTTTGTAATAATTCACTCACAACTGAACTTTGTATAAATTCACCCAACCCACCATCACTAGTAATGCAAGACTCATAACAAGCAATATATGCATTATCTAAAGCATGTAGGTGTCTAGCGACATGCATTAGTTTTTGAGAAATCATTCCATAAACCACCTCACAACACTCGGCTACACAGGTTACACATCGGTGATGGAAAGGGATTGCGGTCTCACTTAATTGGGATCAAGATTAATTTCCATACTAATGTGTTATCCTTTTGTACCAGATCATCTATGCACCCCTTTCGAATCATCATGCAAGCAGAAGGACCCTCCGCAGTTGGCCCTAGCATGCCAATCATCAACTTTGGTAACCTATTAGTTGAATCTTACCCTACCTCACAACCTCCAGAGTTTCAGGGTTTCCCAGGACCGATGCCCATAGATGATCCTCCTAGGGGATACATGGAAAAAGCTCATAGTAATTCTCATTGGTTCCAAGGTTTGGCAGGACCCCTTGCAGACGTAGATTTTATATATGATGCCATGTGTTTTGATGGCATCAAGTGGGGTAGATATCAATTCTTCTCAAGGGAGTTTGAAGAGCTCCAAAACTCCAAAGAGTTAAAGCATATTTGGGCTAGAGCTAGTTTTATAGAATATTTTAGTGATCCATTGCCCAAACCCGACTTCTACCGATGCTATTACTTGGTGGCTACACTTAGAGCCCCCGAGAACAAGGACCTGCCAGGAACATTTATTCTTCCCTCACTAGTAAATGCTCCTCCATACAAGAAGTTTCACCTATCGAAAGATCTTATTCGGGTAGCACTTAAGATTCAGGGACTCACATGTCGACAAAGCGAGAAAGGCTTATTCTAGAGCCTATGAAACATGGTGATGTTTTGAAGTGGGTTGATATTTCCGCCATTACACCTGAACTCTCCAAGCTGCTGCGCATATGTATGCAACATTTTGCATTTTCATCCTAGGATCGTTTTTACCATCCCTCATAAATGTATCTGGTTTGGATTATATATTGCATGCATAGGGGCCCAGAAAATGGACCTTTCCAATTGGATTATTGATCAATTGTATCTAGCTCAATAGAGATGGGAATGAAAACATGTCATCCATGGTTGTTGTGCCCTTACTAGAATTGTCTATATGTGTTTAACCTATGATTTGCCCATCAAACGTTACATGAGTAGTGAAGACTTAAAAGCATTCAAGGGAACCACCAAAAAGGCTAGAAAAGCTAGCAAAGGACGGGCAGTCAAGTGCATGCAAGGTCCTTTCCCATGCTTGCAAGTTCGAGAGTCCCCATCACCACAGCAATCTCCTCAACAATCTCCAATGGAACCCCCCCCCACCTGTACAGCCAATACATATCCACCTCTCATGACCCATTATCACAGAAGGAACTACCAGTGTGGTAACTCCTCAAGCAACCACCACTCAGGAACTTCTACTGCACCAGGAGAAATTCCCACCACAATAGGTGCAGAAGCCTTTACTTTCCCTATACCGAACTTCCTCACAACACTTTTCCAATTGTGCATCCACAAATATAAGTTGGAATTTCTCAACGTCAATTTCATTTAGTTCTTTTTGTTTAGGTGAGGCTCTTGTGTTTGATTTGATAATCTCTCTTTGAATCAATTTTTGCACGTGTTTTCAATTTTTTTTGCCTCTTCCTTTATGCTTTGAATTTCCCTTTCTTTCTCTTGTTTGCTTCCTTTTTTCCTATTAAGACAAAGAAAATTTGTGGTTTTTTGGAACTCCTTTAGAATTTGTTTTGGTTTTTGTGTGTTTTTTGAATGTCTTTGATATGTGCAAGTAAGTTCTGATGGGTTTCTTCTATCAAGAATCACAAAGAAGTTTTACAAGAGTATTTACATATGATACATTCAAGTTTGGAGAAAGATGATAGTTTGGTGGAGAGGTATATTGCTGCATACATATGTATTCACAAGTTTTAACACAAGATAATATTACCACATTAATTTCATACATTCAATTGATCAATTATTCATTTTCCTTGGGGCATAGATCAAATTCACTACCATATGATCACCAATTGAGTAAGTTGTGAGAGCCTTATCCATGAAACAAGACATTTTTCCTTTTTGGAGAAATTTCCTCATGTCTTTTTGCTCAATCTATGTGTCACTTATTATTTTTACACGTGGTCATAAGGTGAAAAACATTCTCTTTTCCCTTCCTTCTCATTTCTTTTTGAAATGAAATGTTCTTAGTCCTATTCGGTCAATCATCTCTACCCTTCCCACAATATCTACTTCCATTATCCCCTTCTACACTGCACTCGTAACTCGTAGGATTCAAATCTTGAACTCATTTTGAATCTCTCTCTCTCTCTATCTTTATCTCTCTCTCTTTCTCTCTCTCTCTTTCACTCTCTCTCTAAGGCTTAAAAATCCTTGCTTTCATTACTATTTGCACAAGATCCAAGTTGTCTGAGTTCCTAGAGCTTCATGACATTGGAAACAAGATCATTGAATTGGTTACCTAGATTGTTTAATGATAATATCTTGTGTTGAAAAGATAGATTAAAGAAAGGTACAAAGACAAGAGACTCCAAAGCCCCGAGTTTGATGAGGATATTCAGAGAAGGCCCGGAGGTGAGGCGGATATGGAAATATGTAGAGCAGACACCTAGAGTCTTGTAAGAAGCCTAGCCAAAGTCTCATCTTCAAAGAAAACACCCACAACTACAGGTGTTATCATTACCAATGCACTAAGAGGAATCACTTCCCTGATTTGAAGAATCAATAGAAATCTTGACACGAGTTGCATAATAAGGGTCATTAATGCCATCCACAAGGCCAAGAATGGTATGAAATTATTTGTGAACCTCTCGCACCATACTTAAAGTTGCCTTACCTACACTCTTCATAGTCATTGCAGAAAACTAGTAAGGCATCATAGACCCAACAATGAGTCCCATAACAACCTTGGTTGAGAACATATCCATAGTTTGCAATGATGCTCTGCTAACATAAACTCCAAATAGGGCCAAAGATACCAAACTTGTTGATCCGATTGCAAAAGCACTTTCCGATGGGTTTAGTAGTGTTCCCTGTCACATCTAAAGCATCAGTATGATCTAAAATGTGATGGCTCATCCCTACCATTGTAGCAATTCCACCAACATTGTCACTGATAGGCCCATAGGCATCAGTAGCAAGGCCATTTGCACTAGTGCATTTCAAGAGCATCAATTGTAATCTCGTAGAAAACAACACAAAAAAGCAGCTACCACTAATTGAACTCTTTTGGAGTATTTCCAAGATTGTAGATGGTAAATGTATCTGAAACAGCAACATACAAAACAAGGAGAATGTGAAGGGTCATCAATGCTATGGATATGAGGAATTACCTCTTTAATGTAGGCTCAATCTCGCTAACTTAAGTGATTTCATAAAAATAAGTTCCAAACAAGGTAGTTATTAGGCAGACTCTAATGCCCATGGAGCTAATCAAAAGCAAGAAGCACATGGTAGCAAAGTCATGGGTAGTCTCCAATGAAGAAATGGAGGCCACCAATAATGCAACACATGATAACTCAGTGAATGATCCAAACATTTCAAAACCCATTCTGTTAATATCCCTGACATTGTCACCCACATTATCAATAATGACCGTTGGACTCTTGGACAATGAAAATGAGTACAATGAGAGAGCAAACAATGCTCTGCAATCTGGTACAATCAGATTTGGAAAAGCCTAACTACACCTCTAGATAGAGAGGAGCAAAATCATGAGAAAATGAGGTAAGCAAGCAAGGGGGCTGCTTGCTGGGGTTTATGACTTCACTAAACTAAGTGGGAAAATCATGGAATGCATACAACTCAAGAAACAAAGGTGGGATGATACTTATATAGAGTTTTACTTTTCCTACAATCTAGCTAACCACCCAACAAATCAGTGTAGGTGCATTTTTTGGTGGCTGACTTGATGAGATTTGAATTTGATTGAGCTTGTTGGAGCTTCTAACTTTATTCCACAACTTTGGGTCCTCCTTTTTTATTGGTCCACTTGCAAAACTCGTGGTTCAGCCTTTTTGCATGATTGAGACTTGATTTTCAACATTGCCCCTCAAGTCTCAATGAATAGGTCCTTCATTCCAATGCATGCCTTGAAATGTTGTAGCTTTACTCCATCCAATGCTTTGGTAAACATATCTGCATATTGGTTCTTTCTATTGACATGCTCCACATTGACATCCTTTGACATGATCTGCTCTCGAATAAAGTGGTAATGCACTTCTATATGCTTGGACCTTGCATGGAACACCAGATTTTGAGCCAAGCATATGCTACTTATGTTGTCACAAAAAATAGGTACTTGCTTAACCTGCAAATCAAGATCAACAAACAACTTCTTGAGCCACATAAGCTCACATGAGACTTGTGCTAAGCCTCTATACTCAGCTTTGGTCGATGAAAGAGCCACGGTTGGTTGTTTCTTTGACATCCATGAGATGGTCTTCCTCCCTAGCATGATAGCATATCCACTACTGCTCCTCCTGTCAACTTTGGAACCTACCCAATCAGCATCACAATAAGATTGTACATTTAATCCATCATCAAATGGATAATATAGACCTTCATTCACTGATCCTTTGAGGTACCAAAGTACCCTTTTGGCTGCAACAAGATGAGGTACTCTTGGTGCTTGCAACAATTGAGATAACACTCCAACTACATGTGCAATATCAGGTCTTGTCACAGTAGCATACAAGATAGAACAAATTATTGACCTATACATGGTCACATCCTTCACTTCTTCACCTTCATGAGCAGTTAGTTTAACATTTACTTCCAATGGATTTGGGCTTGCAATCACACAAGCCAAAATTTTTCAAAAGATCAAGAATGTATTTCCTTTGCATCAAGTATATACCTTCCTTTTTATATAGTACTTCAATCCCAAGGAAGTACCTTAAAATCCCTAAATCTGAGATTTTAAACTCACATCCAAGCTTCCTCTTTATGTCCTTGATGTTAGCTTCATCATCCCCTATAATGATTAAATCATCAACATACATACAAATGAAAAGAATTTTGCTACATTCCTTCTTGACAAAGAGTGATGGGTCTGCATGACTCTGAAAATGTTTTACCAAGTAGTCCACAAGTCTTTGGTGCCAAGCTCTTGGAGCTTGCTTGAGTCCATAAAGAGCCTTCTTTAGCCTGCATACATGAGGTGGAAACCTCTCATCTTCAAAGCCTTGGGGCTGGTCCATGAAGACTACCTCTTCAAGCTCTCCATTTAGGAAAGCATTCTTCACATCCAACTGGTACATCTTCCAACTTCTGATGGAAAGCAATCAAACTTCTGATGGTGGACATCGTAGCTATTGAACTGAATGTTTCCTCAAAGTCTATGCCATAGCTTTGAGCAAAACCTTTGGCAACCAGCCTTGCTTTATACCTAGAGATGCTCCCATCTGCATGCCTCTTTACCTTGTACACCCATTTGTTGCCAATGACTTTCATGTCCTTTGTTCTTGGCAGCAATGAACAAGTATCATTTTCTTCAAGTGCTTTGAATTCCTCCTCCATGGCTTCAATCCATTCCCTATGCTTATTTTTCTTCTTCAAAAAAGTTAGGTTCTTCACAAGCTATAACTTGACTCATGTAGTCATAGTGTCTTGCAATGAATGAATCATAAGTTAACCTTTGAACAGGGTACTTAACCCTATTGGATGACCTTACCTCACCATTAGGTGGCAGGAATCTCCTCCTCCTTGGTTTAGATGCTTTAAATCCTGGAGTTTCTAATTTTTCCATATCTTCATCACTTGTAGATTCCATGTCTACCCATCGATGATCTTCCTTATTTGCCTTTTCCTTTCCTTTGCTGCTTCTTTCACTTGAATGGCTTCATTCCTTGTCTTTCCATGCCAAGCTGATGTAGTACTCTCCTCTAATGGTATGCTTGAATTGGTTGGACCACTTATCTCTATGCTTTGTTGTTTCTCTTTGAACTTCTTCTCGGCTTCATATGCATCGTCAACCTGTAACACATCTTTGCTACCATACAAAGGCAACAACTCATCAAATATTACATCCCTAGATACCTTAAGCTCTTTGGTGCAAGGGTAATAGCATCTAAAACCCTTTTTCTCTGAAGAATATCCAAGAAATATACACCTATTTGCCTTGAGGTCTAACTTGTGTCTCAATTCTTGAGGTATGTGAACATAACACACACTGTCAACCAAATACTTTGAGATGTGAAAGGTTGGGTTTCTTACCACACCAAGCTTCATAAGGTGTAAATCCATGTACTCCTAAGGTTGGACACCTATTCATAATGTATATGGCTATATTTATTGCATCAGCCCAATAAAAGTTAGGAACATTCATTTCATCTAACAAAGATCTAGCCACTTCTGCTATGTATCTATTCTTCCTTTCTACCACCCCATTTTGTTGAGTTGTATACCTGCAAGTGAATTGCCTTTTGATGCCATGGTCATGTAGAAAATCTAAAAATTCATTTAAAGAATACTCTGCCCCTCCATCCTATCTGAGAATCTTTATATACTTTCCTGTTTCCTTCTCCACTAGGTTTTTGAACCTCTTGAAGTGGTAAAGCACCTCTGACTTTGACTTCATGCAATACATCCAAACAAACCTTGAATGATCATCTATAAATGCGACAAAATATCTATTACCTCCAATGGATGGCTCCCTTGTAGGTCCCCATACATCTGTGTGTATGAGATTCAACACTTCATTGCTCACATGTGCTCCCTTCTTGAATGACAATCTACTTTGTTTTCCTAATTGACAAGCATCCCACAAATGTTGCATATTTTGAGATGTAAGATCAGGTAGATCACTCACCAAGCCCTTCCTTTGCATGTCCTTCATCGTTTGTAAGTTTATGTGCCTAATTCTTTTATGCCATAAGTCGATTTTTGCAATCTGTTTATTTCCAATTGACAAGTAGACAGTGTGAGGGGTTGATGGCTTTACGTCCATGGTGAAGAGTCTTCCTTGCTTCTTTCCTTTTGCTATGAGCTTGTAGTCTTGCATGGGGTCTTCAACAAAACATCCTTGCTCATTGAACCTCACCTCATAACCTCTTTCAACCATTTGACCTACCGAAACCAAGTTCTTTCTGATGGTTGGCACATGCAACACATCCTTCAACACCTTGGAGCTTTGAGATCCATTCAATGCAACATCTCCCACATGTGTAATCTTGTGCTCAGTGTCATCCCCTGTCTCTACATGTCCTTGAGTGATGGGTGAATGTAAATTAAAGAAAACATCTTTATTGCAACTCATATGGTTGCTACAACCACTATCAATGTACCATGTAAAATCTGAATTGACTCTTTCACTTGAACCATACATCATAAGCAAGTTCTCATTTTCTGAATTTGCTGAAGTACTAGAAGTACTAGCATAATTACCTTGGTTCCTTTTGTATCCTTGATTGCCTCCTCCTTTGGACCAACAATCTCTTGCATAATGGCCCGGTTTTCCACAATTATAGCATTCTCCATTGGATGCTTCTCTTCCATGTGATCTTCCTCTACTCCTTCCTCTTCCTCTTGATCCATAGCTTTGGTTGGAGCCTTCTTGGTTGCTTGAGCTTGAGCTTGACCTTCCTTTCCCTCTGCCTTGGGAGTTTTTTCCACCTCTTTTACCTTTGCCTCTACTGGCATAGAAAACTTTGGCTTGGCTGCTCTTTGATTGTGAACTTCCTTGGTTCATCTCCTCGGTCACCATCAATGTGACTAATTGATCAAATTCTGGTAGGGAATCCCTCACATAAAATAATTTGGTGAATGCTTTCCACCTTTCATCCTCTCTCAAGCCATTGATAGTGTGCGCAACAAGATCATCGTCTTCGATTAGGCTCCCAATTGAGCCTAAAGCATCTGCAAGCTCCTTAACCTTCAAAATTTACTCATTTATGTTAGTACTTGGTGCTTTCCTAAGATTATTCAGCTCATTCTTGAGCTGACTCTTCCTTGCCTTGGTTGATGAAGATTACAATCTCTCTAAGGTCTCCTAAACCTTCTTGGCTGAGTCCAAGTCCTGTATATACCCTATCATGCTATTGCTTATGCTTTGGGATAGAATGAATATGACTCTCCTATCCCTTTCTATCCATTCATTAAGTGCCTTGACCTGCCCTTGAAGTGGTGGATCATGTACATGAGGCATTGGCTCCATGCCGCTCAATAATCCCCACAATCTTTTGCCCATAAGGTAGTTGCTAATTCTAAATTTCCATGGTTGATAATTGCCTCTCTATAACTTCTCTATTTTTCTGTGCATTATGCTCAGCCATAATGAGCTTCTCCTCAAGTGTTTGTATGCTTTAGAAGGTGTGGATATTACCTTTTGATAGCTTCTCCCTTGCTAACCTTCGACTATTTGAGATCTCGATCGACGTAGGCCCCCTTCCATGTCTTCTTGCTTTGATGAGTCCTCCTTGTGCTTCCACGAGTTGTCTTGATCCCTTCAAGTCTTCAATATGATGCTAGTGATGTCTCAAAATAGCTCTAATACCACTGATAGGGGATGATTCTAACACCCCAATGCAAAAATAGAAGATGGCTGCCCTCCACTAGGTCCACAAAATGAAGCCTCAAAATGGCTCTAATACCACTGATGGGGGATGATTCTAACACCCCAATGCAAAAATAGAAGATGGCTGCCCTCCACTAGGTCCACAAGTAGTGATATATGCTCACTGTTTTGAACTTTTCTCTGCACTAGACTTAAAATGAAATTTTACAGAAAGTAGTAGATTAAAAGAGCTACCTAACAAGCTTTAAATGATCCCAAATGGATATTCCAACTGGGAGAACCACCCTCTGCAAAGAGGCTACCTCTTTGTAACACTTTCTGCCTTTGTGCAGAGATATACCTTCACAAAGTTGGCAATTTCTCATAACTCACTCATCCAAATAACTTGAAACTTTGGCAAAGTTCAAGGCACAATATGAGAGACCAAATAAAGCTTGAAATCAATGAAAATGAGTACAATGAGAGAGCAAACAATGCTCTGCAATCTGGTACAATTAGATTTGGAAAAGCCTAACTACACCTCTAGATAGAGAGGAGCAAAATCATGAGAAAATGAGGTAAGCAAGCAAGGGGGCTGCTTGTTGGAGTTTATGACTTCACTAAACTAAGTGGGAAACTCGTGGAATGCATACAACTCAAGAAACAAAGGTAGGATGATGCTTATATAGAGTTTTACTTTTCCTACAATCTAGCTAACCACCCAACAATCAATGTAGGTGCACTTTTTGGTTGCTGATTTGATGAGATTTGAATTTGATTGAGTTTGGTGGAGCTTCTAACTTTATTCCACGACTTGGGTCCTCCCTTTTGATTGGTCCACTTGCAAAACTCGTGGTTGAGCCTTTTTGCATGATTGAGACTTGATTTTCAATAGTATGTATATTAACTACCACTATAAAAAATAGTTGTCTCGAAGCCTCTAGATCCTATTTGTATTGAAGAGTCTTCATAATATACATCCTAAACTATTACCATGTAGTTATGTGTTGTTGGTTTCCCAACGAAGGGTGCCCATGTAATACAACCGGATGGGAGAATCTTATCACCAAGAAAGAGATAACCTCCACTACCAACATCACCAAATATACAATGTAAAAATATGTTCTTAATAATCCCTTGTTGTGCCAATTGCAAAAGTGTTACTACAAAAGAACTTAAACCTAATACACCATCCATGGATGTTAGAGACTTTGTTAGGGAACCTTGAAAATGAGCTGAAGCATATCAAATCCACTTTTTCTGTTGGTTGAGTAAGAAAGTGTATGCCATGGCTTCTGATTTAGATAGGAATGGATCTACACTCTGTCCGATTTTCTCTTTCACTCCACTTATTCTTTCTTATCTCTTTCCTTCCTCATGGTGGTGCTCTCTTGAAACCTCCTCTCTTGCAGTAAATGTTGAAGACCGGAGCTTGTTGTCGTGAGTTATTCTCATCATTATTCTTTGAATCTAGCTCCTCTTCCATCAAAAACTTTTCAATCATATATCATATGCACATGAACATACTTCATACATCCATCACAGTGATGCATAACAATCCATTTGGAACAAAAAGAAGTGTATCCAAAAGTCTCAAGGAGACTTAATAAAATTCCTTCACTTAAGTTCTTGATCTTTAATTAAGTCCATACCCCATGAGCTTCCCATGCCAGCATCTCTATACATACCACCATACCAACAATTGGATCAACAATAGGATCTATGATTGATCTCACTTGTAGATAACTAGCAGAAGGATACATCCTACTTCCATACATGGGCATCATCCTGCTAGCCAGATTTTGAGATAAACAAACTCCCTTTTAGGTCCTCTTGACCCTCTTTGAAAAGTTGCTTAAAAATAGCAAGTCCTCCAATGAAGCCTAAATCTTGAGCAATCAAGTAACCTATTCTTCCTATTGGGAGGTTAAGGAAATAACCAACTAGCATGACTTCCTTCATTATTGCTTACTTAGCACCAAGATCTCTAGGTTGCATCATCTTCATAGGGTCAATATTGATAATAGAACAACAAATTAAATCTTCCACCCATTCTCCAACAAGACCACATACTCCAATATTATGAATTGCCCCCTCTTAGATGCAATACAAGGTGAAGGGTAGATTCCCCTTGGATGTTATAATTGGAAAGTTTACATCCATCTTCCAATTGTTTTCCATAAAAAATTAAACACTACTGATCTCGAGGAATCCCCTTCTTTTCCTATATCTTGGACTTAATGTTATCAACTGTGTTCGGTCTCTTCACCTCCAAAGTGATCGTCTTCCCCATTAGTGTCTTAACAAGTATCTACATACCACCTTGTAGTCCTAGCACCAAATGAAAAGTCAATTCTTTTTTAATTTTGTAATCAACTAGCATATGCCCATCCTCGAGCGATGAGCATTTGAACAAATATTTGCATACCACCACAAAGATGTAGCGCCAAGTGCAGGATCGACTCCTTTTGGAGGTTATCATCAACTAGAGTGTGGCCATCCTTTAGTTTCTTTCTAGTAAAAATGAGATCATGCTGATCGGAATGAATGCCCTCCTCGTCGTCCTCCTCAAGATCTAGCTCTGACACTGAAGGGCACGGCTCTCATCTATAACTTTTGCGAGGTCACAAACGATATGTTGCTGATAGTTGCAATACAAAAGAAGGTTTTGAATACATATGGACAGTTGCTTTGTCACTAGCCCAACACACACCATGGAAGATAGAGACCTCATCATCTTTTCCAAGCTTCTGGGGATAAAATTCTCAATAACCTAAAATCCTAGTGAATCCTAGCCAAGCTTGTCCTTCTCAGAAACCAACTACACTGGCCCATGATCATATCTCAAATCATCTTCTTTATCCCAAACTTATTGATAAAGATAAAGAGCCACACCTTCTTTGAAACTTGTAGAAGAACCACAAAACAAACTTGATTACACATTATTAAATTATTAATTAACAAGGTAAATAACTTAATTAACATGATTAGCTCAAAAAAATATAAGAAACTTATCCTATTCTACTCGTAACTTGAAGAATCACCACACATGGTAGTCTAATCACCTAAAAGGGGATCCTCATCATAACAAAAGAAGATCATTTTAGCAAAATGTGTCCAATCTTGAAACCACGTTGAGATATCAACCTCAACATGTGATGATCTAGGATGACACATATCACTTTTTCATTTCTCTTACATGTAAAGTGATCGTGCCAATATATGTCAAGGATACTTCAATGAGCTTTATTAGATTTATCTGATGACATGTTTTTGTTTGCCAGCTCACCCATTCATGGACATTAGAATTTTCCTAAGATTATTTAGATCATTCTTGAGCTAAATTTTCCTTGCCTTGTTTGATGAAGAGTACAATCTCTCCAAAGTCTCCCAAACCCTCTTGGATGTGCCAATCTTCCATATGCCCTATCATGCTATTGCTTATGCATTGGGATAGAATGAATATGAGGCTCCTATCCCTTTCTATCCATTCGTTAAATGTATTGATATTTCCTTGAAGTGGTGGATCATGCACATGAGCCATTGGCTTTGTGCCACTCACTAATCCCCACAATCCTTTTCCCATAAGGTATTTGCTAACTCTAAATTTCCATGGTTGATAATTTTCTTTCTCCAACTTCTCTACTTGTGCATTATACTCAGCCATATTGAGCTCTAAGATGCTTCTATAGATTCTCCTCAAGTGTTTGTATGCTTTAGAAGATGTGGATTTTAGGTTTTGATAGATTTTTCCTTGCTAACCTTGGACTAGTTGAGATATCGAATGAAGTGGCCCCTTTTTATGTCTTCTTGCTTTGATAAGTCCTCCTTGTGCTTCCACAAGTTGTCTTGATCCCTTAAATTCTTCAACATGATGACCATCAATGTCTTCAACCCTCCAAAATTTTTTGATACCATTGATGGGGGATCATTGTAACACCCTAATGCACAATGAAAGATGGTTGCCCTCCAATAAGCCCATAAGTAATTATATATGCTCATTGTTCTGGACTTTTCTCTGAGCCTCTATAGCAACTTAAAGTGAAACTTTGCAAACTTAAACAAGACCATAAGATCTATCTAAGAAGCTTAATTCATTCCAAATGAATATTGCACCTAGGAGAAACGTCGAATACAAAAAAGCCTATCTATTTGCAACACTCTCTGCCTATGTGCAGAGATATAGCTTCACAAACTTAAAAATTCCTCACAACTCACTTAGTAAAAGAACTTGAGACTTTGGCACACTTTGCAGAACTATATGAGATGTCAAATGAAACTCCAAATCAATGAAAATGAGTACAATGGGAGAGAAAACAATTCTTTGCAACAATCAGAGTTATGAAAGCCTTACTATTACACCAAATTTTGGCACCGTTGCTGGGGAGAGAGCTTCGAGGACGATCACTGTGATGGTAAGATCGTAGATTTGCGACGTTGGAAGGTAAAAAAACTGTCATTTTTGTTCATTTTCTGATTTTTCTTCTTCATCTTCATCATCATCACCATCTCCATCTTCTTCCAACTTCTTCTTCATAGAAATTTCTTGCTTTTTAGTGCATTTTCACCATTTTCATACCATCTTTCATGCATTATTGTGCGAGAAGGAGTTAGCAAGTGCAAGGGAGAGCAAGCGCCTGTGTATTTTCACGATTTTCTGCACATACGGAGCTGAAGTTCCCACCAAAAAACACAATTTTGTGATGAAAATCGCGATTTTGTGAAAAATTCTTTTTTTTTTGAAAATCACGATTTCCTATTTCCCGTCTAAAAGCTTTTTGAAAAGAACAGGATTCTAGGGTCATTCTCAAAATCGCGATTCTCTGGTTGTGCTCAAAATCGTGATTCTCACAAATTACGATTTTCAGCCAAAAACACGATTGTGATCAAACACGATTCTCTGTTGGCAATCGCGATTTTCAAAAACACGATTTTCATCCAAAATCGCGATTTTCATGTCAAAAACACGACTTTGAGAAAACACGATTTTCAATGGGCTCAAAATCGCGATTTTCACAAATCACGATTTTTAACAAACACAATTTTATGGTTGTGCTCAAAATAGCGATTCTCTAAATTTCTCAAAAACATGATTCTCAAAAGAGACGATTTTCAGTAGGCTCAAAATCGTGATTTTCAAAAATCACGATTTTCAGCCAAAAACACGATTTTGTGAAAACACGATTCTCTATGGCTCCAAAATTGCAAATTTCAAAAACACAATTTTCATTAATGTACAAAATCGCGATTTTCATGTCAAAAACACGATTTTGAGGAAACACGATTCTCAATCAAAATCACGATTTTTTGGTCATTCTCAAAATCGCAATTTTCAGGCCAAAAACACGATTTTCTATCAGAATCATGTTTTTCACGATTCTCTCTGAAAATCGCGTTTTTCACGATTCTCACTCAAAATCGCCTTTTTTGGGGTTGTTCAGAATCGCGATTTTCATAGGTGCTCAGCATCGCGATTTTCGTGATTTCACAAAATCATGATTTTTGTGGTTGCTCAGCATCGCGATTTTCCTGATCCCTCAGAATCGCGATTTTCATGATTTCACAAAATCGTGATTTTTTTGTGGGTGCTCAGCATCGCGATTTTTATAATTTCATAACATCGCGATTTTCATAAGAGTTTAGCATCGCAATTTTCAGACCCCCAAAAATCGCGATTTTCACACAAAATCGTGATTTTTCCAAAAGGTCCTGTTTGCCTGTTTTGACCCCCAGGAGCCTAATTTGACATAACTTTTTCATCAAAAGTCCATTTTTTGAGCTCTATAGCTCGTTGGAAAGCTTGTTTCGAATCCTACATGGTCTCAACTATTTTAACGCATTGATTTTTAGATAGGATAATTTGAAGTTGACCATCAGGTGAGACCAAGAACACAAGGGGACTCCAAAGGTTTTTGAACCATACCCAAGGGAAATTTTGGACTCTTAACCAAAGCTTATGAACCTGAGATCTGGTAGACACCTAGGCAAGGATAAACAAAGCATTAGATCTTTTGAGGCTAGTGTCATCCATACAGCTAAGTCTTGGGCACAAAAACTAAGTGGATATCCCTACGTATTAAGCTCTGACACAAGTGACTTAGAAATATCTTTTAGCATGGGGAAACCTGCAGGTAACTCAAGCACTGCCTATTTACAAACACCAAAAGGCCCCTATAAGACACAGTTGGAATATATTCGGACCAACCGATTAGGTGCTCGCATCTATGAGGACGGCCTAAGGCAAACAGTGGTCCAGCTCAAAAATCCAGATCAACCCTTTGGACTTGAACACCCAGTAGCAAGTTTGAAGAAGGTTCATACATTGATAAGGAAGGAACCATGTATGTGATCACTAACCTACCAGATAGGATTGATGAGTTTGGAAATTTCATTCTTGAGAATGAGATAGGAGACCTAGAACAAGGAAATGTAGGACAAGGACCCCAGACTCCTAGAGGTAAGTCAGTTTTGACCAAAGTGATCACTCCAGATTGGATCCCTCAAGACAACAAAAGCATAGAACTATTCTTGAATAGAGAAACAGAGGAAGCCTTTTGGAGATTCAAGCCAGATCAACCTAGCCAATTGGGCATAGTCATCATCTACGAGTTCAAGGATCCAGAGACACCAATCAAAGTGGTCTACCTAGATAACACATCAGAGAAAATGTTCTTGGTAACAGAACATGATAGACATGCATATAATTGGAAGAGTGAATTGATTTTCCCTCCACCAAGATCCAATGTTTCCCATGGCCTCCAAGGAGTAGGATCATCCCAAGCTCATGAAGTCCAGAGAGAAAGAACTAGAGAGAGACCAAAGGTAAGTTTTGCACACACAGTGGGCAGAAATAGATCAGGATTTGAAAATCAAAGACCTGAAAGAGAGAGACATCAAGCACATAGGCAACAAAGAGATGAACATGATTTTCCATTGGCTAGACCCCGAGAGCAACCAAGAACCCTTAGACCCACTCAAGTGATCAAGGCAATGAAGAATTATTTTGACGGGCCAAGAGATCGTTATGATCATATGGCCGAGTTCAAACAAGTGTTAAGAGTTGAACAGGTTCAAGATTTTTTCACCCAATTCGAGGCATTTGGTTTGACTCTTAAGGGCACTGCCTTGGCTTGGTTTCAACCACTGAGTAGTCACAACTATCGTGATATAGGTCAGCTGCTAGACGAATTCATTGTAGAATTTTCCAAGAGTGGTATCAGGCATAACACACATCTTTGATCCACAGTTTCAAGCAGACACCCCAAGAAACAGTGCGACTAGCAGGTAGAAGGTTCAAACAGTACCTAGAAAGATGCCCTGCTCCAGAGTTACCTACACTAGCCAAACAAGTGGCTTTGTTTTTAGATGTCTTATTAAGCACCAAGTTACGATCATATGTGTACTTGAAAGAGCCTAGAAGCATAGAAGAGTGTGTGCAGACCTGCATTGACATAGAAGACAACTTGGGTGAGGAGTTAGGACTATCCCAACTCTATAAAGACTCTGACAGTTCTACTAGTCACACCTCCAGAGCCTCCACTAAGTTGGATGAGATAGCAGAGTAAGTTGCCAAGAAGCTAGGAGTTCAAAATAGACAAGTACCAAGAGCCACCTCATTGAATCGGTGTTATACTTGTGGAGGCGAACACATGGCTAATGTATGCCCATTGCACAACCAGAACATGAGAGAAAGGAATGCTCCATATTGCACTATTGAGAGAAAATACACGAACCACACGGCTCAAGCTTCTCCATACAATAGACAGGCTGTTAGACAGAATTATCAGCAACCTTACCAACAGGGTAGGTATCAGCACCAATACCAACAGCCATATTATCGACCACAACAGTATCAGGCACCATATAGGCCACAACCAATCCTAGGAAACCAACCACCAGTGCTTGCCAATGTATGCAGTGGCAGAATAGAACCTTAATAGAGCATTGGTGCCAGTGACCCCACTGATCTCAGAGAATGACTCTCATGCTCATAGTTCAGACTACTCCCATGAAGGTAGTCCACATGCTTATTACATAGAGTCACCTGAACATGGTGAGATTTACCCATATCAATATGAGGCACCACCTATGGAACAAAATTGGGAGCCTAAATACTCCAATGTCATGTACAAAAATGCTAACCCTAGGCCCCAATTGAGACAAGTAAGACCACAAGCCCCTAGAGGACCATGTTTCAGATGTCAGGGCGACCATTTCATTCATGAATGTCCCCACCCATCAACTCCGGGACAAGGACAGGCTATCACAATACAAGCCTTTGGTCCTGAATGTGGCAAAGACCATCTCCCCAGAGATTGTCCAAGAAACCCCTCTAGTGCACCCAAGATTACACCCATTAATGTGGTAGGCTTAGTGGCGGATTCAAGTTCAAATAGCAGTAATGTGGCTCCTATCCAAGCTCTCACTAGAGCCCAAGCATTAAAACAGGATAAACCAGATGAACAATCGAAGTCGAGTGAATCAAGAGAGCCTAGTAAGAGCAAAACAAGAACATGGAAAGATACCAGGGAGAAAGCCAATCGCAAGTGGAATAAAAAGTTATAGAACTAGAAGAAAGCCTGAAAGAAGCAAAAACAAAGATAGAAGACATTGCATCTCAAATTCCCTCGCATGCCGAAACTCCATCCACTCCACCTCATCCCATCCCACCACCCATTGTAAATAGACCACAACCAGGGTCTGTTCTTGCAGATCCAACCCCAGAAGGCTTGGACATGATGTTCAAGGCCTACCAGGCTCGACTTCAAGAAGGGCCAACAGCTACAAACCTAGACAAGAGTTACCCTAGAGCGGATTTAGAGATTGAACGGATGAAAATGTGCATGAAAATGGTAGAACAAGCTCAAGCTATACTCGAGACTATTCAAAAGTTCAATCAGACAAACTCTGTCAAACCGGATTTGCATTTCCACGGCTTACTAGAAAGATTAGAGCAATTGGTAAACAAACCAGAAGTTTTTTTACCTCCACAGGCTCAACCAGTTATTGAGAGAAGAAGCTCACCACCAATGGGAGCTTATGTTCCTAATTCCACGGATGCTGGGATACCTCCTTCAATTCAGGAGCACTCTCAAGAGTTCTTGCGGGAAATACAAGAGGAGAAATGGACCAAGGAGAAGGATAATTCCCCTCCTATTCGTGAGATTGATGACCTTCATGATCAATTTCCCCAAGACATTCCATCTAGTTACGGAGATGAAGCAAAACAACAAGAAGACGAAAGATTAGATTTTGAATCTAATACTCTAGAAGAGCTGCCACAATTCAGTGGCCCATGGGAATCTGAATCTCTTCACATCAGAGCTCCCACAATATTGGTAAGAAATGAAGACTCAGTGGTTCCAAGAAGCACTACTGTCGTGAAGAACACCAAGGTTTAGTGTCATCTCACTGTAGAAGAGTTGCTAAAAGCAAAACCCGAGCTATGGAATCATGTGAAGGATCAGGTCCCAGAACTTGATTCCAAAACGCCAAAAGGCTCTAAGCAAAAAGTTCCGGAAATACCTCTCGATAAAATAGGAGACATGTGTGAGGGTGAAGAAGGTAATACTTATCTTCCAATCACCTACCAAGGTTACACAACCAAAGCAATCATAGATTCAGGTGTTGGTGTTGCTATTGCAACCACCTCCTTGTGGAAGCGATGGGGCAAACCCACATTAAGACCAACTAGAATGAAGCTTCAAATGGCAAACGGTCATTTTCAAAGACCTCTAGGATTGCTCGAAGGGATAACTCTAACCACTTGTGGGGTAGAGTTTGAGCACACATTTGCTATATGTGACTTTGAGAAAAATAATGTTTATGAGATGATCCTAGGAAGACCCTTCCTACAACAATTGCAAATAGTACAAGATTGGGGAACCAAATCCTTGTACTTACAACACTTAGGGGTTACCACCAAGGTCAACTTGAAGGATTACACCTTCAGAGATGTACCACCCCTACAGTTGAACCCTATCCACAAAGAGAAAGAAGATTCTATCTCTAAGCATTCTAGAAGTTCACCTGATCCATCCTTGTAGCTCAGTGATGAGTAGCACCTCCTTTAATGTCAATCCGGGAAGACGTGAGGATGGTATGAAGACCTCGAGCAAGTGGAGGCACAAGTGCGTGAGTGAGAAGCACACAAACATGCACACACATACACACACACGTGCACACACGGCAAGACAAAGAATGAGAAGCAATGGAGTTCTTAGATTACTTTCAAAAAGCTCTTACAAGTTCATTTCAATTACAATCTAACCCCAAAAATGAGCTCTCTAGCTCTTTTTATAGTTTTTGACTAGGTTTTGGCCTTGTCCAGACCTAGTGTCCGGCCTAGTTAAAAATTAGGTTCTCTACCCTATTTGGAGGTTCAAACGAAGTCTAAAAAATGTGAAAACTGACAGGTAGGTACTTCTAAAGCTCCTCAAGCTCAAGGATTCCTTGGCTTGCACAAAATGGAGCTACAAAAATATGAAATGGTATTTACAATGGTTTTTACTGATGAAAATCACTATTGTTGTAGGGATTTCTTCTAACATTTTGACATACATTTCCTGGAGCTCCCTACTTGCTCCTTCTCCTTATGTGTCCACCTCTCTTATATGCGTTAGTGTCTTGGAAAAATATTGGCCTACTTGCCAGGTCGTCGTTGGGCCAGGTCGTCGTTGACTGCTCTGTCTGCTTGTACTTTCTCTTCTCTCTGACTCCCTTCTTAAGCTTCCTTGCCTAGTGAGTCCTTCAGTTCCAACACCCCCCCCTCTCTCGCGTCTGTCATCCTTGACAGACCCTTGTTGGGTGGGTCGTTGGATGTACTACTCAAAAACGTCTTGTGCTAAGTGATGTTCTGCAATCCGCAACCCTTTGGCCAAGTCCAAGAGTAGAGCATCCCAATCTACCGGCCCGGGAACCTCTGGATGTGGTATACGTAACTTTTCTGAATGAAGAGCTTGTTCCACTGCAAACAACTGCAATAAATGTGATGGTCTAGGAATGAATATCTCTGAATGATATTCCCAGAATCCTGTGACGAACATTTCTTCAAACGTCTGTTTGAAGCAGGCTGGTAGATACTTGATACGCACGTGCCATGCATATACAACATTAATAGATGGGGTTGCGCTCATGTCGTAGACGAGGTCCTGATTTCCTTCATTAAATCCAAGGGGTGACAGATGAGGTTCCTTGACATTTTTGAAAGTCCTGAATGTGACCAACATGAGCTCAAAAATTTTCAAGCACATTTGGGCCATGACATCAGGCACATTTTTAAACCTGACCCCCCAATGCCGAATCGTCGAGATCATGTATCCTATGGTAGGTTGGCCTTTGGGTGGTGCTAAGTAAACATAATTGAGCCGTTTCTCACATCCTTTGTTTGTCAGCACCGTTTTTGTGTATTCCGGCCATGACCTTCTTCGAAACACAGGGCAGTAGCATGGGTTGTATTTGATGTACAAAGGCATGTTATTCCATGTTCTGACCATTTCTGGGTAGGTTTCCAGTAGACGAATCCTCCACATCGGTTGATGAATATTGCCCTGCTTGGCACTCGCTGGGATGTCTTCCGGTGCAAATTGTGTGGCGAAGGTTGGTTCCTTTGAGGTATGTTGCTTTATTTCGGCATTGTAGTCCGCCATTAAGACACAGAAGGGAACATACAAATTGTCAGATGTGCCGATCCACCTATGATGAGAGAGGTTCCTAAAATAGTCCGATTTTATGACTACCTCTTCCAAGCGTGACATAGATGCTATCTGGACTGCCACCTTTTCCAACTTCTGCATCCATTCAGGAGCCTCTATTTCAATGGTATCCATGCCCTCGTCTGTTTGCTTGCCCCCTGGTGCAGGCATGGGAACATACGGGTCTTCGAAAGTTTCCTCTATCTCGATTGGCACTAGATCTTCAGGCTCGGGCTCGACAAGGGGAGAGGGCTGACGTTCGTATTGCATGACTTTGCTGCGTAATTCTTCGAGTTCTGCTCTGAGTTTTGTGACTTCTTCGGATGTGTCGTCTGTGGCTGTGGCTTTGCTTGGTGACTCCTGCTGAGTTGCCAGTTGCTTAAGTAGATCATCCCTTTCTCGTTCTAGCGCTGCATGGGCCTCCAGGAGGTCGGCATGGGTTTCTAACACAGTTTTCATATTCTCTGAGGGAATGGCCTTGAATTTTTCTGGGTCGATTTCCTGCGGGGAACCCTCCATGGCTGCTTCCAAGTTCTCTTCATTCTGTTTCTGTAGCCATTTATTCTCTTCGAGAGCTGTAGACATGTGTTTTTGTAGGAGGGCCAGGTTGCGTCTAAGTTTGAGATTCTCCGTTATCTGGGAGTGTAGCAATTCATCCATATGTTGTCTTTCCTCTGCATCTGACTGGGGTGGATTGGCTACTAACTGTTCATGTTGTTCCTGTAAAGTGGCATGTTGTTGTTGTAGTAGCCGCTTTTCCCTTTCGAGATCAATGAATCGGAGTTGAAGTTCCTCATGGCTTTGAAAGAGTCGTGTGTGTTGGTTATCAAGATATTGGTAGTGCTGTTGCAGTTGCGACATACACTGATACATATTATTAAATACATTATTAATAGGGGTGGATGCGGGAAGGGGGTTGAATGCAGAAGGGAAGGGAAAGGGGAAGGGGAATGGAAGTGTGGATGTGGTGCTGGAAAATGGTGAAGTGGGAGGTGGGGGAATGGGAGAATGTGGATGCATGGGGGGAGGCAGAGGTGCGGAGGTGGGTGAGATGTCCATAAGATCAACGGTGGATGCAGTAGTGGGAGTGATTGTGAATAGTGGAATTATGGGTGCGGTGATAGTGGTGAAAGTGTACAGTGGTGTGTGCACTTGTGAATACGAACTGCCCGGAAGTGTGATCGGGGGGTTGAGATTTTCTGTGGCAGCAGTTAGAACTACTGTTTCAGTGGTCGTATGGACAAAAGAAGTGGAGATAGGGTGTGTGGGTTGTGTGGGTTGAGTGACGGTCTGTGCTTCGGTATGGGTAGTGGACTCGGAGGCGGTGACAGTAGTGGTTACACTGGTTGTGGGAGGTGAATGTGGTGGAGTTGGAGGCAGGGGTGGCAACGGGGGTGACGGAGGTGCACTTGATACATGGGTTTCCTCAGTATCGTGGACAGTTTGTGCGGTGCCCGTGGTTGTGGATGTGCCTTGTGGTTCTAATACTAGTACATTCATCTGCTTTCCTGCTCGAGGGGGGCGTCTGCCATATCTTCATTCCGTTCTTCGTGCTTGTGCAAGGGTGGTATGCACCGTTTCAGGGACGCCTAATGTCTCAGATATCATGTCAAGGATGGCACGATATTGCTCGTCGACGCCTTCCTCCTCAAGGATCTGATTCATAAGGGCCTTACCTGCTGCTAGGGACAGTCTATGTTGCTCTTGAACTCTGTTCATGGTGTCATAGAGCTTTTTCAATGCTTTCGTATAAGCTGGGGCCCCTTCAAGTACCTGCAGAGCTTCCTGATCATATTCCTGCTCTTCTTCCTCGGATTGTCCATCATGTTCCTCCTCTTGTCCTCCTTCTTCTTCACCCTCCACATCGACGATATCTGGTTGTCTGGGATGGGGTTGGTCTGTAGCAGTTTGTTGTCCACTAGCTTGCTCTGCCTCGACTTCCGCATTAACAGCCTCGATGATTCTGGCTAGCTCCTCATCAGTTAGGTCTTCTAAAGTGAATCCGTGAGGGAACTCTAGGTCAGTTGGTACAGGTGGAAACACTAGATTTGGTCCATCAGTGCTGTGTCTTGGTAATCTAATAGTGAAGGGTTGCACCCGCCTTGGAAGTCGTGGGGTTGTCTCTGGTGTCAATGTCGCACCGCGGGCTTGTGCGCAGGGCATTTGAACGGCGCCTCTCATTTTCTTGGATGGTGGTCCTGCGGAGGATAATCGGCGCTGAAACTCTTGTACCCTAGTCCAAATGAGTGTCCTTTGCACTGGTACATCATACGCGAGACATCTATACACAATCCTGTTGAGAGCACAGCATCCGTACAGTACAGACTTTTGTTTTTTATACCACCTTTGATGAGCCAAGTGGATTTGGTCGATAATCCAGTGGGGCATGTTGATTGTCAAATCAAAGGCATCAGCCAAGTATAAACTAAACCATATCTTTTTAGGTGGCATTGTGAACCTCTCTTGGGCGGGAAATGCAAAGTGCTGCATGACCATTCGCAAATGAATAGCGATTGTAGGCGTCATTGCCACCATGTCTTTTAACTTTGTCAGATTCGTGTTCTTCATATTGTCGGGGACCATAGTCTCTTTCTCCGTAGGAATGTGCATACCTTTCATGTCTAGAGCTTCCCTTACCAAGTTGATAGTTAAATCTGAAACGCTTGAGCTCATTGCCCCTTGTGAGAGATGGGAGGACAAAGGAGCTGTATCCCTTTTTGTCTTTGCTCGGAGTGAGGGTGCTAATCAAATAAGAGCATCTTAGAAAATCCGGCTTTGGCAATTGGAATTTGAAGTACTCGTAGGGTCCTGCCTTCTTCCATATAGGTTTCAGTCCTTCATTATTCTGCAGTCTCTCAAATTCCCTAGTGAAAAAGTGATATCTGCCCCAGTGCCCATTGAATTCTATCTCGGCTTCCCACATATAAGTGCCTTCACCTAGGGGTCCTGCCACATCACTGAACCAATGTGAGTTTTTGCTGACCGGCATTGTGTGCCCCTGTGGAGGATTCTGGACCGGTATTGCGTGTAATGCCCTCAATGCCACTGGGCGTTCCTTCAATTCCTCCTCAACAGGAAGACTTTCAATGTCCACGACTTGGGGGTTGGTGCCTGCCTGGGAGCTAGTTCCTGCCGTATCTGCCATGTTACTTCTTGCCTCCTGATTCTGTGAGAATATAGAAATATGTGTTAACATTGTAAAGGACAAGATAGAACCGTTTTTGTCCTCATTACAACATTAACATGAGGTTCGGGAGAGATTAGTGGGTTAGTAAGTGCTTGGTGCTTGTGTGTGTAGTTAGGGATTGGTTAGACCTAGGAGCTAGGTGGAATGATGTGGTGTGAGAGTGACGTAGTTAGTAGGTGGGCATGGATGTACAACTGGGGTTTGGGGGTTTATTACAAGTTTTAGGTTTCCAAACACAGTGGATGGGTTTTGATATTGATTTTGTGGATACTCTGAAGAGTTGGATAGGGGTATCTACTTGAGAATGGGGCTTTTTAGGGACCCATTGACGAGTGATTCTACTTTTGCGCATGGAAGAATATGTGTCCGTGCGTGATGTGCAAAACTGGGCCTCAGATGTTCGAGTGAGTGAAACATGTTGTATCGGGTGTGGCCTTGGTGTAGCCATTTGAGCCCGCAAGCAAGCCTTAGGCACCCAGATTTGTCATGATTGTGGGCTGGCCTTCATTGACTTCTTGGGTACCCAAATAGACTTTACTTTCGCAGAAGAATGCATGAAAGTCTTCTTATTAGTATCGCGTTGTTGATTACTAATAAGAGGTTTCGGCCGTGGGGTTGGCATGGTCGCAACAGGGTGTTCGCCTTTCAGCACCCACACTTGTTTCACCGGCTGAGATATTCTTCTTCGCACGTGTTGTTGGCCTCCAGTGTAGGTAGTGCTCTGCTTCCTCTGTATTTGATCTGCCTTTGGATGCCGCATCTCTCTGGCCTTTGGAAAAGAAGGGAGTGCCGTCTTCTCCTTGACTCCGTTGTTGAGACAAGCTTCTTTCTGTATCATACAGTTTTGGACAAGAATAGCATTGTCAACTTCATGTGCGCCCCTGGAAGGACCAGGAGTTTGTGCTTTACCTAGTTCCTTGAGTGCCTCCTTTTCCAATTCAACTGTAATTCGGCTATGATTTACCCATACCTGAAGAAGTCCACTTCTTAGGTTTAGGTTGACTACATGATCATAGATCCAGTCCTGACCCAAGACAAGAGGCTCAGTGAGGTCCTCATCTTGACACACTAGTACTTTGACTGTCATTACTTCGTCTTGAATGTAGAGGGGAAGTTCCACCCCGCCCATGCAAGGGGTTTCCACACCTCCTAATCCTATGAGATATGCTTCTAGAGGATTGACAGTTAATTTCAACTCTTGACAGTAAGACCATTTAAAAGCACTAGTGGTTGCACCTGAGTCAATCAAGGCTCTTACAGTCCTTGCACCCTTTCCTTGTCCTATCTCTAAGGTTATAAAAGGACGTCGATCAATTATCTTATGAGAGCTCACGCCCGAAACTTCACACATAGCCACGTGATATCCTTGGTCTGCATATACACCTAGCCTAGGTTGCTCTCTGCCTTGTCTTCTTAATTTCATTCTCCGTATGCGCTCTAAAGCTTCTGCTTGAGCTTCTTCTCGAATTTGCTTTTCTTCTTCTTTGCGTTTCTTAGCAATATTGAGTCGACTTAGCATTTCCTCTATGAGAGGTTCCTGATATAACTTGACTCTGCATCCGCTAATGTAGCTCGGGAGAACATCACCCTCTAAAGTGGCTAGTTGTACTGCTCCACTTGTGGAGATCCTATTTATGATCATAGGTCCGTAGCCTCTTTTCTCTAGTTTTCTCGCGTGTTGTTTCAAAGTGTAGACTAGTACTAGGTCGCCTGCCTTCAAACCTTTATCCTTAACGTGGGCATCAAAGTATGCCTTCTGTCGTTTCTTAGCTGCATATATCCCTGCAGCCGCCCTCAGTCTTGTTCTCCTAATCGTTCAAGGTCAAATAGTCTAGAGGAGAGTTCATGACTTGTCCATTCATGCTCTTGTGCTACCTTCAGTGTTGGTATTAAGAAGTCTAATGGTAGCACTGCATTTTGGCCAAACACCATCTGAAAGGGGGTGGCTTGGAGTACCGTTTTGTAGGCGACTCGGTATGCCCAAACAGCATCGTGTAGCTGTTTGTCCCAATCAGAGCGTTTATTTTTCACTAATTTCGTCAACACATTGCACAGAATCTTGTTGGTGCTCTCAGCCTGGCCATTTGCTTGAAGGTGATAGGGAGCAGACTTCTTATGAACTACCAAGAATTCTTGGAGCAGATTTTCAATAACTTCATTCAAGAAGTGAGTGCCTCTGTCACTGACTAGCTCTATAGGTAACCCGTATCTGGTGAACACATTTTCAAATAAAAACTTAGCTGTTGTTTGAGCATCGTTCTTCGTTGTGGCTTTTACCTCTACCCACTTGGTTAGATAGTCTGTCGCAACAATGATGTATTCAGCATGCGAACCCTTGGCTGGGGGATTAATAGGACCTACAAAGTCTATTCCCCACTTAGAGAATGCACGTCCACCCATCATAGGTTTCAGTGGCATCTCATCTTTGCGTATAGGATACTGAGTTCGCTGACAGACATCACACCCTTTCACATAGGTATGTGCATCCATGTGAAGGGTCGGCCACCAGAAGCCCGCAAATAGTATTGCCTTGATCACCCGATCTGGTCCAAAGTGTCCTCCTGCTACACCTTGGTGAGCAGTTCCCAAGATCTTGAGATATTCACTTTCATGGACACATAGTCTCAGGTAACCATCTTTACCACGTTTGTATAGATTATCACCAATGAGTGAGTAATCCTGGGCTTCTTGTTCTAAACTCCTTTTCCTAGCCAGAGTCATGTATGGAGGGAATGTTTTCGTCCTCAGGAAGGATACTAGTGGTTCACTCCAATCTGGCACTATGGACACTTGATAAAGAGTGGCATGTTCCACAGGTGGTTTAGTGCAACAGATTGGGCATTCCTTGCACAACTTTTGGACGTCAGCCTCCATAGTAGGCCAATGCACTCCGAGTCTCCTTAGTGTCTGTAGGGTTCGTTGCTTTGAGTAGTGTTGCTCTAATGCACCTACATGTGCTAATTGCAACCATTTAGCGTACTCATCCTCTTCCACACAACAAGCCAAGATCCCTTGATCTGTGTGTTTGTACATACTTCCTGCCATGATGTGATACTTTTGGGCTTTTACTACCTCTCTATCTTGCGTGTTTATTACTGGATGGTTAGGCCCGTATGTCAATACTAGTACCAATGGCTTAGCCCACTGCGGTACAACTTCCAAATTAAACAAGTAAGCATCAGGAAGGTCATCTGACACTCCTTGTGGGGCTTCTCCAGATGTGAGCCTAGAGAGATGATCCGCTCTCAAGTGAGTCTTCCCTTTCCTTACTACAACCTCGAATTCATATTCCATTAGCAAAAGAAACCATCTTACTAATCTTCCTGTATTGCATGGCTTGTTCACGAGATATAACAATGCTTGGTGGTCAGTAAAAAATTTAAACTTGTTTGCAAGCAAATAGTGTCTAAATTTCTTAACTGCATATACCATGCCTAAGCCTTCTCTCTCAATAGTGGTGTAATTTCGTTCAGCTGCATTCAATTGTCTACTGGCATAGGCAATTGGGAGATCCATATTACCTTCACCAGTAGGTTGTGCGAGTACACATCCAATAGCGTAATTGGATGCATCCACATGAACATGGAATGGCTTGTTCCAATCTGGTGTGGTCAAGATTGGTGCTGAACATAATCTTTGTTTAAGCTCCTGGAAGGAATTCTCACATTCATTAGTCCACTCAAAGTTAGTCAGAAGTCCATACATGGGCTTTGCAATGACAGCATACATGTGAATGAACCGGCGGTAGTAACCACAATGCCCCATGAAAGCTTGTACTTCCTTGACATTCCTTGGCCTAGGTAGCTCTGCTATGGCTCTCACTTTCTCTTCATCAGTGGATATGCCATTCTTTGACACTATGTGTCCTAGAATCTTGCCTTGCCTGACCATAAAGACGCACTTTTCTGGGTTCAAGCAGACTTGATATTCTCTACATTTGTCAAAGATTTGTCTGAGTTCGGGAATATGGGTTTGCCTAATGTTGGAATGAGCACAAAGATCATCAACATAGACTTCTAAGTTCTTCCTCAGGAACTCTTTAAATACATGGCACATCAGCCTTTGGAAGGTAGCTGGTGCATTGGTAAGCCCAAATGGCATTACTCTAAAGGCAAAAATGCCCCATTCAGTGGCAAATGCCGTCTTATGCTGATCTTCTGGAGCTATGGCTACTTGATTGTAGCCCGAAAATCCATCGAGGAAGCTGTACACTTCTTTGCCTGCTACTCTTTCTAAGAGATGCTCTATGATAGGAAGCGGATAGTTATCTCGAATTGTGGCTGCATTAACCTTCTTCAAGTTAATGCACACACGCAGCTTTCCATTTTTCTTGGGCACCACTACGATGGGGGATACCCACTCAGTATGCTCAATTTCATAGATGAATCCAGCTTCAACCAGTCTATCTATCTCTTCCTTGATCTTGGCCGCATAGTTGTCATTGTATGTGTATGGCTTTTGCTTAGAGGGCCTAGCATCTGAGGTCATGGGGATAGTGTGTGAGCATATGTCTGGATCAACACCCTTCAAATCCTTGTAACTCCAAGCGAACACATCTCTGTATTCTCTTAGCAAGGCTATCAATTCGTGCTCTTCATCTGCTCTCAGGTCATGGCCTATGTACGTGCATCTCTCCTCTCCTTCTTCTAGGGCCACTACTATTTTTTTGGTGGTTTCTTTGTTATCATAGGCCTCTCCTGATTGTGCCTCTCATTTAGGCATTCTGATCATGACTCTTCTGTCATCTATCTCATACTTTTTAAAGTTTTCCGGGACCTCAAACAAAGATTCTTCCTCTTCTGGTGTGACTGCTCTCTTCTTTCTTTTCTTCCCTTCTTCCTTCGGGGTCACATGTGTGGCTAGCCTTACATCATTTGTAAGCTCTCCGTGCCTTTGGGGTTGAAATTCTACTTCATAGAAATATTCTTCATCTGATGCAAAAGGTGGATCCATAATGATTGACTCTAGATCGGATTCGTTCGCATCTTCAAATGCATTAGGGCTAGGTTCGCATTCTTCTAGAACTGCCTCTCCCATGATTGGCTCTATGGAGAAGACTGAAATGTCATAGCCATCTTCATCATAGTGAGGTGTCCATTGTTCTTCATTGATGGCTACATCCATTGTTGCTAGGATTTCTGCCCAGCCGTGGGGTTCAAATTCTTCGTCAAGAAAAACTACAGGCGCATAGGCTGGGTCTTGAATTGATCTATGTGTTTCTTTTGCACCTATCTCTCTGGCTTCTTCTCTCTTCTCTTCTTCTACTGCTACTTTGCACATCCATAAATGGGTGTCTTCATGCATCCATGAGGATCCTGACCCTATGGAATGCACCGATTCTGTATCATCTTTGGCTCTATGGATGGGATTCCATTGGATAGGAGGGACATCTCTATGTGAGTAATCTTTGAGATTCACTTTGGTCGTAACACCTTACCACTTGCAACTGTCGCATAAAGGATCTTCCCAAAATCATTTCATAGGCATGATTTTTGCTAAAATCACATATAGCAAATGTATGCTCGAACTCGACACCACACGTGGTGAGAGTTATTCCTTCTAACAACCCTAGGGGTCTCTCTATGTGACCATCGGCCATTTGCAATTTCATTCTCGTGGGCGTGAGTGCTGGCTTGCCCCAACGCTTCCATAGGGAAGTAGTAGCAATTGCAACCCCTGCGCCTGAGTCTAAAATGGCCTTGGTGGTGTATCCTTGATGGGTGATAGGAAGATATGTGTTTCCCTCTTCGCCCTCACTCATGTCTCCTATCTTGTCCAATGGTACTTCTGGCACTGTTCTCTGGGATCCTACCTGGGAACGAGGTTTTGGTATCTCTTGTACTTGTTTGGCCACATGTTTCCATAGCTCTGGCCTTACTTTGAGTAGCTCTTCTAAGGTGAGGTTGCATTGTACTTTAGTGTTTTTCACTACCTCTGTGTTCCTAGGTATGACTGAGTCCTCATTTCGTACCATGACCGTGGGTGCTCTCATGCAAGTAGACTTAGCTTCCCATGGGCCTGTGAAGTGGGGTAATTCTTGTAAAGAATTAGACTCAAAGTCTAGTCTTTCCTGAGAGTGGGTGCTCTCCTACTCCTCATAAATGGAGGGGATGTCTTGTGGGAATTGGTCATGTGCATCATCCACAAGTTCAATGGGAGGAGGGACTTCACTTTCCTTAGCCCATTTGTCTTCTTGAATCTCTCGTAGGAATTCTGGTGTGAATCGATTCATAGAAGATGATGTGTCTGGCTCCGTAGAGTTAGGCACATAGGCTTCAGGCACATAGGCTTCCCGGGCAGGAAGACTTGCTCCTTCGCTTGCCTTGTCCTTATGTTGAGAGGCGGGTTCCTTTTCTGATTGTGCAATTAGCTTCTCTATTCTTTCTAACAGTCCTTCAAAGTGCATCTGTGTCTTAGCTGAACTAGAGATGTTAAATAGGCGACTGGCTTCAAACATGGTCTGAGCCAATTCCACCATTTCGCGCAAATTTTGGTTCATTCTAGCTCTAGTTCTGCTCTAGGGTAACATTTTTCATGATCGGTTACGGTTGGCCCTTCTTGAATTCTGGCCTGATATGCTTTAAGCATCATATTAAGGTCCTCAGGAGTGGGATCTGCTAGGACTGATCCTTCTCTTGGGGGTGGTGGAATTGTGTGAGGTGGGTTGGAAGGTGGCGGGTCTGATGGAGACGGGAATGGTGGTGGTGTGGTAGTGTGAGAGGGAGTTTGAGATGTGAGTTCAGTTATCCTGGCCTTTGTTTCTCTGAGGCTTTCCTCGAGTTCACTCATCTTTTTTGCCCATTGTCTTTTCATTCTTTCACGACTATCTCTCCAAGCTCTAGTCCTCTTCTTTGTCATGCTCTCCGTTTCACTAACATCTGGGATCTTTTCCTGGCCTACGCTTTGGTTCTGTTGCAAGGCTTGGGCTCTAGTGATTACTTGTACTGGTGCAGTGGAAGTCACACTCCCTGTGGAGTCTACAACTAACCCAATGACGTTGATAGGAGTGATTTTTGGCATATTGCTGGGATTCTTTGGACAATCTCATAAGAGATGCTCCTTTCCACAATCCTGGCAAAAGCCCTGGATTGTCACTAATTGGGGTTGTGTAGGTGGAGGCAAGGGGCAATCACGAATGAGATGATCTCCCTGACATCTGTAGCATGGTCCTCTAGGGAATGGGGGTCTTACTTGCCTAAGTTGAGGTCTAGGGTTGGGGTTTGCATACATGACGTTTGTGTAATCTGACTCCCAACTAGGTTCGTTTGGTTCTTCACTATAATAGGACTCACCATGTTCAAGAGATTGCATGTAGTAAGCCTGGGGACTATCAACATGTGTAGAATTGAAGCTATGGTCACTGGGATCACTTTCTGAAAGCAATGGTGGTACGGGGACTATAGCTCTATTCAGGTTTTCTTCTACAGCAGCATACTTTACAGGAATCACATTAGTAGGAGTAGGTGATTGTTGTGCTAGCACTGGCTGGGGTCTCAGTTGGGTCTGATATTGTGGTTGGTAATTTTGTTGAGGTCTAGTATACTGTTGTTGGGGGTACTGATTTTGGTATCTGCCTTGTTGAGGGTATGGCTGAGGGTAGGTTTGCCTAACCGCTTGCTTATTGTATGGGCAGTCTTGTGCTGAGTGATTTGTGTATCTTCGCTCTATGGTGCAGTACTGGCTACTAGGATTAACTTGGGGTTGAGCCATAATGGGACATGCATTCGCCATATGGTCACCACCGCAGGTATAGCACCTTTTGACTGGGACGAATCTAGGAATTTGTTTACTAGAGACACCTAGTTTTTGAGCTACTTTCTCCGCAAGTTCCTCAATTGATGTGGATTGCGTGGAAGAGAGGCTAGAGGCACTATCTGAGTCCTTGTAGATTTTGGAAAGCTCTAGTTCTTCCCCTAGGTTATCCTCGATGTCAATGCACATGCGTACACACTCTTCTATGGTCCTAGGGTCCTTCAAGTACACATATTATCTTAATTTGGTACTTAGCAATCCGTCCAAGAATAGAGCCACTTGCTTAGCTGGTGTGGGTAGCTCCGAAACAGGGCATCTCTCAAGATATTGCCTAAATCTTCTTCCTGCAAGTCTCACGGTCTCTTGAGGGGTCTGCTTGAAACTGTGAATCAATGAGGAGGTATTATGTCTAATGCCACTCTTAGAGAATTCAATAATGAAAGCCTCTAGGAGTTGGTCTATGCACCTGAACTGTCTCTCGTTCAATGGTTGAAACCACGTAAGGGCTGTGTTCCTAAGGGTTAGACCAAAGGCATTGTATTGCGTGAATAGATCCTCCACTTGTTCAGCTCTCAAAACTTGCCTAAACTCTGCCACATGATCGTATGGGTCTCCAGTACCATCGAAGTAGTTCTTCATGGACTTAACTAGCTGAGTCGGTCTCAAAGTCCTTGTGTGCTCTCTAGGTCGTGGTGGAGGGAACTCATCCGCATTTCTTTGGTTCCTGGGAGCTCTAAGTACCTCAGGTTCTATTCTATTTGTTTTCGTCCTCGTTCGTTCTCTGCCCCCTGGGTTGGCAAAGCTTACTTCTGGCCTATCTCTACTTCTGTCTCATTGAGTTCCATGAGCTTGGGATGTTCCAGCTCCAGGGTGACCATAGGACACGTTCGATCTTGGTTGGGGGAAAACGAATTCACCCTTCCAAGTGTAAGCATGCCTATCATGTTCTGTAACCACAAAGATCCTCTCTGAAGCGTGATCTAAGTAGGTCACTCTGCCTGGGCTATCTGGATCTTTAAACTCATAGATCATGATTGTTCCTATATCAATTGGCCGATCAGATTTATACCTCCAAAAGGCTTCGTCAGTCTCTCGGTTCAAAAGCAGATCTATGCTCTTGTTGTCCTGGGGAATCCACTCTGGTGTGATAATCCTAGTGAGAACAGATTTGCCTCGGGGGGTCCTCGGTTCTTCACCCATGTTTCCTTGCTCTAGGTCACCTAAGTCCGTACCTGGGATCTCATTCCCAAATTCATCAGTCCTATCTGGATGACTGGTGACTACATATATTGTCCCTTCCTTGTCTAAGTACGCTCCGTTTTCGAACTTGACAGCTGGGCATTCTAGTCCTATGGATTGGTCAGGGTTTTTAATATGGACCACGGATCTTCCTAGACCGTCCTCATAGATGCTAGCACCTAATCGGTTGGTCCTAAGGTATTCCAGCTGCGTCTTGTATGGGCCTTCTACCCTGTGCAAGTATGGCACTCCTGAACTTCCCGTAGGTCTATCCATGCCTTGAGACATCTCTGATTCACTAGTCTCAGAGCTAGGGTAGTATGAGTGGTGGCTCATTTGCTGGGCCCAAGACCTAGCAGTGTGGTTGACACTAGCCTCTGAAGACCTAAGACTTTGTCTATCTCTCCCTAGATGTCGCCCTGATCTAAGGTTCATAAGCCTAATTGAATAGCCCAAATTTGCCCAAGTACAACCTCGTTGCTGAGTTCTTTTGTATCAGTTACTTGATTCTTTTTAATGGTTACCGTGTTTATGCTCTTGTCAGAAATCACGTCGTCAGGAATATTTGAGTTAATTTTCGCACTTGAAGTTGATCGTTCCACGTTAAGTTCTTTTCCTTTAGAGTTCTCGACCGTACAAAGATTATGTCGTTAGCTTGAACTTGAGCATTTAGGTAGTCTTCAACTTGATAAATGCCTATCGCTGCCCTGGCTTACTCCTATCACTAGTCGTTCTTAGCCTAAGCTAGGAACTGACAAAGGGAGTTGAGGATATTCCGACCTTTCTTGCTGATCCCTTGTTCTTTAGTGCTCGAGAACCTGATTCTCAAGCTTGCACAAAGCCCTTGCTTGGATGCTCTCAATTGCTCTCAATAGACCTGTATCAGTCCCAAGATTAGCTCAAGACTTAAATCCAAAGGACAGATAGATCACTTTCATGCATATAGTTAACAGACCAACTTACCTTTTGCCTTTATGGAAAACAATCTTAAGGATCCTTTAGTTTTCCTACCCCGGGTATGGTCAACTTCAAAATACCCTATCTAATAATCCGCGATCGACAGAGTCGGTCGTGAGTCCTGTCAATCGCGATCGATGGTGTCAATCGCGATCGACACTTTTTCTGGGATTTTCACCGTAATTTCAGTCGATCAGGGTTGTGTCCGTCGGTCGTGGGGTCTGTCAGTCGCGATTGACAGGTCTGTCGGTCGCGATTGATAGGGTCTGTCAATCGTGGCTGTCGATCGCGATTGACAGAGAAACACGGAATTTTTCAACTGTTTTTAGTGATTTAGAATGTGCTCATCATGTAGATTATGGTGGTGCACTTTGTTTTACCAAATGGGCGATTTTTTTGTCGATCGCGATCAAGAGAGGTCTGCGACACAGAGACAGTTTCGTGATGTTTCGTACCTGCGCGGAGTGCTGGAGATGATGGTGCTGCCAGTACCTGCAAGGAATCTCTAGAAACAAGCAAAAACAACGCACACAATATCGCTCTCTCGCTCTCTCTCACAAGTGGAATGAGGGAAATGAGGTGGAGAAGGTAATATAATCCAAAACTGAAAATTTTTGCAATGATGGAGATGGAGGTGGGAGGTGGTGATGATGATGATGGTGAGGTAAGAAAGAGAAAAATAGGAAAAGTAGAGAGATTACCTACAACGCCAACGTCTCAAATCTACGTCTTACCATCACACGCTCGTCCTCAAAGCTCGATCCCCGGCAACGGTGCCAAAATTTGGTGTAGCTCAGTGATGAGTAGCACCTCCTTTAATGTCAATCCGGGAAGACATGAGGATGGTATGAAGACCTCGAGCAAGTGGAGGCACAAGTGCGTGAGTGAGAAGCACACAAACATGCACACACATACACACACACGCGCACACACGGCAAGACAAAGAGTGAGAAGCAATGGAGTTCTTAGATTACTTTCAAAAAGCTCTTACAAGTTCATTTCAATTACAATCTAACCCCAAAAATGAGCTCTCTAGCTCTTTTTATAGTTTTTGACTAGGTTTTGGCCTTGTCCAGACCTAGTGTCCGGCCTAGTTAAAAATTAGGTTCTCTACCCTATTTGGAGGTTCAAACGAAGTCTAAAAAATGTGAAAACTGACAGGTAGGTACTTCTAAAGCTCCTCAAGCTCAAGGACTCCTTGGCTTGCACAAAATGGAGCTACAAAAATATGAAATGGTATTTACAATGGTTTTTAGTGATGAAAATCACTATTGTTGTAGGGATTTCTTCTAACATTTTGACATACATTTCCTGGAGCTCCCTACTTGCTCCTTCTCCTTGTGTGTCCACCTCTCTTATATGCGTTAGTGTCTTGAAAAAATATTGGCCTACTTGCCAGGTCGTCGTTGACTGCTCTGTCTGCTTCTACTTTCTCTTCTCTCTGACTCCCTTCTTAAGCTTCCTTGCCTAGTGAGTCCTTCAGTTCCAACAATCCTGGATGCATGAAGATACTCATTTGTGGATGTGCAAGGTTGCGGAGGAAGAGGAAAAATGCTTGAAGGCGAGAGAAGAAGGAACTTCACCAGGAGATAGACCAGTTAGAGACCCAACCTACACACCGATGATCTTTCCAGATGAGGAATTTGAGCCTCATGGCTGGCCAGAAATCTTAGCCGCCATGGACATCACTGTCAATGAGGAACAGTGGACACCTCGTTGTGATGAGGAGGGTTATGATATCTCCAGTGTTCATGTGTCAGCCCTTGCTAGAAGAATGTGACCCTAATGATGTCATAAAAGAGGAAGAGGACGATGATGATCTAGAGTCCATTGTGATGGATAGTTGCTTTAACTCAGAGAAGCACTATCTAGAAGATGTAGGAGTGTTTACTCAAAAAGAAGAAGAACCTCTCACAAGTATTAAAACGGTAAATTCAAAGGATGGAAGTGAGAGCAGTCAAAAGAAAAAGACAAGAAAAGCCGTGAAACAAGAAGAGGAGGAATCATTGTTTGAAGAACCAGAAAACTTCAAGAAATATGAAGTGGAAGATCGAAAAATTTTGGTATGAATGCCTAAGAGAGAGGCCACCACATGAGAAGCATATGATAATAAAGAAAATACCAAAAAGATCACTGCTGACCTTTGAGGAGAACGAAGAGAGATGTACATACATAGGAGATGACCTAAGTGCTCAAGAAGAAATGGAGCTTGTAGCTCTATTAAGGGAATATAGGGACGTGTTTGTGTGGCACTATAGAGACTTGAAGGGGGTAGATCCGAGGATATGCTCTCATACGATCCCCATGACTGCTGACGCCAAGCCCACCAAACAGAAGCCCTACACATATAATGACACTTATGCAGCTAAAATAAAAGAGGAATTTGATAGATTGATTGAAGCTGGATTTATCTATGAGATTGAGCATACTGAATGGGTGTCCCCCATTGTAGTGGTGCCCAAGAAGAATGGAAAGTTGTGAGTGTGTATTAACCTTAAAAAAGTTAATGTCGCTACCATCAGAGATAGCTATCCACTTCCAATCACTGAACATTTATTGGAGCGTGTTGCAGGCAAGAAAGTTCATAGCTTCCTTGATGGGTTTTCAGGTTACAACCAAGTAGCCATTGCCCCGGAAGATCAACACAAGACAGCTTTTGCCACTGAATGTGGAATCTTTGCATTTTGTGTGATGCCATTTGGGCTCACCAATGCACCTGCAACATTCCAAAGGCTCATGTGTCATGTCTTCAAAGAGTTCTTGTGAAAGAGCTCAGAAGTATATGTGGATGATTTATGTGCTCATTCCCAAGTAAGAAAATACCACATCCCTGAGCTCAGACAAATCTTCAACAAGTGTAGAGAATATCGAGTGTGCCTGAGCCCAGAGAAATGTGTATTCATGGTACGACAAGGTAAAATCTTAGGTCATATCATTTCTAAGAATGGAATATCAACAGATGAGGACAAAGTAAGAGCCATAGCAGAGCTTCCACGGCCAAGGAATGTTAAAGAGGTACAAGCCTTTATGGGCCATTGTGGATATTACCATAGGTTTATCCACATGTATGCGATCATAGCTAAACCTCTTTATGGTTTGTTGACAAATTTTGAGTGGAATGACGAATGTGAAAATTCCTTCAATGAGTTGAAGAAACGTTTGTGCATAGCACCAATATTGACCACTCCTGATTGGAATAAGCCATTCCATGTCCATGTGGACACATCCAATCATGCCATAGGATGTGTGCTAGCACAACCCACAGGTGAAGGAAATCTAGACTTGCCTATAGCATATGCTAGCAGACAACTCACTACAGCTGAGCGAAATTATACAACAACAGAGGGAGAAGGCTTAGGCATGGTATATGCCGTGAAGAAATTTAGGCACTATTTATTGGCCAATAAGTTCAATTTTTTCACTCATCATCAAGCTTTGTTATATTTGGTCAATAAGCCTTGCAATACAGGACGTCTAGTAAGATGGTTCCTCTTACTAATGGAATATGACTTTGAAGTTGTTGTTAGAAAAGGGAGAACCCACCTTCGGACAGATCACCTTTCTCGCATCACTTCAGGAGAGTCACCGCAAGGAGTGTTTGATGAACTACCAGATGCTTATCTATTCAATTTAGAAGTTGTTCCTAAATGGGCAAATAAGTTGGTACCAGTTCTAACCTTCGGACCTGCAAATAAGAATGTTAAAACATCACAAGAAAAAATTGTAAAATCACAAAAATATCAGATATTGGCAGGAAGCATGTACAAACAAGATACAGAAGGTGTACTAGCTTGTTGTGTCGAGGATGAAGAACATAGTAGTTGGTTGCAACAAGCCCATGAAGGAATTCTAGGAAATCACTATTCTAAACAATGAACAAGAATCACAGCAATTGGATTTCATATAAGAAAGTTATGCTAGTTCAGGTTTTGGTGCTAAAACACGGTTCAAACAGGCTAACAGATCATAGGATTTTTCTCAAAAACACATGTGTAGGGACCTCACAAATCACTAATGACTCTCTAATTATGCCCAAAATTCCCCCAAAGACTTGGAAATATTAACCCTAATTTTTTGGCCGAAAAGCCTGTCAATCGCGATCGACACGTCTGTCAATCGCGATTGACAGAGGTGTCCGTCGGGGCTTGTCGGTCGCGATCGACAAGTCGGTCACGATTGACAGTGTCAATCGCGATCGCCAGAGTCGGTCGTGAGTCCTGTCAATCGCGATCGATGGTGTCAATCACGATCGACACTTTTTCTGGGATTTTCACCGTAATTTCAGTCGATCGGGGTTGTGTCCGTCGGTCGTGGGGTCTGTCAGTCGCGATCGACAGGTCTGTCGGTCGCGATTGACAGGGTCTGTCAGTCACGATTGACAGGGTCTGTCGATCGTGGTTGTCGATCGCGATCGACGGTGTCGGTCGCGATTGACAGAGAAACACGGAATTTTTCAACTGTTTTTAGTGATTTAGAATGTGCTCATCATGTAGATTATGGTCGTGCACTTTGTTTTACCAAATGGGCGATTTCTCTGTCGATCGCGATAGACAGAGGTCTGCGACACAGAGATAGTTTTGTGATGTTTCGTACCTGCGCGGAGTGCTGGAGATGATGGTGCTTCCAGTACCTGCAAGAAATCTCTAGAAACAAGCAAAAACAACGCACACAATATCGCTCTCTCGCTCTCTCTCACAAGTGGAATGAGGGAAATGAGGTGGAGAAGGTGATATAATCCAAAACTTTCAGTTTTCACGATGATGGAGATGGAGGTGGGAGGTGGTGATGATGATGATGGTGAGGTAAGAAAGAGAAAAATAGGAAAAGTAAAGAGATTACCTACAACGCCAACGTCTCAAATCTACGTCTTACCATCACGCGCTCGTCCTCAAAGCTCGATCCCCGGCAACGGTGCCAAAATTTGGTGTAGCTCAGTGATGAGTAGAACCTCCTTTAATGTCAATCAAGGAAGACATGAGGATGGTATGAAGACCTCGAGCAAGTGGAGGCACAAGTGCGTGAGTGAGAAGCACACAAACATGCACACACATACACACACACGCGCACACACGGCAAGACAAAGAATGAGAAGCAATGGAGTTCTTAGATTACTTTCAAAAAGCTCTTACAAGTTCATTTCAATTACAATCTAACCCCAAAAATGAGCTCTCTAGCTCTTTTTATAGTTTTTGACTAGGTTTTGGCCTTGTCCAGACCTAGTGTCCAGCCTAGTTAAAAATTAGGTTCTCTACCCTATTTGGAGGTTCAAACGAAGTCTAAAAAATGTGAAAACTGACAGGTAGGTACTTCTAAAGCTCCTCAAGCTCAAGGACTCCTTGGCTTGCACAAAATGGAGCTACAAAAATATGAAATGGTATTTACAATGGTTTTTAGTGATGAAAATCACTATTGTTGTAGGGATTTCTTCTAACATTTTGACATACATTTCCTGGAGCTCCCTACTTGCTCCTTCTCCTTGTGTGTCCACCTCTCTTATATGCGTTAGTGTCTTGAAAAAATATTGGCCTACTTGCCAGGTCGTCGTTGACTGCTCTGTCTGCTTCTACTTTCTCTTCTCTCTGACTCCCTTCTTAAGCTTTCTTGCCTAGTGAGTCCTTCAGTTCCAACAATCCTGGATGCATGAAGATACTCATTTGTGGATGTGCAAGGTCATGGAGGAAGAGGAAAAATGCTTGAAGGCGAGAGAAGAAGGAACTTCACCAGGAGATAGACCAGTTAGAGACCCAGCCTACACACCCATGATCTTTCCAGATGAGGAATTTGAGCCTCATGGCTGGCCAGAAATCTTAGCCGCCATGGACATCACTGTCAATGAGGAACAGTGGACACCTCATTGTGATGAGGAGGGTTATGATATCTCAGTGTTCATGTGTCAGCCCTTGCTAGAAGAATGTGACCCTAATGATGTCATAAAAGAGGAAGAGGACGATGATGATCTAGAGTCCATTGTGATGGATAGTTGCTTTAACTCAGAGAAGCACTATCTAGAAGATGTAGGAGTGTTTACTCAAAAAGAAGAAGAACCTCTCACAAGTATTAAAACGGTAAATTCAAAGGATGGAAGTGAGAGCAGTCAGAAGAAAAAGAAAAGAAAAGCCGTGAAACAAGAAGAGGAGGAATCATTGTTTGAAGAACCAGAAAACTTCAAGAAATATGAAGTGGAAGATCGAAAAATTTTGGTATGAATGCCTAAGAGAGAGGCCACCACATGAGAAGCATATGATAATAAAGAAAATACCAAAAAGATCACTGTGACCTTTGAGGAGAACGAAGAGAGATGTACATACATAGGAGATGACCTAAGTGCTCAAGAAGAAATGGAGCTTGTAGCTCTATTAAGGGAATATAGGGACGTGTTTGTGTGGCACTATAGAGACTTGAAGGGGGTAGATCCGAGGATATGCTCTCATACGATCCCCATGACTGCTGACGCCAAGCCCACCAAACAGAAGCCCTACACATATAATGACACTTATGCAGCTAAAATAAAAGAGGAATTTGATAGATTGATTGAAGCTGGATTTATCTATGAGATTGAGCATACTGAATGGGTGTCCTCCATTGTAGTGGTGCCCAAGAAGAATGGAAAGTTGTGAGTGTGTATTAACCTTAAAAAAGTTAATGTCGCTACCATCAGAGATAGCTATCCACTTCCAATCACTGAACATTTATTGGAGCGTGTTGCAGGCAAGAAAGTTCATAGCTTCCTTGATGGGTTTTCAGGTTACAACCAAGTAGCCATTGCCCCTGAAGATCAACACAAGACGGCTTTTGCCACTGAATGTGGAATCTTTGCATTTTGTGTGATGCCATTTGGGCTCACCAATGCACCTGCAACATTCCAAAGGCTCATGTGTCATGTCTTCGAAGAGTTCTGTTGAAAGAGCTCAGAAGTATATGTGGATGATTTATGTGCTCATTCCCAAGTAAGAAAATACCACATCCCTGAGCTCAGACAAATCTTCAACAAGTGTAGAGAATATCGAGTGTGTCTGAGCCCAGAGAAATGTATATTCATGGTACGACAAGGTAAAATCTTAGGTCATATCATTTCTAAGAATGGAATATCAACAGATGAGGACAAAGTAAGAGCCATAGCAGAGCTTCCACGGCCAAGGAATGTTAAAGAGGTACAAGCCTTTATGGGCCATTGTGGATATTACCATAGGTTTATCCACATGTATGCGATCATAGCTAAACCTCTTTATGGTTTGTTGACAAATTTTGAGTGGAATGACGAATGTGAAAATTCCTTCAATGAGTTGAAGAAACGTTTGTGCATAGCACCAATATTGACCACTCCTGATTGGAATAAGCCATTCCATGTCCATGTGGACACATCCAATCATGCCATAGGATGTGTGCTAGCACAACCCACAGGTGAAGGAAATCTAGACTTGCCTATAGCATATGCTAGCAGACAACTCACTACAACTGAGCGAAATTATACAACAACAGAGAGAGAAGGCTTAGGCATCGTATATGCCGTGAAGAAATTTAGGCACTATTTATTGGCCAATAAGTTCAATTTTTTCACTGATCATCAAGCTTTGTTATATTTGGTCAATAAGCCTTGCAATACAGGACGTCTAGTAAGATGGTTCCTCTTACTAATGGAATATGACTTTGAAGTTGTTGTTAGAAAAGGGAGAACCCACCTTCGGACAGATCACCTTTCTCGCATCACTTCAGGAGAGTCACCGCAAGGAGTGTTTGATGAACTACCAGATGCTTATCTATTCAATTTAGAAGTTGTTCCTAAATGGGCAAATAAGTTGGTACCAGTTCTAACCTTCGGACCCGCAAATAAGAATGTTAAAACATCACAAGAAAAAATTGTAAAATCACAAAAATATCAGATATTGGCAGGAAGCATGTACAAACAAGATACAGAAGGTGTACTAGCTTGTTGTGTCGAGGATGACGAACATAGTAGTTGGTTGCAACAAGCCCATGAAGGAATGCTAGGAAATCACTATTCTAAACAATGAACAAGAATCACAGCAATTGGATTTGATATGAGAAAGTTATGCCAGTTCAGGGTTTTGGTGCTAAAATAGGGTTCAAACAGGCTAACAGATCATAGGATTTTTCTCAAAAGCACATGTTAGGGACCTCACAAATCACTAATGACTCTCTAATTATGCCCAAAGTTCCCCCAAAGACTTGGAAATATTAACCCTAATTTTTTGGCCGAAAAGCCTGTCAATCGCGATCGACAAGTCTGTCAATCGCGATTGACAGAGGTGTCCGTCGGGGCCTGTCGGTCGCGATCGACAAGTCAGTCACGATTGACAGTGTCAATCGCGATCGACAGAGTCAGTCGTGAGTCCTGTCAATCGCGATCGATGGTGTCAATCGCGATCGACACTTTTTCCGGGATTTTCGCCGTAATTTCAGTCGTTCGAGGTTGTGTCCGTCGGTCGTGGGGTCTGTCAGTCGCGATCGACAGGTCTGTCGGTTGCGATTGACAAGGTCTGTCGATCGTGGCTATCGATCGCGATCGACGGTGTCGGTCGCGATTGACAGAGAAACACAGAATTTTTCAACTGTTTTTAGTGATTTAGAATGTGCTCATCATGTAGATTATGGTGGTGCACTTTGTTTTACCAAATGGGCGATTTTTCTTTCGATCGCGATCGACAGAGGTCTGCGACACAGAGATAGTTTCGTGATGTTTCGTACCTGCACGGAGTGCTGGAGATGATGGTGCTGCCAGTACCTGCAAGAAATCTCTAGAAACAAGCAAAAACAACTCACACAATATCGCTCTCTCCCACAGGTGGAATGAGGGAAATGAGGTGGAGAAGGTGATATAATCCAAAACTGAAAATTTTCACGATGATGGAGATGGAGGTGGGAGGTGGTGATGATGATGATGGTGAGGTAAGAAAGAGAAAAATAGGAAAAGTAAAGAGATTACCTACAACGCCAACGTCTCAAATTTACGTCTTACCATCACACGCTCGTCCTCAAAGCTCGATCCCCGGCAACGGTGCCAAAATTTGGTGTAGCTCAGTGATGAGTAGCACCTCCTTTAATGTCAATCCGGGAAGACATGAGGATGGTATGAAGACCTCGAGCAAGTGGAGGCACAAGTGCGTGAGTGAGAAGCACACAAACATGCACACACATACACACACACGCGCACACACGGCAAGACAAAGAGTGAGAAGCAATGGAGTTCTTAGATTACTTTCAAAAAGCTCTTACAAGTTCATTTCAATTACAATCTAACCCCAAAAATGAGCTCTCTAGCTCTTTTTATAGTTTTTGACTAGGTTTTGGCCTTGTACAGACCTAGTGTCCGACCTAGTTAAAAATTAGGTTCTCTACCCTATTTGGAGGTTCAAACGAAGTCTAAGAAATGTGAAAACTGACAGGTAGGTACTTCTAAAGCTCCTCAAGCTCAAGGACTCCTTGGCTTGCACAAAATGGAGCTACGAAAATATGAAATGGTATTTACAATGGTTTTTAGTGATGAAAATCACTATTGTTGTAGTAATTTCTTCTAACATTTTGACATACATTTCCTGGAGCTCCCTACTTGCTCCTTCTCCTTGTGTTTCCACCTCTCTTATATGCGTTAGTGTCTTGAAAAAATATTGGCCTACTTGCCAGGTCGTCGTTGACTACTCTGTCTGCTTGTACTTTCTCTTCTCTCTGACTCCCTTCTTAAGCTTCCTTGCCTAGTGAGTCCTTCAGTTCCAACAATCCTGGATGCATGAAGATACTCATTTGTGGATGTGCAAGGTCGCGGAGGAAGAGGAAAAATGCTTGAAGGCGAGAGAAGAAGGAACTTCACCAGGAGATAGACCAGTTAGAGACCCAGCCTACACACCGATGATCTTTCCAGATGAGGAATTTGAGCCTCATGGCTGGCCAGAAATCTTAGCTGCCATGGACATCACTGTCAATGAGGAACAGTGGACACCTCATTGTGATGAGGAGGGTTATGCTATCTCAGTGTTCATGTGTCAGCCCTTGCTAGAAGAATGTGACCCTAATGATGTCATAAAAGAGGAAGAGGACGATGATGATCTAGAGTCCATTGTGATGGATAGTTGCTTTAACTCAGAGAAGCACTATCTAGAAGATGTAGGAGTGTTTACTCAAAAAGAAGAAGAACCTCTCACAAGTATTAAAACGGTAAATTCAAAGGATGGAAGTGAGAGCAATCAAAAGAAAAAGAAAAGAAAAGCCGTGAAACAAGAAGAGGAGGAATCATTGTTTGAAGAACTAGAAAACTTCAAGAAATATGAAGTGGAAGATCGAAAAATTTTGGTATGAATGCCTAAGAGAGAGGCCACCACATGAGAAGCATATGATAATAAAGAAAATACCAAAAAGATCACTGTGACCTTTGAGGAGAACGAAGAGAGATGTACATACATAGGAGATGACCTAAGTGCTCAAGAAGAAATGGAGCTTGTAGCTCTATTAAGGGAATATAGGGACGTGTTTAAGTGGCACTATAGAGACTTGAAGGGGGTAGATCCGAGGATATGCTCTCATACGATCCCCATGACTGCTGACGCCAAGCCCACCAAACAGAAGCCCTACACATATAATGACACTTATGCAGCTAAAATAAAAGAGGAATTTGATAGATTGATTGAAGCTGGATTTATCTATGAGATTGAGCATACTGAATGGGTGTCCCCCATTGTAGTGGTGCCCAAGAAGAATGGAAAGTTGTGAGTGTGTATTAACTTTAAAAAAGTTAATGTCCCTACCATCAGAGATAGCTATCCACTTCCAATCATTGAACATTTATTAGAGCGTGTTGCAGGCAAGAAAGTTCATAGCTTCCTTGATGGGTTTTCAGGTTACAACCAAGTAGCCATTGCCCCTGAAGATCAACACAAGACGGCTTTTGCCACTGAATGTGGAATCTTTGCATTTTGTGTGATGCCATTTGGGCTCACCAATGCACCTGCAACATTCCAAAGGCTCATGTGTCATGTCTTCAAAGAGTTCTTGTGAAAGAGCTCAGAAGTATATGTGGATGATTTATGTGCTCATTCCCAAGTAAGAAAATACCACATCCCTGAGCTCAGACAAATCTTCAACAAGTGTAGAGAATATCGAGTGTGTCTGAGCCCAGAGAGATGTGTATTCATGGTACGACAAGGTAAATCTTAGGTCATATCATTTCTAAGAATGGAATATCAACAGATCAGGACAAAGTAAGAGCCATAGCAGAGCTTCCACGGCCAAGGAATGTTAAAGAGGTACAAGCCTTTATGGGCCATTGTGGATATTACCATAGGTTTATCCACATGTATGCGATCATAGCTAAACCTCTTTATGGTTTGTTGACAAATTTTGAGTGGAACGATGAATGTGAAAATTCCTTCAATGAGTTGAAGAAACGTTTGTGCATAGCACCAATATTGACCACTACTGATTGGAATAAGCCATTCCATGTCCATGTGGACACATCCAATCATGCCATAGGATGTGTGCTAGCACAACCCACAGGTGAAGGAAATCTAGACTTGCCTATAGCATATGCTAGCAGACAACTCACTACACCTGAGCGAAATTATACAACAACAGAGAGAGAAGGCTTAGGCATCGTATATGCCGTGAAGAAATTTAGGCACTATTTATTGGCCAATAAGTTCAATTTTTTCACTGATCATCAAGCTTTGTTATATTTGGTCAATAAGCCTTGCAATACAGGACGTCTAGTAAGATGGTTCCTCTTACTAATGGAATATGACTTTGAAGTTGTTGTTAGAAAAGGGAGAACCCACCTTCGGACAGATCATCTTTCTCGCATCACTTCAGGAGAGTCACCGCAAGGAGTGTTTGATGAACTACCAGATGCTTATCTATTCAATTTAGAAGTTGTTCCTAAATGGGCAAATAAGTTGGTACCAGTTCTAACCTTCGGACCTGCAAATAAGAATGTTAAAACATCACAAGAAAAAATTGTAAAATCACAAAAATATCAGATATTGGCAGGAAGCATGTACAAAAAAGATACAGAAGGTGTACTAGCTTGTTGTGTCGAGGATGACGAACATAGTAGTTGGTTGCAACAAGCCCATGAAGGAATTCTAGGAAATCACTATTCTAAACAATGAACAAGAATCACAGCAATTGGATTTCATATGAGAAAGTTATGCCAGTTCAGGTTTTGGTGCTAAAACAGGGTTCAAACAGGCTAACAGATCATAGGATTTTTCTCAAAAACACATGTTAGGGACCTCACAAATCACTAATGACTCTCTAATTATGCCCAAAATTCCCCCAAAGACTTGGAAATATTAACCCTAATTTTTTGGCCGAAAAGCCTGTCAATCGCCATCCACACATCTGTCAATCGCGATTGACAGAGGTGTCCGTCGGGGCCTGTCGGTCGCGATCGACAAGTCAGTCACAATTGACAGTGTCAATCGCGATCGACAGAGTCGGTCGTGAGTCTTGTCAATCGCGATCGATGGTGTCAATCGCGATCGACACTTTTTCCGGGATTTTCACCGTAATTTCAGTCGATCGGGGTTGTGTCCGTCGGTCGTGGTGTCTGTCAGTCGCGATCGACAGGTCTGTCGGTCGTGATTGACAGGGTCTGTCGATCGTGTCTGTCGATCGCGATCGACGGTGTCGGTCGCGATTGACAGAGAAACACGGAATTTTTCAACTGTTTTTAGTGATTTAGAATGTGCTCATCATGTAGATTATGGTAGTGCACTTTGTTTTACCAAATGGGCGATTTTTCTGTCGATCGCGATCGACAGAGGTCTGCGACATAGAGACAGTTTCGTGATGTTTCGTACCTGCGCGGACTGCTGGAGATGATGGTGCTTCCAGTACCTGCAAGAAATCTCTAGAAACAAGCAAAAACAACGCACACAATATCGCTCTCTCGCTCTCTCTCACAAGTGAAATGAGGGAAATGAGGTGGAGAAGGTGATATAATCCAAAACTGAAAATTTTCGCGATGATGGAGATGGAGGTGGGAGGTGGTGATGATGATGATGGTGAGATAAGAAAGAGAGAAATAGGAAAAGTAAAGAGATTACCTACAACGCCAACGTCTCAAATCTACGTCTTACCATCACACGCTCGTCCTCAAAGCTCGATCCCCGGCAACGGCGCCAAAATTTGGTGTAGCTCAGTGATGAGTACACCTCCTTTAATGTCAATCCGGGAAGACATGAGGATTGTATGAAGACCTCGAGCAAGTGGAGGCACAAGTGCGTGAGTGAGAAGCACACAAACATGCACACACATACACACACACGCTCACACACGGCAAGACAAAGAGTGAGAAGCAATGGAGTTCTTAGATTACTTTCAAAAAGCTCTTACAAGTTCATTTCAATTACAATCTAACCCCAAAAATGAGCTCTCTAGCTCTTTTTATAGTTTTTGACTAGGTTTTGGCCCTGTCCAGACCTAGTGTCCGGCCTAGTTAAAAATTAGGTTCTCTACCCTATTTGGAGGTTCAAACGAAGTCTAAAAAATGTGAAAACTGACAGGTAGGTACTTCTAAAGCTCCTCAAGCTCAAGGACTCCTTGGCTTGCACAAAATGGAGCTATAAAAATATGAAATGGTATTTACAATGGTTTTTAGTGATGAAAATCACTATTGTTGTAGGGATTTCTTCTAACATTTTGACATACATTTCTTGGAGCTCCCTACTTGCTCCTTCTCCTTGTGTGTCCACCTCTCTTATATGCGTTAGTGTCTTGAAAAAATATTGGCCTACTTGCCAGGTCGTCGTTGACTGCTCTGTCTGCTTCTACTTTCTCTTCTCTCTGACTCCCTTCTTAAGCTTCCTTGCCTAGTGAGTCCTTCAGTTCCAACAATCCTGGATGCATGAAGATACTCATTTGTGGATGTGCAAGGTCGCGGAGGAAGAGGAAAAATGCTTGAAGGCGAGAGAAGAAGGAACTTCACCAGGAGATAGACCAGTTAGAGACCCAGCCTACACACCGATGATCTTTCCAGATGAGGAATTTGAGCCTCATGGCTGGCCAGAAATCTTAGCCGCCATGGACATCACTGTCAATGAGGAACAGTGGACACCTCATTGTGATGAGGAGGGTTATGATATCTCAGTGTTCATGTGTCAGCCCTTGCTAGAAGAATGTGACCCTAATGATGTCATAGAAGAGGAAGAGGACGATGATGATCTAGAGTCCATTGTGATAGATAGTTGCTTTAACTCAGAGAAGCACTATCTAGAAGATGTAGGAGTGTTTACTCAAAAAGAAGAAGAACCTCTCACAAGTATTAAAACGGTAAATTCAAAGGATGGAAGTGAGAGCAGTCAAAAGAAAAAGAAAAGAAAAGCCGTGAAACAAGAAGAGGAGGAATCATTGTTTGAAGAACCAGAAAACTTCAAGAAATATGAAGTGGAAGATCGAAAAATTTTGGTGTGAATGCCTAAGAGAGAGGCCACCACATGAGAAGCATATGATAATAAAGAAAATACCAAAAAGATCACTGTGACCTTTGAGGAGAACGAAGAGAGATGTAGATACATAGGAGATGACCTAAGTGCTCAAGAAGAAATGGAGCTTGTAGCTCTATTAAGGGAATATAGGGACGTGTTTGTGTGGCACTATAGAGACTTGAAGGGGGTAGATCCGAGGATATGCTCTCATACGATCCCCATGACTGCTGACGCCAAGCCCACCAAACAGAAGCCCTACACATATAATGACACTTATGCAGCTAAAATAAAAGAGGAATTTGATAGATTGATTGAAGTTGGATTTATCTATGAGATTGAGCATATTGAATGGGTGTCCCCCATTGTAGTGGTGCCCAAGAAGAATGGAAAGTTGTGAGTGTGTATTAACCTTAAAAAAGTTAATGTCACTACCATCAGAGATAGCTATCCACTTCCAATCACTGAACATTTATTGGAGCGTGTTGCAGGCAAGAAAGTTCATAGCTTCATTGATGGGTTTTCAGGTTACAACCAAGTAGCCATTGCCCCTGAAGATCAACACAAGACGGCTTTTGCCACTGAATGTGGAATCTTTGCATTTTGTGTGATGCCATTTGGGCTCACCAATGCACCTGCAACATTCCAAAGGCTCATGTGTCATGTCTTCAAAGGGTTCTTGTGAAAGAGCTCAGAAGTATATGTGGATGATTTATGTGCTCATTCCCAAGTAAGAAAATACCACATCCCTGAGCTCAGACAAATCTTCAACAAGTGTAGAGAATATCGAGTGTGTCTGAGCCCAGAGAAATGTGTATTCATGGTACGACAAGGTAAAATCTTAGGTCATATCATTTCTAAGAATGGAATATCAACAGATGAGGACAAAGTAAGAGCCATAGCAGAGCTTCCACGGCCAAGGAATGTTAAAGAGGTACAAGCCTTTATGGGCCATTGTGGATATTACCATAGGTTTATCCACATGTATGCGATCATAGCTAAACCTCTTTATGGTTTGTTGACAAATTTTGAGTGGAATGACGAATGTGAAAATTCCTTCAATGAGTTGAAGAAACGTTTGTGCACAGCACCAATATTGACCACTCCTTATTGGAATAAGCCATTCCATGTCCATGTGGACACATCCAATCATGCCATAGGATGTGTGCTAGCACAACCCATAGGTGAAGGAAATCTAGACTTGCCTATAGCATATGCTAGCAGACAACTCACTACAGCTCAGCGAAATTATACAACAACAGAGAGAGAAGGCTTAGGCATGGTATATGCCGTGAAGAAATTTAGGCACTATTTATTGGCCAATAAGTTCAATTTTTTCACTGATCATCAAGCTTTGTTATATTTGGTCAATAAGCCTTGCAATACAGGACGTCTAGTAAGATGGTTCCTCTTACTAATGGAATATGACTTTGAAGTTTTTGTTAGAAAAGGGAGAACCCACCTTCGGATAGATCACCTTTCTCGCATCACTTCAAGAGAGTCACCGCAAGGAGTGTTTGATGAACTACCAGATGCTTATCTATTCAATTTAGAAGTTGTTCCTAAATGGGCAAATAAGTTGGTACCAGTTCTAACCTTCGGACCTGCAAATAAGAATGTTAAAACATCACAAGAAAAAATTGTAAAATCACAAAAATATCAGATATTGGCAGGAAGCATGTACAAACAAGATACATAAGGTGTACTAGCTTGTTGTGTCGAGGATGACGAACATAGTAGTTGGTTGAAACAAGCCCATGAAGAAATGCTAGGAAATCACTATTCTAAACAACGAACATTGCAGAATTTGAAACGTTTAGGATTGTATTGGCCTATCATGGACAAGGATATACATGAGTGGATTAAGACTTGTCCAATGTGCCAGGTAAAACCCCCTGGAGCACGCCACTCTTTATCACATGTCATTAATTCCAGATTGGAGTGCTCCATTGGTAGAATTTATGCGATCAGGGACATTACCCAAAGAGGCTAACCTAGCACAAAGAAGAAGTATGGAGCAAGAGGCTCAACCCTATGCCTTAGTAGGCAACAACCTATACCGAAGAGGCAAAGATGGTTACCTAAGACTGTGCGTTCATGAATCAGACTATTTGAAAGTCTTAAAAATTGCACACAGTAGTGTTGCAGGTGGACATTTTGGTCCTGACCGAGTAATCAAGACCATTCTTTTCTCAGGACTTTGGTGGCCAACTCTTCATATGGATGCACATACCTATGTGAAGAAATGTGACACATGCCAACGTGCACAATACCCGGTTAGAAAAGATGAGATGCCTTTGAGGCCAATGATGGGAGGACGTGCCTTCTCAAAATGGGGTATAGATTTTGTAGGTCCTATTAACCCCCCAGCAAGAAACTCCCATGCAGAGTACATTATTGTAGCCACAGATTACCTTACAAAGTGGGTAGAAGTCAAAGCCACAACAAAGAATGATGCACAGACGACGGCTAAGTTCTTATTCGAGAATGTGTTCACGAGATATGGACTACCAATAGAGTTAGTGAGCGATAGAGGCACCCACTTCTTGAATGAAGTCATTGAAAATCTTCTCCAAGAATTCTTGGTGATACATAAGAAGTCTGCCCCCTATCACCCACAAGCTAACGGAAAAGCCGAGAGCACCAATAAGATCCTCTGTAATGTATTGGCAAAACTGGTAAATAATAAACGCTCTGATTGGGACAAACAACTTCATCATGCTTTTTGGGCTTATCGAGTTGCCTACAAAACGGTACTCAATGCCACCCCATTTCAGATGGTCTTCGGACAGAATGTTGTGCTACCATTGGACTTCCTCATCCCAGCCTTAAAAGTAGCACAAGAACATGAGTGGAATGGCCATGAATTGTCCTCTAGTATCTTTGATCTAGAACGCTTAGGTGAGACGAGGCTACGAGCGGCAGCAGGCATTTACGCTGCAAAGAAAAGGCAAAAGGCATACTTCGATGCACACATCAAGGATAAGGGACTGAAAGAAGGAGATCTAGTGTTGGTTTATACACGAAAACAACATGCCCTTAAGTTGGAAAAGCAAGGATATGGACCCATGATCATTAATAGAATTTCCACTAGCACGGCAGTTCAATTGGCCACTTTGGAAGCTGACACCTTGCCAAACTATATTAGTGGATATAGAGTCAAGCTTTATCAAGAACCTCTTACTGAGAATATGCTAATGAGACTCAACACTGCTAAGAAGCAAAAAGAAGAAGAGTTAAGGGTGAGAGAAGAAGCACAGGCAGAGGCCAGAGAGCGCATTAGGAAAAATAAGTTAAGGCGAATAGGCCTAGATGTCAACTCAAAAGCCCCAAAATATCACATGGACATGTGCCAAAAATCGAGCATAACTACTTCTCAAATAATTGACCGACGTCCCTTTGTGACCATAGAGATAGGACAAGGAAAGAGTGTGAGGACTGTGAAAGCATTGATTGACTCAGGTGCAGCAACTAGTGCAGTTAGACTCTCATACTACCAAGACTTGCAGTTAAACATCAATCCCATAGAAGCCTATCTCATAGGAATGGGAGGTGTGGAAACCCCTTGTTTGGGCGAGGTGGAATTTCCCATCTACCTTCAAGATGTTCCAATGAAAGTCAAAATGCTAGTGTGTCGAGATGAGGACCTTACGGAACCACTTGTCTTGGGTCAAGATTGGATTTATGACCATGCAGTCAACCTAAACCTCAGAAGTCAACTTCTTCAAGTTTGGGTACATGAACAATGCATTACATTAGAATTAGAGAACTACATCCTCACAGATCATGGCACCACACACTCTCTTAGTTCCTCTAAGACTAATCTTCACGAGCAAGATGTTGTATGTGTCAAAAGCTCTATGATCCAGAAGGACTCAATCATGGAAGGACAGTCGCAAAGGCAATCAAACCCTTCTTCTTTTTCAAAGAGTAAAGCATCCATAGTAGTTCAACCTAAGAAGCACGCACAACAATTCAAGACAACTGCTATAGCAAATAGAAAGACACCATTCAATAAGAAAGTAGTTTCGGGCATGAGGCAGATCTGGGTACGCAAAGGAGAGCAACCACCAACCTTTCCCCCACAAACCCCATCCAGGCAAGCGACCAGGCCAGAAGACAAAGGAAGAAGCTCGGACAAGCTCAACCACAAGGTATTCGACAAATTTGGGTGCCTAAGAAATTAGTTGCAGCTCAACAAGGGCGATTACACATGTGGGTACCTAGGAATCTCTTACATCCACAACAACCTATGCTCTCCCATACGCGAAAAGTCTCAACAAAGAAGCCAAGGTGAGGCAAAGGTCAAAACCAAACACCAAGAACAAAAGTAGACCAACTAACCTCTCCAACGCGAGTCAGGCGACCAGCCACAAAGGTATGGGTCTGGAAGCCAAAAGCATCAGCAGCCCCTACAAAACCAAAGCGCCAACCACAAGGGACAGAACAGTCAAGAAACCAGCCAAGGATGAATAGGCCGAAGGTGCTCACTACATAGTCACAGATCGTTCTCAAATGGATCCCCATAAGGAGGAAGGATCAATTGTCATCTCGAGATCCAATGGATACCTCCACGACAGATGGCATCAACATCTGCAAATAACATCAAAAGCCTCGATAAGCGACAACCATGTGCTCCTTGCACAACCCAGTCTTTTGCACCATTCAGGTCATGCATTTCCAAAGTATGCATTAATATAGGGTCACATTACATGGCCGTGCATAGACACATTTGAGAGTCCCATGCACAAGAGCACATTGACATATGTCAGCTATTTTTTCTGATACTTACATCTGTCTTCTTGTTTTGTGACATTGTTCCAAAAAAAAAAAAAGGAAGAACTTGTTCCCAGGTTTGGCTCATGAAACATGAATGAGCCATGCTTAGTTGAAGGTGGAACTGTTACTTAGTGGGCAGTTATCAGTTTGGATAGAAGTGTGTCTCGGCTAGCAGATGATATAATTGCTGCCTTATCTGATAGATGTCAAGAACTTGGCATGAACATGGCATCCACAACTATGGTTTCCCCTTACCATGGCAGGAGTGAAGAGCTTGAAGGTCCGCAACTTGAGTGATGCTTAACTACTGCATATACAAGAGCATCCAGGGAGATATCTGCAAGAGGTAGTTTGGTACCCTGAGAATCCTTGTCCGTATACTGGGTAAGACTCCTGCTTATGGTGAGCTAAAGAGAATATGTGAAACTAAGCTTGGTGTAGTTAGCCAAGGTTGTTTGCCAAGGAATATAAAGAAATTTAATTCTCAGTATTTGGCAAATGTTGCTTTGAAAAGAGGAGACAGGACCAAGCACTCAAAAAATTTTCATCAGTGGACCATCAAAACAGACATTCATCGACAATGTTCCATCACAAATGTCAGGTGTACAACACGAAGAGATAAACATCGATCGAACCTTCACCATGGTAAGTATCTTTACTTTGGCAACTCCATAACCATGATAGATTAGGAAACCTCTTCGTCGGCATACCCTTGAGCACTTAGCTCAAGACCCCCAATTTTTGCACCATACTTCTTCCAATGCATTTTCCAAGTAAGCATGCATAGGGCTACGTTACAAGGCCGTGCACAAGGCACATATTTTCCTCAACCCATGCACGAACACACTTACCCATCATTCATTACGGGTTATGAGTACTTGGCATGGCAGCTCTGAACATCATCTTTGGAAGAGCTAGAGGACATCATGGGGACAACATCAATACCTAGAAAGCAGCACATACAAAGGCTGGACACTACCTCTCTACATGGAACAACCCTTACAACAAGGGTCTGTCAGGGACGACAAACTCGAGAGGGGGGGGGAGCGTTGAAGTTCAAGGTCAAGGACAAAGCATGGAAGCACATCAAAGAAGTGGAAACACAAGAAAAGGGAGCAAGTAGTGAGCTCCAAGAAGTGTATGTCAAATTTTCGCAAGAATTCCCTACAAAAATAGTGATTTTCATCACTAAAAATCATTGTAAATACCATTTTCCATTTTTGTAACTCCATTTTGTTCAAGCCAAGGAGTCCTCAAGCTTGAGGAGTATTAGAAGTATCATCCTACCAATTTTCATAATTTTTAGACTTCGTTTGAGCCCTCAAATAAGCCTTGGAACCTAATTTTTAACTAGGCCAAACACTAGGTCTGGACAGGGCCAAAACTAGTCAAAAAACTATAAAAAGAGCTAGAGAGCTCATTTTTGAGGTTAGCTTGTTAGAGAATAGAGCTTTTGTAAGAGAACTCTTTTGCAATCAAAGCTTTCCATTGTTCCTCTCTTTGATCTTACCTTGTGTGTGTGTGTGTGTGTATGTGTGTGCATGTTTGTGTGCTTTCACTCACGCATTTGTGCCTTTGTGGTCATCATACTGGTCCTCACGTCTCCGTGGATTGACAAGTAAAGGAGGTGTTGCTTACGCTTGAGCTACACATACACATACACATACACATACACATACACATACACATTTACATACACATACACATACACATATGCATACACATCTATATACACATACACATAGACATACACATACACTATGTATATGCATATGCATACACATACACACACACATACACATACACATACAACATACACATACAAATACACATACACATACAAATACACTTGCACATACACATACACATACACATACACATACACATACACATACACATACACATACACATACACATACACATACACATACATATATGCACATACACATACACATTCACATACACATACACATACACATACACATACACATACGCACATACACATACACATACACATACACATACACATACACATACACATACACATGCACATCTGCTCATACACATATGCACATACACATATGTATATGCATATGCATACACATGCATACACATACACATATACATACACATACACATATACATACACATACACATACACATACACATACACATGCACATACACATACACATACACATACACATACAAATACACATACACATACACATACACATACATATACACATACACATACACATACACATACACATACACATACATACTCATACATGGACATAGATACATACACATATACGTACTCATCCACAGACATACACACATACACATACACATACACATTCACATACACGTACACATACACATACTCATACATGGACATAGACACATACACATATACATACTCATCCACAGACATAGACACATACACATACACATACACATACACATTCACATACACATACACATACACATACACATACATGTACACATACACCACCTACACCTACACCTACATCTACAACTACACCTACACCTACACATACACATATACATGCACATACGCATACACAATGACATACGGATATGCATACACATACACATATGCATATGCATAGGTATATGCATACACATATGCATATGCGTATGCATACGCATATGCATACACATTCACATACATATATGCATACACATACACATACACATACACATATGCATAGGCATGTGCATATGCATACACAGACTCATACACATATGTATATGTATACGTATACACATACACATATGCATACACATATACATATGCATACACATATGCATCCACATACAAATATGCATACCCATACCCATACACATATGCATACTCATACACATACCGAAACACATATGCATATGTATATATGTAAGCATATACATACACGTTAGCATATGCATATGCATACCCATACACATACCCATGTGCATATGCATACACATACACATATGCATATGCACACACCTACACATACGCATGCACATACACATGTGCATATGCGTACACATGTACATACACATACATGTATACAAGCACATATGTGTATGCATACACATATGTATAGGTGTACACATACGCATATGCATACACCTATGCATAGACATACATATACATATACACATACTGTGGAAAACACGTTTCCTCTTTTTATAAAAATTTCCATCTTGCAGAGTCATTTTGTGATTCTCTGATATTTACCATTCGATTTGCCGGATCCCCAACTTTTCCTTCACGTGCATAAAAGAAAGTTGTTATGTAGCAAATGACGAAGTAGAGAATCAAATGACAGAGAGGACAACGGAGCTTCACATGAACAAACAAGACAAAAAGGGACATGATTAACGAAATAGCTGAGGATGTCATCAAAGAAGGGCACAAGACACATGAGAAATGCATTTTTATGATAAGAAAGCTGAAATTGGGAGGTTTGGTTACAGAGAATAAAGTGTGGCTGCACAGAGAGAGAGAGAGAAGGTCAAAAAGATGTATATTCTAATATTGACAACATCTTTTGGTAAGGCGAATAATCTTCTTCAAGAGTCGAAGAGTAGAAAGCCAACAATCAGTATGTCAGAACCTGTTCCGTTAAAGGTGCAGGAGAGGTAAACCCATCATCATCATCTTCGCTTCATGTTTTATGTACTTTTTCGTATTCCAAGATGCAGCTTCACAAGCTTGTAAGATTCGCAAGCTCGTTAAGCCTTATAAATCCAAGCTCCCGTCCACCTGGCACCTGTATACGATGCCATTTCTGTTCTTGGCTTGGAGACACCGAGAAAATACAACTAGAAGTGGCCATAGTAGGCTTCTTCTTGCTCAACCAAGATACGCATGAGCTACCAAGCATGAAGCAAAAACCACTAATGGACACACAATTGTCATAGGAACAATCCTAGTCAGAGTTAGAAAAAGCAAGTAAATCTAGTGGTAGTGATCCCTCCTTCTGATAAAACAATCCAAGTAGTCGGGCACCACTCAAGTAGCAAAAGATGTACTTAACCACTTGCCAATGCTTAACACCTGGGCAATGCATAAACCTACTCATCTGTGAGAGAGCAAACTGAATATTTGGCCGAGTAATGTATAAGTAAATCAAGCATCCAACAGCCTACTAATAGAGAACAACATTGAGTGCATCTCCAACATCATGAAGACTCAACCATAAATGTGTTTCCATAGGAGTCGCAATAGGTTTGAAGTCTTCAAGGCCAAAATGCTGCAATAATGTGTCAATATATTTTGTTTGACACAAAGCTGTTCTACCATCAACTTGCATAAACTAAATGCCTAAATAATGATGCAAATGCCCCAAATCTGACATCTCAAATGGGGCATGCAAATCAGCCTTAAAATCAGTAATATGTTTTCATGAACTTTCTGCACAAAACCACGGGGCTGAAAAACATACACTTCTTCATGCAAGTCACCATTCAGAAATGCAGTTTTAATGTCAAACTGATGTACATTCCAACCATGATGAGTTACAAGTGCACGGATGCTATGACCACTAGTCATTCGGCATGTAGGAGCAAAGGTATCATCAAAATCAATGCCTCTTTCTTGAGCATAGCTCTTTCCAACAAGCCTAGCCTTATACCTATCAATTGATCCATTAGGCTTACACTTCAACTTGTATACCCAGTAAGTTCCAATGCCCTTCTTGCCAGGAGGCAAGACACATAAAGACTAGGTACTATTTTTCATAATAGCATCATATTCTGATTGCATAGTAGCCATCCACGTTTTTTAATTTTGTGCTTCATCAAATGAAATGGGCTCAATCTCATCACATATACTAGAGGTAGCCATAGCATAGCGATCTGATGCAAAAGAAGCACTATGAGAGCCTGAATGAGTAGCATATTATAGAGATGCATCTAATTTTCTATCTCGCAAAGTCTACACTAGCCATATAGGCATAGTTTTTGCCTCCTCTATATGAATTCTCTCATCAATAAGTGCATTATGTAAAATCTGCATCAGAAATGGAATGATTTGCATCATCATGTGAAACCTATAAAGGCTAAGAAATTTCCTCATGTGGACTAGCACTAGACTTTCCACCTATAAAAAGTGGCAATAAAGTGTCATACATACCTTTGGAGCTAACAGATGTCTCCTTAATACATGAAAGTAATGGCTGAATTGCATCTTCCACAAAAACAACATCATGACTAACCAAAATGCATTTAGTATGTGGATGATACAGATGATAGCCTTTGCTTTCAGAACTATACCTAACAAAAATACATTTCACTACTTTATCATCCAATTTCCTACATTGTTGTTCAAGCACTAATGCATATGCCAACCAAAAACATGAAGATGAGCAACAGATGGCTTGAGACCATGCCAAGCCTCATATGGAGTGAAAGACTGTAGTGCTTTAGTGGGAAACCTATTAAGTACATATGTTGCACACATAACAGCCTCAAGCCAGAAACTATGTGGTAAAGCTTGACTCTTGACCATACACCTCACCATCTCCATGAGTTACATGTTCTTCCTTTCAGAAACTCCATTTTGTTGAGGCATATATGGCATTTTACACTGATGTTTTAGCCCATGTTCAGCCAGAAATGCATTAAAGTCAAAACAACTATATTTCACCCCTCGATCAGAACGGAGGGTCCCCATTTTACATGTTGATGGATTTTCATCCAAAATTAGAAATTGTTTGAAGCACATAAACACATCAAAATTTGCTTTCAATGGATATACCTATCCATGCCTAGAAAAATCATCGATGAAATTCACAAAGTAAATATAGTTCCCTAAAGGAGGTGTCTACATAGGACCACAGACATCAGAGTGAACAAGCTGCAATTTTTGGGTAGCTCAAACTAAACCATCTTTTAGGAAGGAGGAACACTCCATTTTACCCAAAATACAACCTTCACAAACATTTTTACGAGGTGCCTCAAGTTTGGACAGAGGAGACACCATTTTAGATTTTTGCAGGCATAGCAAACTAGTAAAATTCAGATGACCAAAGTGTGCATTCCAAAGCTTTGCATTTGACATAGCCTAAGAATCATGTACTGCACATGCAGAATCATCCATAGATTTTCATGGTCTATGTGCTTATATAGCCCATGACATAAAATGCCAAAAGCAATAATGACATCACCATTTGATAGATCATGTACATCTCTCATCAACAAATTTCACAACCAAGCCAATCTTGGCTAATGATAACCACACGTTCTTGAGCTCTCCAAGTGATGAAAGGCCATTCTCCCTAGTAACGACACCAAAATGTGTTGTTGTAGTATACCCATGGGAAGCCTAGATCCACACCACCTTGCATGGAAGCAAGAGGAGGGCTCAAGAAAAACTCTCCCTTCATCCAACCCAACCTCCAACATGCTCAAGCCATTGGCCATCAGCTCTGAGCTATGCCACCTACCCTTGAGAACATGGAGAGAAGGGTTGTCAAGGATCCTTGTCACAACTAGAAAATACAAGACATGAAATCTTATACTCACAAAACAAAGGAGAGACAAGTATGCACACACATACTCCTCACTCTCACACTCCAAGTCAGAATACAAGAACTGCACATAGTCTAAGAGTAAAAGAGTGTTCTTCCATTCATAAAAAGATATATACATGAAGCTCACGTCAAACCAAGAGCTCCTCTCTCCAAAAATGAGATTCTATATTTATAGCCTAAGCTCTATTCCCCATGTGCTCATTTGACTAGTCAAAAACGGAGCATGTGTCTAACTACCATATCTTGGAAAATATTCCTTTTCTAAGAACCAAATCCCAAGAAATATAGGTGTGAGATTTTTACGTGTGTTCTCTCACATGTGTGCAAAAAAGTGCATTCTTTTACAAAGCTTCCATACCATAGCATTGGAGAAATATTAAAAAGTTTCCTAAGAGGGTGTTCTTATGTGAAACTATAAATATATACCAAGAGGGTTATTCTCATGATCAAGGGATGGTTCCCATGCACAAATGAAGATGTGTGCATACTCTACAACCCAACACACACACATACAATAATAGACACTAGAATGGACATCTCCCTTAGCTCCAAAGTCCAAGTAGGGCTAATACCTACATTCAATTTGAAGTTCTCACTGTGTGACATTTATTGAAAGTAGTATGGAAGCAATCCGAGTTTTCTATACAAAACTATGTCAAAAAACAACGTTTCAAGAATCACCTACCTACATTCATCACTTCCTACTTAGCATACATTTTGCTCTATAGACATGCATACAAGCTCACTAAGAAGGAGAAAATAGGTCAAGAAATTGAAGTTATGGGTCTACCTCTTCTCCAAGTTAGTTGTTTATTACAAATGATAAGGGTCTTTACAAAATAAACAGACTTCAATCATATACATGTGCTCTCATTTATGCCCTTTCAATTATTGGTACAAGAACTTCTAAACATGAATCCTAAAATAAAAAATGTTAGGCTACTATCATATAACGTTGGGAATATGCCACTATAGGAGGACTCCTAGCGCATATTACAAGGCTTGATACAATGGGACATCATAAATAATGGGAGTCAAAAAAAACTTTGTGGGCCTTGTTTTCTTTGCATATCCATTATAGCATCTTGTCTTTCTTCTCTGCAACACTCTCCCCCTCCTAGAGTCTTTCTTCTTTGAAACATCTTTGACCTTTTGTCCTTCCATTTCCCTTGCTAATACTTCATTTTGTTCCATATGACTTCAGATTTTCTGTCTTTCCTACTTCCAAATCCTGCTCATTTTCTACCATAATAAATTTCAAGTCCATGGTGTTGGCCTACAAGCAATGAGAAGATTGAGCAAACAAGTACAATCCAACATAGAAGAGGCCTAATCATTTTTTGCATAACTTATTTCCAATCAAAAGTGATTTTCATCACTACACAAACATTGTAAATATTATTTTTGGTAGATTAGAATCCATTTTGTCAAAGCCAAGGAGTCGTCAAGTTTGAGGAGTACTAGAAGCACTTATGTATCAAGTTTCATAATTTTTAGACTCCGTTTGGGCCCTCAAATAAGCCTTGGAACCTAATTTTTTACGAGGCCAGACACTAGGTCCGGATAGGTCCAAAAGCTAGTAAAAAACTATAAAAAGAGCTAGAGAGATTTTTTGAGGTTAGCTTGTTAGAGATTTGAGATTCTATAAGAGATTTCTTGAGTAATAGAAAGCACTCCATTGTTCCTTTCTTTGTTTTTGCCTTGTGTGCATGTGTGTGTATGTGTGTGCATGCTAGTGTGCTTCTAACTCACGCACTTTTGCCTCCACTTGCTCATGGTCGTCATACCAGTCCTCACGTCTCCATGGATTGAAATTTATGAGGTGGATCTCCTCACATTGGTACTTACCATTGTGCTAGAATGACAGAAAATTTGGCACCGTTGTCGGGGAGAGAGCTTTGAGGAAGGAGCATGTGATGGTAAGGCATAGAGTGGTGATGTTGGAGTCATAGGTAAGATCCTTACTTTTCTTTATTTTTTCTTAATTTCTTCGTCATCATCATCACCATCATCATCCTCACCATTTCCTACCTCCATCTCCGTCCTTGCAAAATTTTCTGTTTTTTGGTCATATTCCCTTCCCCACTTCATTCCCCTCATTTCACTTGTGAGAGAGAGTGAGAGACAGCTATTGTGCATTCTATTTTTGTGTGTTTTTGAGCTTTTTCTACAGGTTTTGGCTCTATCATCATCTCTAGCATCTTGCATAGGTATGACAGACCTTTGCACAAGTCTCAAGATGATGACCTCTGTTTGTCACGAAAGATAGAGAAAGTTTGTGTTTCTTGTTTTCATGCATGACACGATAAACCTCACCAAAAGAGCATCCTAAATCACTAGCAACATCACAAAAAATTGCTTTTTTTTTTCTATCACGATAGACTGAATCCACGATAGTGATAGACATCATCTATCCTGACAGATTCCCATCTATTGTGATAGACAGGACCCCACGATAGATGACAGACAGTGTCTATTACGACAGACACCCATCTATCGTGACATACCAAAACCATGATAGACACCATCTATCACAACAGACACTCTATCCTGACAGACAACCCTCATGATAGATGACAAACAATGTCTATCGTGATAGAGAGGACCCCATGACAGATGATAGACAATGTCTATCATGACAGACATCCATCTATTGTGACAAACCAAAACCACGATAGACAACAAATAGTGTCTATCACGACAAACACCCGTCTATCACAACAGACAAAGACCATGATAGAGGATAGACTCCTTCTATCATGACACATGCCCATCTATCATGACAGATGCCCATCTATCATGACATAGAAGAACCACAATAGACATCGTATATCACGACAGACACTTGTCTATTGCAACAGACACATGTCTATCGTGACAGATAGCCATGCACAATAGAGACCATCTATCATGACAGACACTCATCGATGGTGATAGACAGACATTTTTTACAAAACTTAAGGTGTTATTTCTTGGAAAAAATTGGGTTAAAATTTGGCAATTATTAAGGTCATTCAATTATACCATTACTAAGGCCTTAGAAAAATGCACTAATATCTTGAGAGGTCTTGTTTGCCTGTTTAACCCCTTGAACCCTGAATCAACATAACTTTTTCATATGAAATCCATTTTCTGAGCTCTAGAGTGCGATTAGGAAACCTAGGGAGCTCTAGAAAATTTTTGTCCAATACAAAAGGGGGGAAAAGGGGTGTTTAAAAGTGTCTGAATCAAATTGTCTATCAATTGAAGTCAGAATCTTGAACTAAACTTTGAACATTACAAGATCATTAAGAGCTCTTGTAGAGACCAAAGCAAGGTGCCAGTGTGTGCAGGCTTAGGAATCTGCGTCCTAAGCATACAAGTGCAACAAGGAGAAGTGACTTGAGGTTGGAAGATCTCTCAACCTCCTAAATCCATTCCTAGCTTAGGCTAAGTGCAATTTGATGTTTTGATTGATTACGGGTATGATAGGAACTCTCAAGTTCTAAGAGCCTTTAAATTCTCAAGTATAAGAATAGGCTAATTACAGTCAAGGGACAACTTCAGGGCAAAAGAAATCAATCTGATTGGACAAAAAACATCAAGTACGGAAAACTTAAGTGTTCTTGGCAATGCATATTCAAAGACAAGGAAATACATCATAAAGAAATTGAAAGGAACAAGCAATTGATGTCAAAGAATCAGCAATGTGTTTGTACAAGGGTCATTGGGCTAATGAGTAGGGTTGATGAACCTTAGGTCAGGTAGACACTTAGGGAGAGATCAACAAAGTATTAGATCATCAAAGGCTACTGTGAACCATATAGCTAGGTCTTGGGGAAGGAGTATAATAGGCATCAATCAAGGCAGACCATTTCTATTTGGGTCCCAAAGCGGTCAATGAAGGTTGACCCCAATGCTCGACAAATCTGGGTGCCCAAGGCCTACTTACAAACTCAAATAGCTTCACATAAGCTCACAAGCTTGAATAGCCACTCATAGACACTCACAACACAAACTCCATGGCAAACATTTGCACTAAAAACCTTCACATCTTTGATCAAACCTAGGATTATCTAGAAATGGGTACCCAAAAAGCCCCAAATCCGAGAAGACCTACTCTTTCCATATGTAAAGTTCACCACTATCAAAAAATGTCACCCCATACTAAAACTTTTGAGAATCAAACCTTGTATCAAACCACCTGACCTGATTTTGTAAATCAATTTGCACTAGAGTAGATGCATTCTGAGTATAGTGCACATCCAAAGTATGCATCTAGGGAAATCACTGACCTACTAACTGACACTCATCGCACAAGAACATCTCACTCACTAACTCCCTAACCACTAAGGGTATCATGTTGGTATTGTAAAGGAGACAAAGTATCATCATGTTTTTGTTGCAATGCTAATATGATCTCCTTTTCTAGCAGACTCACAGAGAAACAATACTACTCGCATCATGGTTGACACAGCAGGCACTAGTTCATGAGTAGGGACAAGTCAAACTCGAGTTAGTATAGAAAACCTGCCAATTGAAGTGCCACCAACTGAGCAACCTGTAGGGCTAAGCCACCTCCAACAAATACCAATTCTCAATCCACCTATAGGACTTACAGAGAAGGTTAGCATTCAATCTCATTGGTTCAACGGGATGCCATGGCAGCTAGGAGATGCAACATACATATGGGAGTCCAAGAGTGAATTTGGTAACATGTGGGAATGGTTTCAAAGTTTTTCAAAAGAATTTGAGACTCTCTAGAACACCCTAGAACTACAAGTAATTTGGAAATGCACAAGGTTAGTTTAATATTTCAAGGCACCCATACCAAAGCCAGACTTCCAATGCTGCTATTATTAGTGTCCATTGTGCAGGCTAGCGGTGTGAAAATTTGACTAGACACATTTGTCATTCCCTCTCTATCATAAACAAGGAGTTGAAGAAGTTTGAACTCACCCTGGAATTGATAAGAGATGCAGTTAACATGCACGGGATGCATGTACCCTCAGAGAAAGATTCTTTGATACCTGACAACATGAATAATAGAAAGCTATTGAAGTTAAAGGATATGGTGGCACTTACACCTAATGTCTCCATCCCTCTTCGACTATGCATGCAACACTTTGCGTTTCTAGGACAAGATAGATTCAGTCTGCCACACAAAAGAATCTAGTTCAACCTTTATCTAGTAGAGACACACTCGTTAACTATTAAGCTTCATGTGTGGATTATAGAGTAGTTGTATGAAACTAATAAAAGATGTTCTAGGAAGCTAGTGGTGAACGGGTGCTCTGGAATCACTTGTATAATATACAGGTGTTTAGCATATGATGTGCCCATTGAGCGTGCACTGGCTTTTCACAATTATAGCTGTTTAAAGGACACAAAGCTTCAACACACCAATCCAAGAGAATGAGGGGCACTATTCCATGTGTCCAAACACGAGAAGCTCTTATGACCCTAGAGGTTTCACCACGAGGGGAAATCACAGTGCCTCCCTTTACAATTTGAATTTCCCAGTTTGACTCTAGAGGCACATCGCAAGCAGCTCCCTCTACACCCCCTGTACCTTTGGAGTTTGAATTCGGTACCGCTAGAGACAATGAAGGGATGAGCACCTTTGATTTTGAATCTTTTTTGAAGAACACTCAACTATCGAATGTAGAGTTCTTTTCTGATGCAAAAGGACCTGTCACATCCACACAAAGAAGGGGTAAATCAATAGAAGGCCGCTATGTCCATTGGGAAGATGACCCACAAAGGACCCTATCTCAGCAACTGGAATGGCCAGAGGGAGGAGAATAAGAAGAAGAAGAATAAGAAGAAGGAGGAGGAGGAGGAGGAGGAGGAGAAGAAGAAACTACCGAAGCCCCATCATATATTGTAGAACTCCATAGATTATACCAAATCATGGAAAGGGTGTGGGCAGAATAGCTACTTTCATAATAGAGCAGCAGAGTGCTCATGGTCCAGCTCTTGGAGGAGGTTGGTGTTGACTCTAAAACTAGTGAAACTCTACTACTGCTCCCAGGAACCTATGGTATAGTGGAAGCCATACTATCCACATTGCAGAGGCCTCCTATCCAATATGACCCACGCAAATTCTAAACACGACCAAGGTCCAAAAAAGCATTCAGATACCCATCACCACTACTTAGACAACCACAACAACAAATGAACCAATCAAGACAACATCCCAAGAAGCAAGAACTCATGGCCATGAAATGACAATCGTCCATGAAGTCACAATAGAGCCACTACCTCCATCACCTCCACTATCACCCCCTTGAACCAAAGGTGTAAATATTATTCCTACCACTGATGCTCGAGATCAACCCTTCATCTTTCGTAGCCCCACTTCTAGTTCAACCCTATTTTCTTCTTTTGACAACCCCTCGTATCATACTACCAGTGTTACATCAGAACCCCTCATTGGTCTTGTCGTAGGACATCCTGCCTCTACAACTTCAGCCATAGGACACCTAGACATGAGATCCATTTTTCTAGGATTCCCTATCACCGAACCTCCTTTCATGGCATTCCCATCTCCAAGCTCTTACTTTCCACCCTCCATCTCACCAATCCTTCAAACTGCCCATGCCTTTCTTTCTAGACTATTTCAAGCCACCACCCAAACCTCCTTGTCAGTCCTGTTCCCAACACCAACATCACAATTATTCACCACCACCTCACACACACCACATACCATTCCAATGTATATGGTAGACACCACATTTTTTGATAGCATGGACATTTCACCACCCACAACACCTCCCCCTCCCCACACACTTCCGCCATCCCCCATTCCCCCCCACCAACTTCATCTGCACACACCTCTCTATTAGACATAGCATTCACACTCCCCATCCCTCACTCATGTTCCCTTGCATCAACCACTATACAAATTGCATCTTCATCTATAGATAATGTATTTGACACTATGCTTCAATGTATGTTGTAGCTAAGGATAGAGTACCATCAACTACAGGCACATAACCGGATGTTTCAAGAGCGCTCTGTTGAATTATAACAACGAATAACTACACTGGAGGAAGACAATCAAAGTCTACAACTGCAGTCTCATACGTTATAGGAGGCCCATAGCACATTGGAAGCAAAGTTGTAGAATGTAGATGTAGAAGCCATCAACGAAATGGTCAAACTTTTGATCGAAATTCTTTATCACATATTCTTATTGTGTTCCATGAGATGTATTTAACCATATATAACAGTACTATGTTTTTCATCAAAATTGAGGTCAAATATCAAACCCTAGTTTCAGTTTGTATTTAAAAAGCACATTAAAAAACTTGAAAACAAATATGACACATGGTAGAATTAAATTCTATCAAAAGAATATGATCTAATGGTTATAATTAGCACACTTTCCACCATCAAAATTTCAGAACCTACATCTTAAAAAGCACATGCAAAGATAGTAAAAGCCAAAACAGTTTTTGAGTAAGAAAATAAATCAAAAAAGTTGTTTTTTTGCCATAGACATGCTTGGATATATATAAGGAGATAATTTTAGGAACGCAAGGCTTCACTCAAGGGTACTCGCTTCAAGATCTTGAGAGATATGGTCCTCCTAAACTTAGAGGAGGGAGAATCTCCATCAATTTCAAGGCATGTAGTAGATTTTATAACTTTTATGGGAGTACTTTTAACATACTTTCTATGAGGAGTTATTATTTAGAGGAGATCATATTTAGACTTTAGATTTGTTGGACAGCTTGTACATCACGGCATATTTCAATGATATCTTGTAACTTCTATCATGCAATGCAATGATTACATTTGGATATCTCTCATGTGAAATCCTCTCTTCATACTCTCGAGTATAAAATGGTCACTTTTCCACTAAAAGGACAATGAAGATGATCTTGTTTGATGGATTGTTGAAGCCAATCTTACATATGCATGTTGATGCTTATGTAAAAAATGTGAAGTGTATCAAAGAACAAAGTACCCTATGGAAGAGACAAAATGCCCTTGAGACGATTGGGGGTCATGCATTTGAAAATTGGGGCATAAATTTCATAAGACATGTTAGTCCCACCTACAAAGGGATCCCATGCAAAATATATCATTGTTGTGTACGGAAGACAAAGTCACTACTATAAAGTTCTTGTTTGAGAATATATCCACTCACTTTGGTCTCCCAATAGAAATTCTTAGTGATTATGGAGTGCATATGAAGTCATCTAGAATTCATTAGATGAACTTACACTAACACACTAGAATTCGATCCCTTATCATCTTCAAGCAAAGGAAATCTCAAAATATGAACAAGGTACTATGTATTGTTTCTATGTAGCTTCTAAATAATCAATTACCGAATTGGGACAAGCAATTACATCAACTCTTTTGGGAATACAAAATTGCTTATAAGATTGCATTGGGAACAACTTTTTTTCATATGGTCTACTAATAGAATGCAAGCTTACACATAGATTTCAAAATACCCATTCTATGTGTAGCCAAGGGATATGAATGGGTTAGTTACAAGCTCTCTCATCCATTAGATATATTAGAACAATAGCATGCATCAAGTTTCATGGACATTATGAGAATATATGCAGCCAAAAAGAGACAAAGGGCCTATTACAATGCACATATTAAGGAAGGTGATTTGGTATAGAGTGCGCAGTAAAACAACATGAAAGGAAGTTATAAAAAAAGAGTTCACTAAGCCTTTGTAATCCATAGAATATCAATCAAATGAGCAATAAAATTAGCAACATTAGATGTGGATGAACTTCCCAATTATATAAACAGATGTCCAGTCAAGAAGTATATAGAACATTTAACCCAAGAAATACTAGAATAGCTCCATGTGGCTAAAACGATAAAAATAGAACGACGAACAAGAGTTCATGTTGAAAAACGAGCAAGGGATAGGATTCAATAAAACAAGGAAAGAAGTTTGTAAATTGAGGGAATTTAGTGCAAGAGTAAAGTGGAATACTTTAGAGTAGTTTCATTTTGTACTTTATAAGTAATAAGAGAATCCATGTCCCCATAGAATTGAAAACCATACACCAAAATCGGAATTGGAACAAAGAATCCTACATGGAAGAAAACTTTGATAGATGCATGAGCTATGGACAATGGTATGAGTCCAACAATGGGATCAAGAAGTAGAGAAATGATATTTAAATAGATGCTAGCATTAGAGGGGTGGATGTATGTGAAATACTTTGCATAGGAGAGGCTCAAGTTCCATTCCATTTTGGAGGTCAAGTGATACACGGGAATTACATAGAAAATAATCTTGGGGCATAATTGGTTAAGTATGACACAAATATAAATCTCACTAGCACAAGATTAATTACTTATGCAAAGGAGCGCATTGTTTTAATACCATTTTGAATTATGCATCCATGCATGAGACCCACACCTACTCCTATTCCCATCATTGCATTTCCTACAATCATTGTTCCAAGGATCAAACCCATAGTCTCAGTAGGAAGAGCGAGTCAAATTCCTAGAATCCCCATAAGCATGCACTCATTGAGTCACAATCAAAAGATCAAAGAAAATTCAAAGCTACCATAAAGGATGCAAGATAACGATATTCAATCCCTTCAACCTAAATTTGGGTTCCCAATAAATTGATAAAGGCATAAGAAACAAGATTCGTACCTATATTCCTAATCAAATAATCCCCAAGATAGAAGCTACTTCCTCATATCCAAGAGAACCGGAATCAATCTTGAAACAAAGATAAGCATCATCAAAAGCGTACGCAAAGCACTAGATCAAAACCCTAAAATCAGCCCAATGAAAACAAATCCAACAATCAAAAACCAATATTGTATCAAAAATCATAGACTCAATAGAAAAGAATAAATCAACGATATGTATACCAAGAAGAGACAAATCACATTTATCAATCTCAACCATATTCATGAACCTCCACAAGAAAATGTGCATACCAAATAGCAAATAGAATAACAAAGTCTAGAGAATCACGTAAGAGAATATCATCAAACCCATTCTTGATCCAATCTTTTTCAACATACCTCTATCCTTCCAAGACTTAATTTGAGCTATCTTTCACAAGACTTTAGTGCACTAAGCCTCAACTGACAATACTCGTGCACCTACCATAAACCCCCTTGATACACCATGTTTAGAAACTATGTTCCAAAATATGCATCGATAGGGGTAATTGCACACTCTACACAAGCATTTGTGAGACTTCCCAAGCACATGTTCATATTCATAAATAGTGTGACATTTGTTGTATAATAACCACTAAATACCAACATTGATATAAAAACTAATTCTATCATTTAATATAGCTAGTGGGTTAACATGTATATCAATGAATATTATCTTGATCATGCACATGGCATCCTCTTCAAACCTCCATGCCAAATAAAAGGAGAATATGATCCCATCCAAAATCCCTAAAACTACTAAATAATAGCATTAGTACTTCAATAGCGTATTGATAATCGGTTGCAAAAGACATGTATATCATGAGGCAAGGAGCTTGCACTTTTTGCACATTGCATGACTATATAGCATGCAAGGCTACTATATTTTGCCAAAGAATTCCAAGAGGTACATAATGTGTTGGTGATAAAAAATGTGTAGAAGGTGATAGGACTAAAGGAATTTGGAGAATTGCCCATTATACGTGTAGACTATGATAGATGAAATTATATTATGAAGATGTATGAGCCCAACAAAACCACAATAAGGAAGCCTACTGAAAAGATGACTATCATTAATTTCAACAAACAATCATGAGAATGCAATAAATCGTGTCATATATACTTATCTACAAAACCTAATTATCTACATTCTACTCTTACAAGGAATAAGGTACATGATATATACCTGCATTATTTCTAGAACCCATCGGTTGAAAAAAGAATGAGACAAATAAAGATGAAATTCAGTCAATCATATGGGAGTAGAGGAAGAAGAATAGAGAGCGGCTAAGCATAAAAAATTAAAATCCTAGATATTGCAAAATTCATTAAAATTTACAAACATGCTTCAAGTGTGTTGTGAAGGGGTAATGGAGTTGTCTACAGAGATGAGATTGTGGTGGAAAAATTCTTCCAAATCATTCACAAACTTCTATGTCAAAATAAATGAGTTTGAAGTTCAACAAACCTGCGAAACTTTATATTTATGGAGGAGGAGCTCTCAAAAATATGTTCAATGCTGACAACCTGGTAGAAAGTAATCTAGAGAGCCTTTGCACGATTCCAATTAAAGTGTCAAGATAACTAAAGTAAGTTATTTCATGAATTTAGACTAGCCATGCACTAAGCTATAAGTCTAAGAAGTTTGGGGAGTCACCCCATCTTTTCAAGGAGATGAACATGTGAAGAGATAGTCACATATAACCACCAATGTTGATAAAAATTTGTAAGCATTCTCTCTACAGTTTTAGCTAAGGCCCCCAATCAATGGATTGGACAGAGTACCTATACGCTAACAAATGCCTCTAAGAAGATGATAGAGTTGCACAAGGTACTGTAATAGTAGAGAGAAGATGACAAGTCAATAGAAATGAATCATAATGTGTATTGATATTGCACATATGATACGAACGAGTTGTGGAGGAATTCTTTTGCTTTGAGATAGTACAATTATACTCAAGATATCAGCTACAATCACTCTAAATTGCTCTACTACCTTGCGACTAGAAGTGTGGTGTTTATGTTGAAGAATAAGATGATCAGTCAGAATGTGTTCTATCAGAAGTTTGCTCAATTGGTGTTTTGCTGAATCGGATGTTGCTAAATCGGACTTTTAATAGACATTTATATTTCAGTGAGTGGCTAACATCGCATGAATGTATTTTTTGTTATATTTTTGGTCATAAGAATGAGGACAAGGAAGTGAAGCATCTCCAAGAAGAAGATGAAAGAAAAAAGAAGAAGTGCTTATCTGAAGAAGAAGAAGAGGTTCAAGGGTTCGCAGTGTGATATCGAAAACCTATAATGAAGAAGGAATTCTTGTAGGAAAAAAAAGGGCTGGTTAAACTTGAAATTGTAATCTCTATAGCTTTCTGAAGAATAAAGAAGTTTTTTTTCATACAATTGTCCAGCACAAACATGTGAATGTTCTATATTCTTGAGTAGCTGTCTTGTTTCGTACTGTCTAAAACAGAAGGTAGTGAATCAGATTTTTTGTGTATATTTATTCACTCTGTGTGAGATCGAATCAGGGCCAAGTTTATTTTTTGCTTGAGTTTAATTAAGGTTAGAAGAGATGTGTTGAATCTGAACCCCAAAACATTTGGTGATCCTACTATGTTGCTAATGAAGCAAGAGATGAATGACGGGAAGAAGAGGAAGGTTCAGTAAGGTCTATTATACAAGAGCGCAATCACAATTAGGTAACGTGGAGTAATCCTCTGATCAGTACGATTGGTACAAAGCTCAAGAGGACTCTAATTTGGAAACTGAAGAGGAGGGAGGAACACATTAGCAGAGGCAAGGATAGTGGGCGATATACTAGGAACGTTATTCCTAACAGAAGCAACTGTAGGAGGTAGAAGACGAATCCAATTTCACCCACTTGCAGGGACGACTGGTCAAAGAACTAGGCGTACACCTCAGCCACGGCCAATGGGGAAACCACCTCCAAATCCCAAGGTCAAAGTAGCCAATTTTAGAGGAGTCTCTAAAGAAGATGATGATTATCATGTTGCTCAATTCGAGCTAAAGTGGATAGCCAATGGATATCCAGCCATATATGGTGATGACATCAAACTCCAGCAATTTGCCGCTACATTGGAAGGAAGAGCAATGAGCTGGTTTATTCAATACGTTATTGCTCATTTTGCTACATATGATGCATTAAAAACAGCATTTTTACAAAGATTCGGGAAAGAAAAAACTCCCTCTGATGTGTTGAGGAAGTTGAGAGCAATTAGACAAAGGACCATGTTAGTAGAAGACTATGCTCATAAATTTAGAACCTTAATGGAAAGATTATAGGGTAACGAGAGACCTACAGACGAGATGTTGGCAGGTTACTTTCTAAAAGAATTAAGGAGTAGCATCAAACATGCAATTGCAAGTGTGGATATTGTTAATGGTTTTGATATATTAGTGTTAGAAGCTGCAAGAGTGGAAAGAAGATTTGGAAGATCAAAAAAAAAATATAGTAATTCAAGTCGAGAGGCTGAATCGGATTCAAAAATGGAATCAGACAAAGGGGACAACTGATTCTGATTCTGATACTCAAGATGAAGAAGTGGTGGTGAGAAAGCACCACAAACTAAAGGTAAACAAAGTAAAGAGGAAGCCTTGATTAGTAAGTTAAAGAAACATGAATATTCTATAATAGCTCCAAAAGTGAAAAGATTTTGTGACATTTGTGATAAATATGGACACACAACAAATCAGTGTTGGTATAACCCCAAGCATAGAGGGAAAAGTTCCAGGCAAGACAATAGAAATAATAATGAAGTGGCTACCAATCAGGCTATTCCAATTCAGGCATGAGGTAATTTTCAAAGGCAACAACAAGGATGGCCACCATGGAGGAAACAGGCAAACCAGCAGGGAAATAACCAACAAGGAAATCAGCAAGGTAGACCCCCTAGGATGATGCCTTGTGGGTATTAATTGTCCTTTATGGGTGAAGCATGGAGAAGAAAGGGGCATACTAGTGGCAGCAACAACTCCCTCAACAGGCTGCTTAGGCCAATGCTATGGTGATAGAATTATCAGATCACGAGTGTCGTAACGATGTAGGTGCCAGTACATCAAGAAGCCTACATCTAAATCATGAAAATCAGTGGAATTGTGATTGCAAGCAATGTGGTAAGGCTAAAGAAGTGGATGTCTTGGTAGTTACAAGGTCTAAAAATAAAGGTCCCATTAATTGGCAGGAACAAAGACATATAAGAGACCAAGTTCAAAAACAGATCCAGCAGGGTCAGCAAAAACAAGTGCAATTTTCAAGTTCATCTCAGGAGGAGGAGGATGCATTATTCGTACAAAGAATGAAGAAGGAGGATAAGACTAAGTTCGAGCAAGATTTAGATAATGACTGGTTTGAGGTAATCATTAACTCTCCTTTACAATTGTCCTTAGATCAGTTATTATCTTTGGTACCAACTTTTAGAGAGAAGTTAGGGGCAGCAACAACAACAGGCTCAGCAGGCTGCTCGGGCCAATGCTATGGTGATAGGATTATCAGATTAGGAGTGTCATAACGATGGAGTTGCTAGTACATCAGGAAGCCTACATCTGAATCATGAAAATCAATGGAATTGCAAGCAATGTGGTAAGGCTAAAGAAGTGGATGTCTTGGCAGTTACAGGGTCTAAAAATAAAGGTCCCATTAATTGGCAGGAACAAAGACATATAAGATACCAAGTTCAAAAATGGATCCAACAGGGTCAGCAAAAACAGGTGCAATTTTCAAGTTCATCTCAAGAGGAGGAGGATGCATTATTCGTACAAAGAATGAAGAAGGAGGATAAGACTAAGTCCAAGCAAGATTTAGATAATGGCTAGTTTGAGGTAATCATTAGCTCTCCTTTACAATTGTCCTTAGATCAGTTATTATCTTTGGTACTAGCTTTTAGAGAGAAGTTATTAAAGAAGCTTGTTGGATAGCAGTAAGAGCCAACAGGTATGTAGGTACCATCGACATCAGCTAATAATATTGATCCGACTGATGTAGATTTTGTTGTGCTAGTAATTCAAGCATAGTATAACCAAAGGAGGTTTGATGAAATGTTGATTGATGGTGGTTCAGAGTGAATATATTACCTGAGCACATTTTTAAATAAATGGGGGAAGGGGATTTGGCTCCAACACCTTTTCAAGTAAAAATGGTGGATCAAACTAGAGTTCTGCCATTGGGCATTCTGAAGCACCAACAAATCATAATTTCAAGGATGTAATTCATGGTAAACTTCATGGTGATTAGAATGTCTGAGTCGGCATAGCCGTATGAAATGTTGTTAGGAAGACCTTGGTTCAGGTTGGCTAAAGTTAAGCAAGACTGGGGAGTGAATGTGATCGTGATTACAAAAGGTAAAAACTAGGTGACAATTCCCATGAAAGGTAGAAGAAACATGTCGGTACGCTCAAACTATTAGTTTGGCAGATGAAATAGAAGATGATGAGGAGGAAGAATTTCTACAAGCAAACCCAACTATTGTACCAGTTTTAGAAGTAGATGTGGAAGGTGTGTTAGTAAAGGATGAAGAAGTAGTGGAGAAGTCAAGTGAGCCAGTTCCAGGCGATGCATTGGAAGCTGCTTAGTTGCGATGGATGTTTGAACAAAGTCTAGAAATTTCTATGCAATAGAAACTGGAGCAGCAAGAGAAAGAGGTAATTAATTTGGTTGAAAAGATTTATGAACAGAAATATGCAAGTTCTGGTAGGGTAAAAGAGGAAGAACTGCAAGAAATTGATTATGGGATGGAGACTGAACCAAAGATGGTGAGAGTAAGCAAAGAACTAGAGGGTCAATTCATGGAAGACCTAATTTGCTTAATAAAGGAATATGTGGATGTTTTTGCTTGGGATTACTCACAGGTGAAAGCAATAGACCCTGATTTACATCAGAATAGGATAAATTTAAAGAAAGATGTAGTTCTAGTTGTGCAGCAAAGGTATCAGATGAATCCTAATTTTGCTAAGCAGGTTAAGGAAGAAATTGGTAAGTTGTTGGCAGTAGGATTTATAAAACCGGTTAATCAGGTTACATGGTTGTCTCCTATTATATGGTCCCTAAAAAGAATGGGAACCTGAGAATTTTTGTTGATTATAGAAAGTTAAATGCAGCAACAATTACGGATCCCTTCCCTACACCGTTTTGTGATGTCGTATTGGATGCAGTAGCTGGATAGGAGATGTGTAGCTTTTTGGATGGATTTTCAAGTTATAATCAAATTCGTGTTGTTGAGGAGGATCAGCACAAAACTGCATTCATTACAGAATTTGGTGCTTATGTATTTATAGTCATGAGTTTTGGATTGAAGAATGGACTGCCCTCATTCAATTAAGTGGTGCATAAAGTGTTTGAACCTTATTTGTAAGATTTCATGCAAGTATTTATGGATGACTTTTCAGTGTTTGGGAAAAAGGTACAACACCTGCTGCATCTGAAATCTTGTTTTGACAGATGCAGGAAATTCAGGATGGTGCTCAATCTGTTCAAGAGCATCATTGCAGTAAAAAGTGGCATTTTATTGGGACATGTCATTTCCCAAAAAGGGATGGCTATTGATGTGAAAAAGATTGAAGCCATTAGGATAGCAAAAGCACCCACAAATGTCAAGGAAGTAATGAGGTTCATTGGTCAGATTAAGTGGCATTCTAGGTATTTAAGGTACTTGGCCAACATTTCTTTACCACTCACACATTTGACAAAAAAGGATGTTCCATTTGTATGGGTTGAAGCTCAAGAAAAAGAATTTCAATTATTGAAGAAGATGATTTCAGTTGCACCAATTTTGCAGCCGCCAGATTGGTTGTTGCCATTCCATATATTTGTTGATGCATTGGATGTTGTAGGAGTGGTTCTGATGCAGCAGAAGGAAAAAGGATGGTATAGACTAGTATATTATGTTAGTAGGGTGTTGTATGCAACGGAAAGAAACTATCCGGTGACTGAGAGAGAAGCTTTAGCAATGGTGTATGCCCTTAACAAGTTTAGACATTATTTATTGGGCAATAAAGTGATTTTTCATGTTGATCATCAGGTATTGGTGTATTTGATCAAGAAGCCTCTATTGACAGGAAGGTTGGCTAGGTGGATGCTTCTACTGCAAGCATTTAATTTTGTTATTATTTATACTCTAGGGAAAGAGCATGCAATGGCAGATTACTTTAGTAGATTGGAATAAGCTGAAGCACCTACAGGTGTAAATGATGAATTTCCTGATGCGGAGTTGTTTAATGCACAAATTGTTGAATCTGATTCTTGGTATGATCAATTATTAGTATTTTTGATAGATGGAGTATTACCTCCACATTTTACACCAAATCAAAGGAGGAAGTTTTCTCTTAAATGTAGATTGTATTTGGTTATAGTTGGTGCATTGTATAAGAAAGGGGTGGATCAGGTCATTCAGAGGTGTGTACCAAATTTTGAGCAACGCAACAAGAAGCACATTCAAGTCCAGTAGGAGGTCACCTGTCAGGAGATATTACAGGGAAAAAGGTGTTACAAGCAGGCTTGTGGTGGCCTACAGTATTAAAAGATGCTCATGAATATGCAAAAAGATGTGTGATTTTTCAGAAAATAGGCCAACCAAATAATTCAAATCGGATGTCTGATCATCCTGTTTTACCTTTGGATGCATTTCAAAAGTGGGTTATGGATTTTGTTGGACCCATTAAGCACAGTACTCAACGTGGTAATAAATACATTTTAGTAGCTACAGATTATTGTACAAAGTGGGTAGAAGCAGTAGCGTTGAAGGCTAACAAGGTGGCAAGTGTGGCAAAATTCCTCTACCACAACATTATGACCAGATTTGGTTGTCCTATAGAGTTGGTAAATGATAGAGGTGCTCATTTTCTCAATGAAGTGATTTCATAATTAACAAGAACTCATTTGATTATGAATAAAAAGTCTATAGCATATCACCCATAGGCAAATGGTCAAGCAGAAAGTACTAATAAAACTTTGGTGCGTATTCTTAAAAAGTTAGTGCATGATAATGAGAAAAATTGGGATTTGTTACTTGATTAAGCATTATGGTCGTTCCGAACAACGTTCACAGTGACAATGGGTATGACACCATTCAAATTAGTGTATGGATTGGAAGTTGTAGTGCCTATGGAGTTTGTGGTCCCAAGTTTGAGAGTAACAGCTGAAAATATCTCCTGAAGAATCAGTTAAGCATAGAAGTAAGTATCTTCTTCAGTTGGAGGAGGATCATTTAGTTAGTGCATACATAACAGAGGTAATTCAAAGAAGGAGACAGTCTTGGGTGAATATGAATGTGAAATTCAAGTCATTTCCAGAAGGAGATTGGGTGATGGTGTACAACTCCAAATTAGGCCCTCATCCAGGGAAATTTACCTTGAGATATAAAGGTCCATATCAGATTGTGCAGGACTTAGGTCAAGGGACTTTTCTACTAGCGGATGTGTTTGGCACAAGAATGGAAAGACCAATCAATGGATTTTGTTTGAAGAAATTTCAAGGGAAACCACCCCATATGGACTGGTTGTCATCCAATCTGGTGCAATTGATGTTTAATTCTGAAAATCAGATTAGCAACATTACTGATCACAGATGTAAGAAGGCCTATTTATCTACATGGTCTTCAATGGTGGCATGTTTTATTGATAATTGTTGGTCCAAGAGTACGTTAAGTACTTTCTTGAGGATGCAGTGGTTTTCATGTGCTGATTTGAAGCTAGTGAATGAAGTATTCAATTCTGAAAAATATCAAATGCAGCAAACACAAGTCCAAGATTTGCAGAGAGGGTGTCAGAGCAAGTCAGACCAACAGGAAAAGGTTATATCGGATGAGCAGAAGCAGTAGACGGAAGACAGGGATTGGCAAAATCACATGCAGTAGAAGGTACAGTCGGCAGAAGTAGTTTTTGAAATGATATTGGATCAAGGGGAAATGTATATGGAAGTAGTGCAGGTTTATGAAGATATTATATTTGCACACATAAAGTTTAGAAGAAAAATATGCATAGGGAGTTTAGTGTCATGGTAGTTGATCTAGGGATTTTGTTCTCATCAAATTTCGTTCAGAAACTAATACATTCAGATAAGCAATTGGGCATTCTTTCATATCATTGTTGTAGAAACACGTATTTTTCCACATTTCGATCAGTAGTGGTATGTTTTCCGAAGAATGGTTCTTTCCATGTGTCACTCAATACCTTTGTAATAATATGTTGGTACTCTTCTGATCACTTCAAAGGTTGGGGTGCATTATTAGACAAGGTTTCCAAAATGTTTGGCTTAGTCAAATTTTGTTGGGCACAAATCAAAGAATTTTGCCTTCCTGAAGTATTATTGGTCAGATGTCATAAAATCGAAGTTCGTTCAGTCCGTTGTTCATGGCTCAGAATTTGTCAGTTCATTGTTAAGAAAATCGGACTTTGATCGATCGGAGTTTCATCTCTTGGAGTGTGCTAGATCGAAAAGTATGAATTTAGCAAAAGGTTGTCAGAATGTTATTTTGTTGGTCTAGTTTTTGTGCACTTGAGAGACGATTTGAAGCTTGGCACTTGCATTTTTCATCTGTCAAATGTTACTTCATGCCATGAAAGAAGATAGTCAATGTAACCTCTATTGCTCTGACAAGCATTACAGCAGAAATGAGAGGCCGAGGGAAACGCAGGGACATGGTAGCTCAGAAGGATGAGTCCACTTCTGAGGAAAGCGATAGTCTACTGCAAGAGGAAGAGGAGGAAATTTTGACATCAACTTCCACCAGCAAGTTTGCACAAACACTGATGGATCCCTTCACGGATTTTAAAATGGAGATCGATGTCAATTCGCCTCTGAATGTCATATGGTTGCAACATGTGTGTCTCTTCGAATTTTCCTCACTTCCTTGGTCAACATGGCAATGTAACTACTATGCTAAGAGCCAATTGGAGATCATTAAGAAGACAAAAGGTCAGCTCTCTATGCAGGTAAAATTTTCTCCAAAGTTGGTTGATGCGGTGTTTAAATTACCTTTCTATAAGGATGTTGCAATTCCTAAGTGTTCAGAGGAGATGTTAAAGAGGGAGTTTGGATCATGTGAGGGTGGACGGCACTATTACATGATAAAGAATGCTACATATGCACAACGCGAGCAATTAAAGTGGTATTTAGAATGTTTATGTTTCATCGTTAAGTATGACTACATGTCGAAGGAGAATTTTGCTCCTTTAACATATGCAAAAGTAAATGAGAGAGTCAGTTGGGCATGTTGGGTGTATGAGAGAATGCATAGTGAGATTTTTGTAGGGGATAGATGGAAAATGCTCGTAAATAGCAGGATGACAACATACTTGGCTGCTTTGTTCAACATGTGGATAGGCAAGAGGAACTATGGCCAAAAGAGAATATAAGTCAACTGGATGCATCAATGGGTAAAAATAAGGAACAGTTGTTTGCCAAGGAAACAGAGCAGCACGAAGATGTACATAGTGATCTATTTAAAGCTTACTACAAGAAGGAAGAAATAGCATCTATTGCTCAAAAGTTAAAAGGCGAATCATCTAAGGGATTAATGTTTCAAGACTCTTTGGTCCATGTTTTGGACAATGAGGAACAACCCAGGGTGGTTGGAAGGACATTCAAGCTATCAAAGAAAAGGAGGTTAGAGCCTCAACTGCAAACAGTTGTCGATAAATCTACATGTGAGCAGAGTCAACAACCACAGATGGAAATAGACTCAGAAGTAAGGATGATGCAGATGAAGTTGGAAGAGGTCTCTAAGTTCTTATGAAAGCAGGAAGAACAGTTGACACAAAGATCAGTGTGCAAATATAATAAGTACTGAAGAACATCAAGTATTAAAGGTACAGGTTCTAAACCTTCAAGCAGAATTAAAAAGGAAAAGTTAGGAGTATGAGGAGTTAAGCACTCAATGTAAGCAACACTAGGTGGTTGAAATCTCGAAGGCCAAAAACTCATTGCAGGAATTTTAGTTATGGACAACTCAAATGCAAGAAAAGATTGAATCTGAGATAAAAAATTTGTCAACTCTGAATTCTAGCTTGCAAACAAATATTGTAGTCCTTAAGTCTAGATTGAAACCTTTGTTAATATTGGAGAGATAGACTCTTAACAATGAAGAAGTTGAGCTTGATGCAACTCTCTGTAGCTTTTCAAAGACATAAAGAAGTTGTTTTTCATACAATTGTCCAGTGCAAACATGTGAATGTTCTATATTCTTGAGTAACTATCTTGTTTTGTACTATCTGAAACAGAAGGTAGTGAATCAGATTTTCTGTGTTAAATATACACTCTGTGTGAGAACAAATCAGGGCCAAGTTTATTTTCTGCTTGAGTTTAATTAAAGTTAGAAGAGATGGGTTGAATCCAAAGCCCAACAATTTATATACAACTTTTGATTTTGATGGTGGTTAGATCTTCTACCTAGAACTTATTCATAATATTTAGGAACAATTTGAATTTGAAATCAAAATCAAGATTGTGGTTTTTAGCTCCCTTCAATCACAAGGTTCTCTCGATATCTTGCTTTTTTACCATTGAATAAGACACACTCAATATTTTAACATTTGAAGCCTTCAAACCATATGTTTATGCTAAACAATAAGAGAGAATTCCTATGAGCATTGAACAAGCACTTAGGCTTGCTTCATGCACCAATAGCTCCCCCTCAAGCCTAAGATGCTTGAGTCTTCATTTCTTCAACACTTCTTGTAATCCAATCATAGCTTTGAACATGTTCAACTTAACTCCATCCAATGCCTTGGTCATCGTTTGCACATTGTTGGTGAGTAGATACATATAGCAACTCAATTCTTTACTTGTAATCTTTTCTCTGACATAGTGATAGTGCACTTCTATGTGCTTAGTCCTAGCATGATAGATTGGTTTAGCTGCAAGATATAATGAACTAATGTTGTCCCCAAAATTGTGAGGAGTAGAGGACTAGAGACTTAAATCAAAATACAAGGTCTTGATCCACATTGCTTTCTGAGCTACATTGGCTAGTCATCTGTATTCATCATTAGTTGATGAGAGCGCAATAGTAGGTTTCTTCTTTGAAGACCATGAGATGAGCTTTGTACCTACAAAGGTGAGATATCCTGATGTACTTCTCCTGTCATCTTTAGAACCTGCCCAGTCTCTATCAGACAAGAGATTGATATCTATATCAGATGTGTATGGGTAATACAAACCCTCATTGAGGGTTCTCTTCAAGTATTTGAGTATCCTCTTAGTTGACTCCATTGAGGTTTCCTACGAGTGTGCATAAATTGACTTAGGACAATTACACTATAGCAAATGTCAACTCTTGTCAATGTGGCATAGTTCAAGTTACCCGCTAAACTTTGATAACTAGTTATGTCTTCAATTTACTCTCCTTCATGAGCACTTTGCTTCTTATTCATCTCCTTGGATGTTCATGCAACCTTTGAATTCTCCATCTTTAACTTAGCAAGCATATATCTTTAATATATTTCCTTTGAGTAAGATACATACCCTTGCCTGTATACACTACTTCCAACCCTAGGAAGGATGTGAGTTTCCCTAGGTCATTGATTTTGAATTCTTCTTTGATTTGAAGCTTGATCCTCCTTATGCCTTTTGCATCATTACCTATTATTATTATATCATCAACATAGAGGTATATGGATTCAGATTGATTCCTCTTGATGAAGATTGAATGATATGCTTTGCTAACCATGAATCCTTTGTCCTGCAAATAGGTGACAAGCCTATTATTCCAGGCCCTTGGGGCTTGGTTCAGACCATGTAGGGCCTTCCTTAACCTCCATATATGTTTAGGGAATGATGAATCTTCAAAACCAGGAGGTTGAGCCATATATACCTCTTCATATATCCAACCATTTAAAAAAGCACCCACTCTTTACATCCATTTGATAAATTTTCTGATTCTTGGAAGTTGTAATGCTTATGAGCACTTTGATCGTGGCATCTTTGCCATAGGTGAAAACGTCTCTTCATAATCAATCCCTTGTGTTTGTGCATACCCTTTGACCACAATTCTTGCTTTAAACATGTTGATGGTTCCATCAAAGTTCTTCTTCACTTTGTATATCCACCTAGATCCAATTATCTTCATAGATGAGGTCTTGGGTATTAACTCCCAAGTATGATTTTCCTTTGGGCGTGCATACATTTTGGTTTCTTCTTTGCCTCATCATAATATGAAGGCTCCTCAGAGTTTGAATCATGTGCTAAATAGATAGAATATTTAGTGACCAATGATCTATCATAGCCATACCTCTCTGGCTTCTTCTTCTCTCTAGTTGACCTTCTAATGGTTTGTTGAGAGTATTCTGCTACATCCCTCAACTCGTGCACTTTAGCTTTGCCTTTGGAGTTCCATGAGTTAAATTCTCTCCTTGGAGTCTTCTAATCACCTTCAGATTCACTTGATGCTTCAAAAGTAACTGTGTGTGTGTGTGTGTGTGTGTGTGTGCATGTGTGTGTGTTCTTGCTTAGAGTTTGAAAGTCTTCCTCAAGATCATAAGGTAACTTGATTTTCTTGCAATCATCTTCAAACCATGATTTTTTTTCTTCAAACACAACATCTCTACTTGTTATAAAGCCTTTGTTGTTGGGATTGTATAATCTAGAACCTTTTTAATTATGGTCATAGCCTATGAACACAGTCCAAGATAGGACTTCTTCCATTCCATGCCTCATATGGAGTCATGCCATCTAGAGCCTTTGATAGTAACCTATTTATCAAATAGGTGGCAGTAGATAATCCCTCTACCTACAAGTAGTTAGGTAATTTCTTCCCTTTGGGCATGGACCTTGTAGCCTCCATAATGGTCCTATTTCTTCTCTCTCGTTATGAGTGTACCTGGTGGTGATTTAACCTTTTGATTCCTCTCTCTTAGAGATAATAATCAAATTCATGGGAGAGGTATTCTCCTCCACCATCTGACCTTAGTCTTTTTAGGGTTTTACGTGTTTGGTTCTCCATAAGAGCTAAGTACTTTTTAAAGCATGAAAACACGTCATTCTTATGTTTCATGAAATATAACATAGTCCATATAGTACAATCATCTATGAATGACACATAGTACCTTGATCTAGAAATTAAAGGTTCTTTGCTTGGTCCCAAATATCTTTGTGGACAAGCTCCAAGAGGTCTCCATGTATGTAGCCTCTTTTGGTGAATGGTTCCCTATGTGACTCACCAAAATGGCATGCACTACACTTGTATCTCATGTGTTGCTTTGATATCTTGGGTATTCCAAGTACACTATGATCTCTACTGATTTGCTTGAGGGCTCTTTCTCCAATGTGAGCTAGCCTCTTATGCCAAATCTCTAATTTTGATAAGGTTTGAAAAAATAGTTGAACAAGGCAATATTCTTGGTATCTTGGGGTTCAAAAGTGAACAACCTATCTGTCTTCTCTCCCTTTGAAATCTTCTTGAATCCTTGATATGGGTCCTCAACATATGCTCCATGCTTGGTAAATCTTACCTACCAACCTTTCTCAACAATCTGCCCTACAGTGATAAGGTTCTTTGTGATGGTAGGCACATAAAGAAATCTACTTAGTAAGTTCATGTTATCACTAGATGTCTTCGCATTACCTATCTTATCAATTGGATGTCTTGTGTCATGTCCTGTTTGGAATTAGTGTTTGCTCTTTGGATCTTCCAAGTATGAGAGTAGAGCCACATTTCTTGCAACATGATTTGAGCATGCAAAATCTATGTAGAACACATGTTCATCAGACTTACCTTCTTTCCTTGTCATATTCATGAGTAAAAGTGAATCCTCTTAAACTTGATCATTTATTTTGTTGTTGTAGCCTCTCCTTCCTTTGTATTTCCTTGATAGTTGTTTTTGTATGAGTTTTTCTTGTATCCACAGGAGTTATTGAATCTACCTCTTGAGTTTCCATAGCCTTCTTTGTTGTATCCTCTTCATCTTTGATTCCTTGGATTCTTGAAATAATTCTTTGTGGTGTGATTTAATAAACCACATATAGCATAGGATGATGGCTTGCCCTTTCTACCTCCTCTACCTCTTCCTCTTGAGCTTCTACCTGTACATGCAAAATTCATTTGAGAGGTACTTGCTTCATCACATAATTTCTTACCTTTCCCTTTGTTGTTCTTGCCTTTATTCTTATTTGTGTAGAGGGCAGAGGATTGGTTATCTTTCTGGTTCTCATCATTCTTCATAAGCTTTGCTTCATGTGTGAACTGGCATGTCCATGTCGAGGTCCATGGCTATGGTGAAGGCTTCCCATTTTCCATAAGATTTAATCCCATTGATGACTTGCCTCACAATTTACTCTTCATCAATGATCTCTCCAATGCTCCCAAGTTGATTTGCAATGCCCTTCATCTTGTTGAAAAAGTTATTCACACTTTGCTTGGGCATTTTGTTGAGCGTTGTAAACTCCATCCATAGTTGATTCTTCTTGGCTTTGGTGCTAGAGGAGAAGAATCTTCCAAAGCATTCCATGTCTCTTGAGAGGTCTAAGAAAATCAGAGATAGAGTTTAGAATGTATGACCTTTCCAAAGCATCCTTTGAACACCATGCATTCAACCTTTCTTGCTCCTCTTGTGTTGGTTGACCTTTGCTTCTGAGTATTGACATCATCTCATTTTTAGAAATGTATCCATATAAGTTCCTTCCTTGTAGATAAGCCTCCATTCTTAGAACCATGTTGAATAGTTACTTCTATCCATCTTGTCAATGGATGAGGGGAACCCATCACCCATGATTCCTAGTCGTCAACTTTGCTCTGATACACTATGAAGGGATGATAAAGTAGTCTATAGAGATGATATTGTGTTGGCAAAATCCTCATCAAAACCAGCCCAAGTGACTTTAGAGACACTTAGTTCACTCCATATTCCACAATATGCATTTAGATCACCTATGTCCTTTGGAGCATCATGCACAAACTTGTATGTCAAAATAGATGAGTTTGAAGTTCAAGAAATGTGAGAAACTTTCTATTTATGGAGAAGTTTAGATCTTCTACCAAAAAAATTAGTCCTAGTATGTAGGAAAAAATTGAATTTCCAAAATCAAGGTTATGGGTTTTGGCTCCCTTCAATCATGATATTCTCTCCATATCTTTCTTTTACCATTAACCAAAATAAACTCAAAGTTTTAACCTTTGAAGTCTTCAAACCATATGTTCATGCCAAACAATAAGAGAGAAATCCTATGAACATTGAACAAGCTCTTAGGCTTGCTCCTTGCACCAACATGTGTGTCACAACCTTTGAGATGAAACACATAAAGCTATTGAAAAAGTTCTATGATATTTGGATGATAAAATTTAAATGAATTGGGAATTACCATTTGTATATGCAAACAAACCTTTGATTATTTACAACTACTAGTTATTCATCAAGAAGAGCTTCTCTAGCCTGTAAAATCATGTAAATTTTCATCTTATATTTTGTAAAAATCGATAATAAAAGTGGATCACCATAAAAGAACCCATCTCGGACACTTTTGTAGATTTTGAAGACTTGTTTCTTGTGATCTTAAATGAGAGAGCTCTTCTTCAAATACTCGTGTTTTGAATTCTTTTGCACTTTTTCTTAAGCTTTCATGGTGTTTTAGTGCTTATTCTCATCTATGCTTTTTTTCTATACATGTATGTGTTATAGCTGTTTGCAAGCAATTTACATCATTCTTTCTTGTGATTTTGTGCCAAATTCCCATGAAGTTCTCAAAGAGATCTTCCCAAGGACACTAACATTTTTTTATTTGGTACGATCAAAGTTATGAATATATCTTTGTGCAATTCATTTTGATATCCAACTATGAATAAGAGTTAGATTAGTATTAATCTCTTTCTTTAAGTCTTCCATCACATTTTCCTTAAGCCTTTGATTGCACCCCTTCGTGGTCCTCTCACTAGATTGACAAATATAAGTATCTATTGCTCTGCTACAAGGAGGATAATAGTTAGCACAAATGTAATTTTTATGGAGGATGGAGTTTTCTCTCTACTTTCATGTATCAAGGAGACTTCATTTAAGTTCAAAAAATGTGTATGACACCATTGGCTCTTTTCACTAGTGGGCAACAAAATGCATCGTCTGGTGAAGAAACTTGTCAACCTATGCAAATATTAAGGATATAGATCACTCCATTTTTTATGGAAATATTCATGATACACTAACTAATGAGAGCTCGGACATTGATGAGGCAAAATCTATGCCCAAATGATTAGTTTAGACTTTGAGAGAGTAATTTAGATGCATATTTGTCTTATCATACTCACACTCCCATGGAGCATCTTTTGCATTAGATTGCTATGCAGTTAATATTCCGAGCTTTTCATATAAGAATGATTTTATTTCTTTTACAAAGCACAAAAATTAGAAACATGGATGCTTGTTATACAATCAAGATTTAATGTTATTATGAAGAATGTTACTTGATATTTATGTGATTTTCCTCTTGGCAACAAAGTCATTGGGATTCAATGAGTACATATGCTAAAACAGAAGCTTGATGGCAAGTATTGGTCACTAAAGGCTGCCCTTGTAGCTAAAAGATGATGCATTGATTACGATGAGACCTTTGATTCTACATGATATATTGTAATTGTTCGTAGCACATCTACACGTGAAGCTCATAATGATTGAAATGTACATGTTGGGGATTGTAAGAGCTATGTAATCCTTCCTACATATTTTATTTGTATGCATATAATATAGTGAGTCTCCTTGTTGTGTTCTCTCTCTCTCTCTCTCTCTCTCTCTCTCTCTCTCTCTCTCTCTCTCTCTCTCTCTCTCTCTCTCTCTCTCTCTCTCTCTCTCTCTCTCTCTCTCTCTCTCTCTCTCTCTCTCTCTCTCTCTCTCTCTCTCTCTCTCTCTCTCTCTCTCTCTCTCTCTCTCTCTCTCTCTCTCTCTCTCTCTCTCTCTCTCTCTCTCTCTCTCTCTCTCTCTCTCTCTCTCTCTCTCTCTCTCTCTCTCTCTCTCTCTCTCTCTCTCTCTCTCTCTCTCTCTCTCTCTCCTCCCTCCCTCCCTCCCTCCCCTCCCTCCCTCCCTCCCTCCCTCCCTCCCTCCCTCCCTCCCTCCCTCCTCTCTCTCTCTCTCTCTCTCTCTCTCTCTCTCTCTCTCTCTCTCTCTCTCTCTCTCTCTCTCTCTCTCTCTCTCTCTCTCTCTCTCTCTCTCTCTCTCTCTCTCTCTCTCTCTCTCTCTCTCTCTCTCTCTCTCTCTCTCTCTCTCTCTCTCTCTCTCTCTCTCTCTCTCTCTCTCTCTCTCTCTCTCTCTCCCTCCCTCTCCCTTGCATCTAATACTCAATCCTCAAAGAACTTCATTGTTATTGGAGTCAATTAAGGTAAGAGAATAGACCCAAATGTGCACGTACATGGTTATCTTAATAGCAAGTCAATATTTTGTTTAGATCTTGAGCTACAAGCCCATATTTTTTAGGTTCACAAAGAAATGTTGTGGCCAAGAGAAAGATCTACAATTTTGTAAAAAGAGTAAAGACATAGATTTGCAATTTCAAAGTGCCAAAATTTCAAAAGATAAACCATCATTTGCATATCATAGTCATCAGACAAACAAGTCAATACTACTTGAGTCAAAAGTCTCAAATTTAAGAGGTTTGAAAAGAAGAGTTGTAACTATGAAATAGATCTATGTCATTACTAAATATTTTCAATGTACTTTTAGAGTTTTCAACTGCCAAAATTTTGAAATATAGATGATTATTTATAGATTCATTATTTCAATATTTTGCTCGTACATTGAGCTACAAACCTCATATTCAAATCTCAAAAGAAAAATTGTAATCAAGAAGATAATCTACAACTTTGTAGAGGATAATGGACACAACTTTCAAGTTCTTATGAATTTAAACTTTAAATTATAGACAAATAGATTTTCCCATAGGAACACAAAGTGTTGCTTCCCCAAAGCTATTTAGAGTGCAAATTAGTCATAAATAATACAAATTGTAAATGTTGAATTCTCTAATTTCAAATCATAGTAATTTCGAGAGAGATTTAATTTGTATGCTCTTGGTTTAAAGCATTTAGCATTCAATTTCGAGGAAATATTTTGTGTATACTCTTAGCGTTAGAGCATTGTGAGCAGGTAGTTTGAAAGGGATGTATGGGAACTTGTGAAATTAGCAACTAGATGTTTGGCAGGTCCTCCATATGAGAGCAAAGCATTGATATATCAACTTGTCGCATATGTGTATTGGCATTATGGCTTCGATTCTAATTTATGCCATCTCATTTTGATCTTGGCTTTCTTGCAAATCAATCGTAACATTTTGCTTTCATCTGGATTTATCCCACTTGAGTTTGGTTTTGATTTGCAGATTGCACACATTGTATGAGAGAAGCTTGGATATTGTACTTGAGTCTTTTTTTCTTGTAGGTACACATATTGTGAATGCTAAATACCTATTGACATGTTTAGATCTAGCTTGGAGGCTTGGTTTTATCTCTTTTCATCACCGGTACTAAATATGCTTTGAGTCATTTCTTTAGTGATGGATTATGATGTTAACACTGTGATTACCGTTCGTGAATATTTGACTCCAACATGGTTTACATTGTTCTAGAATTCAACTTATAGAAAAGATGTTACTATGTTGTAGTTGATCCTCCAAAGCTCGAGTGATAGCTTTGGATTGTATCCTTATCTCCAAATCTCAAAGGTCACATGTGATTTGTGACTTGGATCCCTTTTTCTAAGATGAGATTCATTGTCAAGTAGGATATATATTGCCATGTTGTTGGCTATATATGATGCCAAGTTATTAAAATGTTCAACGTTAGGTTACTAGCACTACTTGCCATTATTGGGTATCAATTTGAGTCAGTAATAGATATTTGGTGATATTTCAAAGAGTTGGTCAATAAGTTTATGCTCTCAGTTTTATGCATAGATCTGATGCATGGTCATATGAAAAATAAGTTGCATGGTTATCTTTCCGATTAGATGTGTGATATGGCTTATGCATATGGATATGCACGATCCTAATAGTGATAAGAGTGTTGGCTTGCAGCCAAGTATTAATAGTCTCTTGATTTCATTGTCAATCTCTTGGATTGCCAACATGATGTCCTCTTAGTGTGATGGCATGGACTTTCAAAGATTGGAATCTCAATTGTGGAATACATTGATTGATGCAAAGAAACATGCATGTGCATAGAAATGCAAAAAGAAATCATGACATGCCGAACTATGGATGGATGGATAGATATGGATGATGCCTTGACCATGTCCACTTATCTATTTATAGCTTGTGGGTTCCATGTAAGGGTCCATGATCTACAAGGATCCATGTAATTCATTATGGAAAAGACTATAGGTTTTGTTTGGACTTATGAGAGATAGAGATCACGTCGACGATGGCATTGTGGTCAAGAATCCATATTCAACAATGTTGCTTTCAACGGATGTGATAGCAGCATCAAAGACATGCTTATCATGTAGGTGTGGAAGGAGTTTCAAGAGAGTCAATGGAAGTTGATTACGTCAATGATCATGATGTCACTTTCTCCTAAGGTTCATTTCAAGATTCTTCTTTGTCAATTGATAGCACACTCTTCACTAGTTGATTGATATAGTGACTACTTTTCATGTCATTTTTCTTCATGAGTGGTTTTATCGATTGTCAAAGTCATGGACATGTGCACATGTCTGACGATTCCGGGCATATAACACCAAAGGTGTAGGAGATATATGCATTGCACTACTTAGTGAAGCATCATCCACACTTAGACACGTATGTTATAAACCAATGGTTCCTATGAGGTTGATTTCAATTGGTCGATTGCAAGAGATCACATATTATGCATCACTTGATGAGCATCATGCTCAGCTGCAATTGGGATAGCTTATGCTTGCCATAGGTTCCAATGTCAGGCATGTGTATCCACTACCAGTACTCCATGTGAAAGGGATTCTCACCTCAACAAGAATTGAGCTTATGTGTGACATGAGACTCGTCATGTCTCATTTTGTCTACCTATAGATAGATTGGTTGATGCTCATGGTGCACATGTAGATCAATATGCTAAAACAAATGCTTCGATAGAGCATGGTTTAGACGATCAAGTTGTGTCTCATTTAGAGCACACTTTGGATGATCATGATGTAGATGCTCCGGTAGATGATGTGAAGATGCTCAAAGTTCGGTTATCAAATAGACGATGTTGATGCTGTGATGTTGGCTCATGGAGAGCAAGATGCCACACTTGTTGAGATAGAAGAGGATACCTCTTATGATGCATAGTGTGGTAGAGCAAGATGGCTCTTGTGATGCAAAGGTGGACACATCCTTTGTTGAGAGATCGCTGATTTGGATGCTGAGAATTCAATGATCATGTAGTCATTCTTGGATTCGCTCATGCCAAATATTGACATAGATATGTCTAAACAGGTTAACCGACCTAGATACAAGCATGGCTGGTATGGTTAGGTTAGCCAAGCTAGCACAGGTTTCGTCTTAAATTTGGAATGCAGCAAGCTAGCATAGCTAAATTACAACATAGATGGCCACACCTTAAACTCTCTCATGGAAGATTGGAGATAAAACATTCCAGCATGTAGGCAGATTCTTGATTTATCAGACAGTGTTAATCTAACTTTTGATTTGCACTTATTTGGATCTGCCCAAATAGGGGCATCCTTTTCCCAAAACAACTTGTATGACTTGACTATCAGAGTGCCATGTGAATCTGAGTCGATCTTTCTATACAAAAATGTTTATACTAGCAAAAATGTTGCAAAAGGCATTTTTGGAATGCAAGGCCATCCTCACATGTGCTGCCAGAGGTAATATTTTGCTTCCAATAGACAGAGTTGGTTGTAATGCAAGAGATACTCAAACTTTCGGCTACAGTGCTAAAGTCCCAGTTTAACTAATGCAGAGAAACAAGGAAAGCCAAACTTCAAAGCTTGTGACTTGACTTGTGAGGATTGCCCAGCGTTGAGAAGCACTTTGTCCATGACCCCTTTTTGACTCCAGACCATTTTAAAGCCCCTTGTCTTCCTCTTTTCGTATGGATTTGGTTTCCAAGGATCAAGATGAGTGATGTTGGGGAACTGTTTGTTGGCCTTGTTCATCTTTAAAAGAGATGACAGGTATCCCATATTGGGCTTGGCTTTGGGGGAGTCCAAACCCTTAAGATCCCAAACTTCAAATGGAGCAGGAAATTGCACCTTTCTTAGCATTCTTTTGCAGACAGCAATCTTTTGATTTACAGGCAGGGATGGCCTATTAGCGAGCCACAAAGAAACAATGAGATAGACACCCACTCTACAAATTAAATGTCTCAATGGGTGCCACTAGGATCTCACAATGATCACTGAAGTTATGTACTGGAAAGGAGACATCCACAACAAGGATCACTTGAGCTGATCTGATTAGACCCAAGTTGCAAGGTCCACTGAAATGTTGAGATCCCCCTCATATGAAGCTTTAGCATATTCTCCATGTAGTCGGAGTGAAACATGCCGTTGAGTATCCCTTCTAGATCCCTCTCTCTTACTAGCCTGTAGAGCTTGGTCCTTGCCTCTTGCACAAGTAGATAATTGAGTTTCATTCAATATGCATTGCATTTTTGACTTCACGTGGTTTTACTGCAATATCTGAGGGTAAAAACACCATGAAGCTCTATGCACTATCACACAGGTTTCACCTTTCCAAACTTAGACAACACAGCATGCAGCAGATTCGATGCCATCACCCCAGAAAAAAAGGTGGAAATGTCCATTTGTGGGGTTCAAATCAAAGCAGAAGTTCAGAACCACCACTCTACCAGTACAAACCAAGATACTGGAATTGCTTAGATATCCTCGAGTTAATGAAAGGAACAATGTACCGTTGACATCTTATCTTCATTTTGAGAAAAAAACAACATAAATACTTCTGCAAAAGAGTTAAACATATTACATCATGGGGGAAAACAAAAGGATTCACACAAGATAACATGTAAAAAAGCAAAAGCTTACTAGCATGCGTAAGATCGCTGATTGACTGCTCGATTCTAAGTTTGCTTAGCAATGTGTCCAAATCATATACATTGAAGTCTGAACATAAACCCACTTTGACCTACTATTTTTAGAAGCACCACATTTCAAAGTTTTGTTGCCCAGGAAACTGAAATGCAGGACAATATATTCTGATGAAGCCTTTATATATGTTGTATCCTATCTACAAATGTCTCATGCTGATCTAGGAACCATATGATAATCTAAGACATCAATAAATCAAATACATTCCTGAGCCTTTTGTTCTGCCATCTACTGTTGCAAATCTGGATTTCAGTCATAAATTTGAAATATGAAACAGAATTCATTTTCAATCATACTGATGCACATAGTAATCACTGCTGTTTGACATAGGCTTTCTGTCTTATGTTCTCCAAGCAAACTATATGCTATCTTATATACATCTAAAAAAGAAGTTGTATGGATATAAAAGGTGCTGCTTACATCTAAATTCAAGTGAAGCCTTTCCTAACCATCTTCCACTTTTTTTGGTTCCAATAAAGTAATTCAGATGTACATATTATTAAATGCTTTAGTTCTACAACAAAACATCAATCTGAGCAATCCATAAAAGAAGGGCTGATATGATCCTTAACCAAAGTACATTTTTCAGCCACTCCTTGACTTCGAAGAGTACAGGGCTACTGTCTTATGTAGGTGTTAAAATGAGTTTGTATTCTCAGCTGAAAGATAGCATTCACAAGTCCTTATGTTAAGTCAATGAGGCTCATTCAAGAGAACTCAAACAGAATTTCCCCCTCGGTTGAGGTATGCATGCATATATTCATGATCCCAACAATTGAAGCAGCACAAGGGAACTCCCCCAGGTTCATGAGAATTTGGCATTGATAGTAGATCAGAAGAATGGTTTATCCAATCCAAAGTAACATTGTTGGAAGAAGCTCCAGAAAGTTTCCAAAAGCGCAAAGTCAAAGCGGCCAAAGCTAAATTAAAAAGGTGAAGACCACCGTCAAAGGGGAGGGAAGACTAAAGTCATAAGATGGTAAATACATGTCATATGCAGCAAAGGAAAAGATATTCAAGAAAGGTAAACCTTGTGGAAGGTCAAATCACAAGGAATCAGAGTATTATTCAATCAACCCTCATAAAATATGTGGTGGAAAGACACACAAATCAGAATTGTCTTACAAGAAAGAAGACCTGGCCAAAGTTGGAGATGATGCTTCTCAAGATGGTGTGGTGGAGTGGTTGAAGAGGCCATCTCTATAGATTTTGCATGTTAAGTCAAATCATATTTTGTGTGTGTGTGTGTGTGTGTGTGTGTGTGTGTGTGTGTGTGTGTGTGTGTGTGTGTGTGTGTGTGTGTGTGTGTGTGTGAGAGAGAGAGAGAGAGAGAGAGAGAGATGGGTGTAGATGAGAGCATATGACTTTAACTTGATAGGCCTGGCCAACCTCGAAGAGTTGAGGAAATATTTTATGGTCTGCATTCTATTATTTTAGCTTGGCATTTGATGGTTGTTCTATCCTTCCAAGTAGTACTTGGTTGAGAAGAGTGGAGGATGTGTGAATTCCCTTTGTGATGTGCGTTGGGAGAGAGGCAAAGCTTTGGGCTTACTTCCTTTTGTGGATTAATCTATTTCCACATAGCTTGGGACTTCCTTATACATGAGTGCCAGCTCCTTGTTCACCGCATCACTCCCTCGTAAAAATCACAAAGCCTCACTATACCAAGAGACTTTATTGCATAACTAGAAAACCACTCTCTCTATGGTGTCACAGGAAAAGAAGCACTCGAATCTAGCAACCATGTGTAAAAGGTCGTAAAAAATAAGAGCCTCACTAGGCAAAATACTGTGAAATGTCCTACTTTGTCTCTATATTGTTTATGGGCCTCAAAAAACAACATGTTTTTATCATTTTTCAGTTCTAATTTAGCTAGATTAGGTAATTAGATATTTTTATTATGTTCGTTTTGCACACCTCTAGGCCTATGGGGGGATGTCAAAAGGTTGTAGTGGTTGTTGGGAGTTCAAAAGGCTCCAACGGTGGGTGTATGGAAAAAGTTCTTGATTTTTTACTTGATTCCAAAAATGATGCTCATGATTTCATCAAAGAAGTCATAGGTGAGCACTAGCAGCTCCTTGGCTAAGCTAGGAAAAGTGTGGATGGGCATGTGTGAGCTTTGAAAAGAGCATTGCCAAGGGAAAAGAAAGAGAAGAGATAGATCGAGATATTCGAAGGTAAAGTTGTCAATAATAAGCAAAGAAACTAATTCAAGTCTCAACAATTTCCTTGCTAACTCTCATCAAGGGAAATCGCCTAGTCAAAGTTGCATAGCTAATGGGATTTCTAAGACCTCATGTGGGAAATTCGTTGGAAACAATGCCAAATAGCACAAAACCCTAACTTCCCGCAACCATGATTTTTGGTGCTTAGCCAAGTTTTGGTCACAAAAGGTCAAAAAAAAAAAAATTAGCTCATCATATAGTACTTGAGGAGAGCTTTCATTTGATACATAACATTATGTAATCAGAGGACCATAAATGCAAAAACCCTAACCTTAATTTCTGCTCAGAAAGGTTTTATTGCATATTCATGATCTTCAAGTCATGAGCTGTTAGGAAAGCTCACTCCCATTCTCAATTGATGGCTGAACTAAGAGATCGTTGCAGTTTTGTCAATGAAAAGCAAAATTTAAGAATCCAAAAGCTGATTGTATTTTTTAAGTTATCGCATGCTTTTGGAGTGTTTTTCGTGGGATTTTTTCATGAGCAGCCATAAGCTATATAATAAGCACTTAGGGGTCATTGTTGAGAATCATCCAAAATCAATCAAGGATTGTCCAAGGTCTACTCAAGGAGAGAGTGCTCTACCACTTGGAGAAGGTGTTGCTAAGTTTTGGTGCAGATTGGAGGAGATTTTGGCAACCAACAACCAGCTTTTGCTGAGTTTTGTAAGTGGCAAGTTCCAATTTCAGTTCTTCTATTCTTGCTGCTGTTCCAAGGCTTTTGCCTTTTGCTTCAACACAAGGAGTTTATCTTGCTATTTAGATCAAATTTTGATTTAGGGTTCTAAAACCCTAATTTTAGAATTAGAGTTTGCTGTACAAACAGTCTATTCACTTCAATTGCACACACACACTCTTCATACCTCTTAGGCACTTTATGCACAATTTTTTGTATCTAGATCCCTAAATTCAGCCTAGATTTTGTTATTGTAAGCATACATTCAGTTTTGTATCATTTACACACATTGTAATTTAACATTCATAATAGATAGTGTAGGTACGCATTCAGCTTACCATTGCACTTTGACAAATTGTGTATTCTCTCTCTATTTTTCATTCATCTAATTTTGAGTCTTAAGGTGTGTATGCCAAGGTTCATCTGTTTGAAGATCCTGTAAACTTGTGTATATTATTATTAGGGCCCACCTCACTTACAACAAAATTAAGACTCATAAAGCACAAGTTATCAATACATGTGACTAAACCAACTCAAAAATCATAAGAGAACACCTCAAGTTGCACTCCAAAAGTGCAGAAATGTTGGACGTGTGGTAGGCCCAGATAATAATCACATGTTTAGTGGCTATTGTTGGTTGTTTCTTGGATAGCCATGAGATAAGGCAATCTCCAATATAGAAACAATAACCACTTGTACTTCTTCTTGTGTCTTTGTCACTTGCCCAATCAAAATTTGCAAAACCTTTAAGTAGCTCTTCAATAGACAAAATGGAAGAGATTGTCGCAAAGAAATCAAATCTTCAAAACTCTAGAATCCCCTAAGAGATGTTGACAATGTGGAGCAGAACACCCGTCACATGTGTGTATTCAAAGACCACCTCCTCTTAGACCACTTCCTCTTGCACATCCCTAACTACAGTATTGTGAGATCGAACAAAAGATGACGAATCACTCAATTACAGAGCGTTTCTATAATCGATAGCTAGTTGGGCAATATCCTACCAACCAAGACAAGTACCAAAATAGACCAATTATGAGAGACTAACAAGTCTCACACCCTTTTCCCCAAATAATATCAGTATCCCTCCTTGATACCCATATCTGGCTAGACAACCAATGCAATACCAATCTAAGCTCATGATAGAGTAGCCCACCTACCCAACAAACCTATATTGGGTAAGGAGCCACATGCTTCTTCACACATGGTTCCAATAAAATATGTACAAGCACACGAAGAGAACATAGAGAAGGCTATGTGCCATCTTCCATACAATCCATGAAGCATGTGAACAATCAAAATTATTCTAGCGGATATGAAGACTACTACACTCAGAGTTCTAATTATAGAGAGCTTGAGTATGGTTAGGTCTACTATACCAATGTACCACCTCAAACCGTGGCTAGACCTCAATTTCGGCCAACTCAACCACAGTTCCTTGCTATAGTTGCAATGGAGATCAATTTTATTCAAGATTGTCCACTTACACAAAAAGTAACCCAATTGCCACCCCTCCCACCTAAAACAGAGCAACAATCAAGGTGGTCTAGAGTTCATAGGCACAAGCAAAGTCAAAATCAAAGGAAGCCAACAAATAGGTGCTTAATTCACTTTACCTCGAAAAGTGAAGAAGAGTTTCCAGAGGACTTTGCACGTACAAAGGGCCACTTGGAAGACTCAACAAGCATGAAGAGAAGCCATGGAAAAAGAAAGTTTGTGAACTTGAGGATGCCCTCAAGCAAAAGTAAGACAAGCTCACAAAGGAGCAAAATCAAGTCCAAGTGAGAGTACAGAATAGTTCATAGGCACTATCATATGAAAATCTATGACCAACGCCTCGATTGGTCCTAGCTTATTCTCTAACAATTGACTTAAAAGGGTTATTACAAGCTTATCTTGATAGAATTAGAGTCGGACATCCATAGAACATCAAGAAAAATGTTACCCATGAGGGGTTTTATAAAAAGGACGTCTAACAATGCATCAATAAATGATAGAAGTTGCTCAAAAATTGCTGAAAAAAGTTCCCAATGTTGTTCTTCTCGTGCATATGCATGATGAACATTTTCAAGAATTCATCAAATTACATCAAAAGAAAGAGTTCAAGAGACACTAGTAGAATTCGTCCAATTTGATGATCCCCGACCAAAAGAGGACATTCTAGTGCAAGACACAGAAGGTTCTTGGCAAGGTGAATTTTGAAAACACATATTAGAGCCAAAATGGAGGATAAAGGCCCATTTACAAGTCAAACATCTAGTGTTTCAAACATATGAAGAATCACTACATAGCAGCTTACCTCTTGACGAGTCAGTAACTCCACAATCATGGAATGAAGTGGCAAGTAATTTCCAATCTCTCCCAAGATATACAAAAGACTATGAAGTATCTTCTGAACGCAAGAAAACGAAGACTTTGAAGCGCATCACTCTTCCAAAGCACAACCCATTGATACTTAGACACACATATGTGAGATTCCTCTCAATAAAATTGGTGATTATAGTGAAGGAAATTAGAGCAATACTCCATTACTGATTACATACAATGATGTGACTACAAAAGCTATTGTAGATTCAACCGTAGGAGTAGTCATCATATTATGGGAAAAAGTGGGAAACTTCAACCTTAGGACCCATTAAAACGCATCTACAATTAGTTGACGGCATAGTTGTCCAAGTCCAGTGTGTACAATTCATACGATGTGATAGGATATGGTACTATATACGTACCTTAAGATTTTGGGCTTCTTGTATGGTATATGTATGTTCCTAAGGTTTGATGAAACATATATAAATATGCATGTACATGTGAGTGTGCATATGTCAAGGGTATTTTTTGCCATGAATATGCATAATATTATATCTATTATGAAGATGAATGTTTTATAATTCATATAGTTGCAGAATCTATCTATTTCCTTTCTAAAATTAAGTCAAATAGAATGTATTTTTTTAAACAAATTGGTACGATTCTGTACATGTATAGTATGAAGGGTACATACGAATGTGTTTATACTAGTACAAATAGCAACTATGGCTGACAGACACATGGAGAGATCTTCAGGTATCCTGGAAGGAAGTGTCTTGACCACAAACGGAGTAGGGTTTGAGCACACCTTAGCCATATATGAATTTGCAAGGCTAGCAATTATGAACTACTCTTACAAAGACCATTTCTAAGGTAGATGAAAGTGATACAAAATTGGGAAGAAAATGCTATTTATATCCAAGGGAGAATGGAGTGAGTACTCCACTATTGGTAAGTCTTGTTACCATTTGATCTTTCATAATCCATATTACATGATGTTTGTAAATTGTATTATGATCTATTATTTTATTCATGAATTACAACAAAGACTAGCCTTGCGAATTCTTTCGCACGATGGTAGCACATGTCCTGCATAGAGGAGTTGGAGTACATGGGCTATATTCCATACGAAAAAAGGAATAGATTGAGTCCTCAGCAACTTGAGAGATTGGTTTATTGCCACTATAATCTCAAGTTGTTAAAGACTAAAGGGATCAACATAGCCTCACTACAAATAACTTTGAAGTTTTATGAAAGCTTAGAACTATTTTTATGCCCTCTAGGCTATACTCTAGACTCAAATTTAATTAAAAAAACTGAATTTTCCAAGTGAATGTTGATTTAGTTGATATTGGTCAAGTCAAAGATATTCCTCTAATCCCTCAAGAAGAGAGGGATATCTTTGCCATGCTTGCAAAGGAGTCTGAGATTTGTACGACAGACTCGTAGCCGCACTCAAAGGGATAGGTAAATTGTAAAATTGTAACACGTACTAAGGTTTGCATGTAGCACAAGTATGCCCATTGCTAAGATTTTCTCTTATATATATGCATTGTTTTACGTGTAGGTGATCCATCATTACCACCTACTAGCCATCATCCATGCAAGTATGTTTCAAGACGGGGTGGACCACATCGTGGGAGGGCTGGTGGATCTTCTACCACTCTAAGAGATCATCCAATTATTCGAGAGGATTAGGAGCAAGAGTCTGCCTTATCTTCTAGGAGAGATGATGACTTGGGAGGAGAGATTATTGAGATTGAAGCTACATTTGGACATACAGAGTCTGATAGTACATCATCATGGGCTAGCACATTTGATGATGATCCCATAGAAGATGTCTCTATCCAAGACATTGCAGAGTCATCTTAGACTTTAGTTTGAATAGCATGCTTCATATTTTATGGACATAGTGTTCTACCCTCCTCTAGTACCAAATTGTGAATCCAAGATGCAAGATAGGTACAAGATATACTAAATTACATACACAAAGCGAGCATACACACAAATAATGGATCAAAAAATAAAATAGTGAGTCCAACTTGCAAACCTCTCACTACTCATACTAGTCAAAGAGAGCCCTCCAAGGGATGTGAGGAAGAGGCTATGGGTGAAAAGAATGAGCTATAGTTTCCCAAGCTCCTCCTCCAAGTGTATGGCTGAATACAAACACCTCCAAGACTCATGTAGAGGACTAGGCAAAAAGCTTCAATATGCGCTATAATGTTATAAGCCATGTATTTACATGCATACAAAAGGGGTAGAATTTTCCCAAAAAACTGATTTTGTGCTTTTACGGTTTTCACAAAAGCTCACACTGAGCGTGCATAGATTTTCAATAATGTTTCACATGCTTTTCAAGTTAAAAGCTGATCATACGACTTTTCGTTGCTTTTCAACTGACTTTGACTATTAATCTTGACTTCGTAACAAAAAAGCACTTGCTTTTGGGCAAGAATAGGGTTAGGGTTTTACGTGTTAAGGAGTGATGGAAATAGGTAAATTAGGGTATGCTTAGAAAGCTCTCAATGAGTATAACATGAATATGTAAGTAGATTTCCTAAAACCTAAAACTCCAAAAAATACCTAACTTTGATGTCTCAAAAATCTAAAGTACAAAAATAATAACAAATGGAATTCCTACTTTTACATTTCTAATGGTGTGTTGAAAGATATAACAACACTTTGTGTTAGAAGGTGAAATGTATGTTGTCCAGAGCTAATCTCCCTAATGGATTTTGGGAAGAGATGCTTAAAATTATGTTGCAATCAATCCCCTCACACTTCATTGAAAGGTGGCATCTCTTAAGAGGTTTGATATGGCAAACCTACTTCATATAGGCACCTAAGCATCTATGCTTGTGATGCATTTGTGCATGTTAGACCTCAATTGAGGAATAAATTAGATTCCAAGACCATCAAGGGAATCTTCATGGGAAAAAGATATGAAGGTGAAATGGACTACTGAATATAGTTACCTCAAGCTCAAGAAGGTAGTACACAGCTGGAATATCTAGGCAAAGCTCCTTAAATGTAGTTGTGCCTCTATGACAATAAGAAAGTAAAATTGCAGCATGTACAGTCGCTTCTTATTAGTGCTGAAAATGAGCCTCAAGATGCACCATATAGGGCTGCAAAGCCCATTGTCGTTGAGACAAATGATGATGGACAATGAATACATACTCCAAACCATGATGAAAGCAAGGTTATAAATAATGACCAGCAACCTCTTTACGATGATGTGGTTATTCCTCCTAATGTAGATCCATTGCCAAATAACATACTACATAGATCGTTGAGTGAAGAGATCTACAAGAGTTAGAAGGAAAGGAACAGATATGACCCCTCCTTGCATTACATTATGCTTATAGATGAGGGTGAACCTCTTAACATTCAATCAGAAGCTCTTTTTCAATATGTAATTGGCTTCCATTCAATGGTGACCCAATTGATCTTGCAGCATTAAGCAATGGAATAGAAATTCTTTCCTTTGGGATCCTTGACCAATACTTCAAACAATATTAATCCCGAGCAATACATCTCTAGAGCTATCTGTTCAAGTCCCATGCAAATCACAAAGAACTACAATGGAGCTTTTCTTGTGAAAAATAATATTTGATCTTTCATATAAAAGGATAGCACCAGCATTTATAAGCTAGGTATAACTTATGAGAAAACCACACGGTCTCCTTGGGAGTTCATTTCCTCGCAAAAAGGGCCAACTAGCACATGCTTCAACACATTCACAGCCTTGATTTCCATGTTTGAAACATTCTCTTCTTGAAAGCTTATGTTTGTGAAGGTTTCATAATAACCTTTTGCCCAAACAAGCTCGAAAATGTCAAACAACCAAGCCCAAACCCCCTTAGCCAGAAAAAGGTGCAAATTCCTTGTAGCAATATATGCTCTAAAAAGACAAGATACCAATCTTCTTGGAAAAAGGATTCCATTTTCCCCTTACATTGATAGATTGTATGTGTACATGTATGCTTATACAAGCATACATGTGCACATGTATGCTTATACAAGCATGCAAACACACATTCATACATATACATGCATGCATTATATGTATGTACATATGCAGGCATGCCTATAATCTTTAATTGTATATCATAGTACAAAAAAACCCGTTTTTTATAAAAAATAAAAAACGTTTAGTACTCTAGAACGTCCTAAACGTACTAATACATTTTTTTGACAAGTATGTACGTTTTTTATCATGTGAGGGATTTTTATGGATGGTTTTTTTCCAATTTTTAACATATGAGCAATGTTTTAGTGTTTGCACCCCTTAAGCACTCTTGCTTGCTTCTGTTAAGCGTTGCTTTGAGCGTTTTTGGTTCAGCCTTGGCCCTTAAGTATTCTCTTTTAAGCCTTCAAACTTCATCCCTTTGTGAAGTTAAGATTTTCTTCAGGCACATAAATAGAGATTCTAGATAGAAAGCCATATGTTTCTTTTCACCATCCATTATCTTCGACCTTCCATTAGATTTTATCTTGGGTGGAGCTCTCGATGTCGTCTATAACCATGTGAAAATAGCTCCACCTTTTGGCAATGCAATTATTGCATGAGTGTTTGGTGGTTCATCGTCTTGCATGAAAGCTCATCTCCTTGGGTGGAGAGATAGAGGCATTGAGAAATGCCCTTCTATACCTCAAAAAACCATGAAAGAGTTGATTGCTTGACTCCAATTGATTAGGGGCGGGTAATATGCATATGTCTCCATTACCAAAGAGCACTGCAACCATGATCCATGCCTGCAAGCTTGCATGCCATCACCCGTAGATCATGGCACCTAATGTCTCTTGTAAGATAGTAGTATGGATATCAAGTTTTTTATGTGTTTTTAGCACTAGATATGTAAAGGAATGCTAGATATGCATTATTCATGGATTATCTAAAAATAATATGTATAAATATTGCGAAGAAATATAATACTCGTTTTTTATTTCCATTTTTTTAGTACCCTACGTACTAAACGTTTTAAAACCCGTTTTTAATACTCCTTTCTAAAACTCTCTTTGTACTATGCTGTGTATATACATCCACATTGAGTATGAGTCACCAAATGGAGCATGCATACCTTGAATAAAACTACCACATCCCTGCTATGAATTTTTTGAAGCTATTCATTATAAACACAGCATGTGAATATGTATAGTTTTCGGCAGTCCAATACCTAATCACAGGCCTCTCCATATAAATTTACAGAATTTTCTTCACAATCATAATACCAAATACAGGACTGCATACTTTCATCCTCATTTACACTAGAAACATACAACAAGAAACCTCTGGAAATCTGACCGTAGGCAAAACATAGAAAATACCAACCTCTATTTACTACTACCAGAACACAAAAATGAGTAAATCCAATTTTTTCACTGATAAAAAGAAAGCAACTAACATGAGATTACATATGGAGATTCCATCAAATTATGTGTCCAGTATTTTCTCTTCGTATATAAAATGAATCATACCTTTAATATCAGAAGATCATCACAGCAAAGAAGACTCAAGCCATTATCTTTGCAGACCTCAAGTACAAACTATCAACCACTTTGCTAATGTTTGAGATTGTATCAAGAGTTGCAGTGAATATGGCATCTGTCTTAGAGTCATCAAATATAATCAGGCAACCTGCTCCTTGATCGAGAGTTCCAGCAAACTTTTTGTCAAGAATCATTTGTGATAACTTTGTCTCGACAGTGTCCATTGGCAGACCAATGAGCTCAGATATGTGACTGATCTCCACTTTCGAAAAGGGCTCTATCAATCTGCAAAGGTTCTGTTCTAGAAGAGTATCATATAAAGAAGATAAGTGACGATGGACAATAGGGTCTTCTCCTAATTGATCCTTATATGTACTGAGAGCAATCTCAAAATCTTTCAAAGATCTCTTGCTGTATGCTTCAGCAACTGCCTTCATTGCATCTAAATCAACGCCTGTGTACTTCAAACCAGCTTTAGAAGAAATAAGCCCAGCAACATCATCTGCCTGGCTTGTCATAACCTTGCATAAAAGCATGTACTTCAAACTGTAGATAGCACGGGGATCATCTAATGCACTGAATGCCTCAAAAGCTTCAAAAAAATAGCTGAATGCTGTCTTGTAATCCTTCTCCTCTGCATGAAGGATACCACTTTGTAGGTCTATAGTGGCTTGCTGAGCAGGGGGTACGTATATAGCATTAGCAGCAGTCCTCGCAGCAGTGAGTGCTGCCTTAGCTTTTGGTAGATTCCTCAAAGAGAAGTGTAATTTACTCTCCAATAAGTCAATATCAACGAGGAGTAACTTGTCATCTAGTCTTCGTACCTCCCTAACTAAATCAGTCAACAGAGTCAATGCTTCAGCATACTCCTTATTCTCCATAAGAAGGGCAGCAAGTCTAGCCTCAACCCGCTGTCTCAAGAAAGTCCTTTTCTCAGATCGAGTCCATTCTACCATTTCCCTGCATAGTGATATCTGAAGTTGTGATGTTCCAGGAATTTTGGCAACTGCATCGATAATCCCACGGACAATTTTAGCTGTTTTGGCTTTTGGAATCAGTGAGAAAAACTGTCGCAGCTCTGTCAACAGACTTCGAAGCTCCTCTCCCAGTTTTTCGTGTGAGAGAAGATCTGAAAGGTTGAAGATAGCCTGCTCCTTGATGCGAAGTGCTTCCACAGAGGAAGAGGGATCCTGAATTATTTGTCTCAAGATACAGATGGCCTCCCGGACTGATGAATGTTGCACATCTTGAGCTCGAGCTAGGGAGTCCACATTGGCCAAAAAGGTGGTATTCATTGCTGCAATTTAGTTGAACGAGCAAATTGAACTTCTAAAGCCCTGAAGAATAAAAACAATGAAGTTAGTTTTGGCTTAAGAATTTTTTAGATGAAAATGATGAAAAGAACTTCAATGCCGGTTCATGCCCATCACGAATCTACTAGTAAATGTTCACCCGAAATATCATTCTAACCCTAAGAAAGACGCAAGTGTGCCGCTCGCAGAGAAACCAGAACAGCCGGGAGATCTGTCGTCTGCAGAAGAGAAAATTGCTTCCGCAGTTGAAGAAGATGAGTAGGGAAAGAAAGATAATAAAGTGGGAATGTGATAGTTTTTAAAATGCAAGGGGTTCTAAAGATCTGAAGACGCCTCGTAAAATAAGAGAAAAGATGGATCATAATTTTTATATACATCAAAAAATCTGCACCTCTTTGACACAACAGTCATGCAATTGAGTTTCTTCCCATGACCCGAAAATATGACTGTTGAAAGTGAAGCTTGTGAGGAAAAATTGGTCTCGAATACGATGAAACATGTCAATGCATGGTAATTCTCCCCCCTCTACTTGTAATTACTTCTCTTCTAATATAATTGGAAAATTATTTTCGAAACAAAATGTTTATAGTAAATGTACTTTTATCTATAATGTATACATACATCTATCCTCGGTTTCGGGTGTACAACGAGGACTCATGTGGAACCTAAATTTGATGGCAATGGACATCTTAAAGAGAAAATAAGAAGGTGTTATGGTTAAGGAAGATAATACATCTTGAAATATGAAACAAATTGAGAGTTTGAAAGATTACGATAAAAAAATATTCGTGTACTGGATCTAAAAAGAACATGGGGAATTGCCTTGAAAGAGGGGGAGCATAGTCATGGATGCTCTAGGGTTCAGCACCTCCGTGTTGTTTCCATCACCCATGGTACACTTTGCATAGTCATGGATGGTCTAGGGTACGACACCTCCATGTTGTTGCCATCACCCATGGTACACTCTGCATGCACATAGTGAATAACTTTTTATGAGTTTTTCGATATAATTAAAGGGTTTCAAATTTGAATATGACTTCCCCAATTAGGCCCTTGGGGTCTTAGGGACCCTTACCTCTGTTGGAGAATTCATCTCCTATGCATAGCGAAAACTGTAGAAAACCTTCTCAGGATCACTTTTCTACAACTGAATGTTAGAATGAAAACTAGTATCAATTGAAGAATATAATGAACTTGAGACTTTGGTCACTGAAACTAGACACAAATAGCTTTCAAATGAGCTATGAAACACACAATTTGGAGTAGTTTTGGTTTGGCAACTCTTTGCCTCAAAACAGTCTGCATGTTCACTCAGTTAGGCTTAAAACTAGACTTCACTAAAAACTGAATAACTGACAGAGCATGGTGAATCTCACAAAACTATTCAAGATAGAGAAAGTACATGAGATAATCTTTCCAACGAATATTTAAGGCCTAAACTTCTTTAAGAGAAGTAAAAGTGCAAATTCCAAATAAATAGTCTCCAACTATAATTAAGTCCTAAGGAGGTGAAAAATATATTCACCTATCCTTAAAGGGATTTTGGGAGAAATCCAAAAGCATTTGCATATGCTTGGACTTTAGTATAGAGATTCCTCAAAAAGGCCTAAGGTAACTATTTAAAGATTTTAAACATAAAGAAATCCAAAAGGCAAGAATAATCTCTTGTCATATGTATTACCACTAGAATGTACAAAAATTAGTAGCCTATTATGGCAATAGGCATACATACAAGCTGGGGAAAAAACCTCCTAAAGAGGGAAAAAAGTGCCCCAGCGGTCCTAGAGTGTTCACACACATCACTACCTAAATATATCAACAAATCCCCCCTGGGAGTGATGCAGTGAACAAGGAGTTGGCATTCATGTATAAGGAAGTGCCAAGCTATGTGGAATCAATCCAGAAAAGGAAGTAAGCCCAAAGCTTTGCAGAAAGCTTCAAACTTCTCCCTAGGCAGAGCCTTCATAAAAAGGTCTCCAATGTTCTCCTGCGTTGCCACATATGCCAAGCTGATCTCCCCAGCAGAGAACCTCTTCCTGACATAATGATAATGCACCTCAATGTGCTTAGTGCGAGCATGGAACACAGGGTTCCTCGCAACTTCCAATGTGCTCTGAGTATCAGTGAAGATGGTGGTGGCAGAAGACTGACCAACACCCAAATCAGCCATAAGGCGTCTGAGCCACACACACTCAACAGTCGATGTGAAAGCTATCCTATACTCAGCCTCACAACTGGAAGTGGCCAGTAGGCTACTTCTTGCTCAACCAAGATATACATGAGCTACCAAGCATGAAGCAAAAGCCACTGGTGGACACATGAGTGTCATAGCAACCAGCCCAATCACTGTCAGAAAAAGCATGGAAATCTGGCGGTAGTGATCCCCCCTTGGGATAAAACAATCCAAGTAGTCGTGTACCAGTCAAGTAGCGAAAGATGCGCTTAACCGCCTACCAATGCTTGACACTTGGGCAATGCATAAGCATGCTCATCTATGAGACAGCAAACTGAATATCTGGCCGAGTAATGCATAAGTAAATCAAGCATCCAACAGCCTGTTGATAAAGAACAACATCAAATGCATCTCCAACATCATGAAGAATCAATCGTAAAAATGTCTCCATACGAGTGGATAGGCTTACACTCTTCAAGGCCAAAACACTGCAATAATGAGTCAATATATTTCGTTTGACACAAAGCCATTCCACCATCAACTTGCATAAATTGAATGCCCAAATAGTGATGCAAATGCCCCAAATTAGACATCTCAAATGAGGCATGCAAATCAGCCTTAAAATCAGCAATATGCATGTCATGAGGACCAGTGAGCAGCATGTCATCAACATACACCACAATGATCAGAAGCACATCATTAGCACGCTTAACATATAAGGTGCTTTCAGTTGGATTGTTCTCAAAACCATGCGCAATGAGATAGGCATGTATCATACCAAGCACGTGGTGCTTGCTTTAAACCATATAATGCCTTCTTTAACCTTTCTACACAAAGCCACAAGGCTGAAAAACATAAACTTCTTCATGCAAGTCACCATTCAGAAATGTTGTTTTAATGTCCAACTCATGTACATTCCAACCATGATGAGCTGCAAGTGCACAAATGCTACGAACAGTAGTCATTCAACAAGTAGGAGAAAAGGTTTCATCAAAATCAATGTATCTTTCATGCACATAACCCTTTGCAACAAGCCTAGCTTTATACATATCAATTGCTCCATCAGGTACCATTTTTTATGATAGCATCATATTCAAATTGCATTGCAGCCATCCAATGCTCAAAATTTTGTGCTTCATCAAACCAAACAGGTTCAGTCTCATCACAAAGACTAGAGGCAATCATAGCATAGCAATCTGATGCAAAAGAGGCACTATGAGAATCTGACCGAGTACGATATGATAGAGGTGCATCTAATTTGCTATCACGCAAGGTCTGCACCAACCATTTTGGCATAGTCTTTGCCTGCTCAATATCAGCTCTCTCATCAACAAGTGCATCATTTAAATCTGCATGAGAAATGGAATGATCTACATCATCACATGAGACCTCCAAAGGCTAAGAAGTTGCCTCATTAGGACCAACACTAGACTGTCCACCTATAAAAAGAGGCTGCAAAGTATCATACATGTCTTTGGAGCTAACAGATGTCTCCTTAGTACATGAAAGCAATGGCTAAATAGCATGTTCCACAAAAACAACATCACGGCTAACCAGAATGCCTTTATTTTGTGGATGATACAGATCATAGCCTTTACTTTCAGAATTGTACGCAACAAAAATACATTTTACTACTTTATCATCCAATTTTCTATGATGTGGTTCAGGCACTAATGCATATTTTAGACAACCAAAAACACACAGATGAGCAACAGATGGTTTTGTGACCATGCCAAGCCTCATATGGAGTGATAGACTGCAGTGCTATAGTGGGACACATGTTCAGTACATATGTTGCATGCATAACAGCCTCAAGCCAGAAACTATGTGGTGGCCTGACTCTTGACCATACACCTCGCCATCTCCATGAGTGACCTCTTCTTCCGTTCAGCAACTCCATTTTGTTGAGGTGTATACAACACCGTACATTGATGTTTTATCCCACGTTCAGCCAAAAATGCATTAAAGTTAGAAGACATATATTCCCCCCCTCGATAAGAATGGAGGGTGCTTTACATGCTGACAGATTTTCAGCCAAAACTAGAAACTGTTTGAAACGCATAAACACTTCAGACTTTGCCTTCAATGGATATACCCATGCATGCCTAAAAAAATCATCAATGAAAGTCACGAAGTAAAGATAGTTCCCAAAAGAAGGTGTCTGCATAGCACCACAGACATCACTATGTACAAGCTGTGATTTCTAAGTAGCCCAAACTGAACCATCTTTTCGAAAGGAAGAACACTGCATCTTGCCCAAAATACAACCTTCACATACATGTTTACCGGGTGCCTCAAGTCTGGGAAAAGAGGACACCATTTAAGATTTCTGCAGGCATAGCAAACTAGGAAAATTCAGGTGACCAAAGTGTGCATCCCAAAGCTTTGCATCTGACATAGCCTGAGAATCATGTACTGCACATGCCAAATCATTTACAGATCTTTCATAGTCTATGAGCTTATACAACCCACGACATAAAATTCTAGAAGCAATAGTGACGTCTCCATTTGACAGATCATGAATTGTACATCTATCATCAACAAATTTCACAACCAAGACAATCTTGGCTAATGCAGAAACTGATAATAGATTTTTATTGATCCCTGGCACAAACAAAGCATCTAACAAAGTGAAAGAACTACCATTAGTAGTAGTCAAAATGATCTTACCAACTCCCATAACATGATAGGAGGAGTTGTTGGCACATGTAACAGTATTCCTTATAGGGGTAGGCTCGAGTGAAGAGAAGAAGTTGCATTGCAGGGTAATATGTTTGGTTGCCCCACTATCAAAGTACCAAACATCTGAGTCTACTACAGACATGCACTGCTCATGAGAAGATGGGTCAAAACTGCAAAGAGTAGTAAATGCCCATTCTTCTTCCTACACAAGATTAGCATATTATGTTTTCAATGTAGAGGCCTCTACAACAACCATTCCAGCCTCTTTCTTCTTTGCCTCTTTAGCAGCCAATTTTGGACAGCTCTTGATGACATGATCATTTGCTTTACAGTATTTGCAAAACAATTTCTGCTTTTCTGATTTCTTCTCATGTTTGTCTTCCTTCTTCGAATGTGTAGTAGCATTTTCAGATTTTTGCTTGCTAGTAAAAGAGCTCCATTTACCTTTGCCCTTCTAACTAGCCAGGAAACCTTGATCTGTAACATGCATAATAGACCTGTTTTGCCTACACAGGTCTTCCTGCAACATAATAGAGACTAACTCCTCAAATGACAAGGCATTTGGATTGCCTTTCATCATCAAACAAAGAGTAGAAGCAAAACTTTGACATGAGTGAGGAAGACCATTCAGAACGGTCTGCACAAGTGAGCTATATGGTATAACTTCATTAGAAGAAATCAATTGTTCTTTCGAATCCTTGATCTTTGTGAGAAAACTGTCCATAGAATAACCTTCATTCATGTGCTCACTCTCCAATTGTTTTCAGAGGTAAGCAACACAAGCCTCATTCCTAGCATGGTACAATGTGGTAAGTGTATCCCAAGCATCCTTAGGTGTTATGTTAGAGAAAATATGAGGAATAATGGCACGTTTGATAGACAAAACTATCAATGCATGTGTCGGAGCATCTCTGCCATCCCAACAAATTTGCTTTCTAGTAGGTGCAACAAAAACAACAACACGAACAGGAATCTGTAGAATATCATCATCTTCGACACCATCTCCATCAGCTCCAGCACCTGTATTTACAGTACCTGTATTCGCATGTGTAACAGGATGTCTTTCAACACCCTGTACAATATTCCATAGTCCTTTTGCCACCAATACATGACACATCATATAATCCCATAATGGGTAGTTGGTACCATCCAACTTATCCTCAATAGACAACATACGAAATACATCATTGCTTTCAGCCATGGCCGGTGACCAAAACACCTTGATGCAGAAAATTGACTGTATCTCAAAAAGTTGAATAGAACTGCCCAGACAAATTTTGCTAAACCTGTAGTAGACTTCGAGAAGCTTATATAGGCAAACCAAAACTGGTATATACCTTTGGCACAAAAAGACAAAATAACCTGCACAAGAACTGCGATAATGATTTCGAAGGCCAAAACAAGCTTAGATCTTTGAAACACCTTGAGTATGCTTACCAAATTTCGTGTGATTCTAAGACTGCAACTGGAGAGGTGTAGACAACGCCCTAGATGAAACGACAACCTGCTCTGATATCAATTGTTGGAGTTAGACATCTGCGGAAGCACGCGAACAACACAAGGAAGAAGAAGAAGCTTGGAGCACAACACACAATGCTGAATGTATTACCACTAGAATGTACAAAGATTAGTAGCCCGTTAGGGAATAGGTGTATATACAAGCCGGGGGAAAAAATCTCCTAAAGAGCGAAAAAAGTGCCCCGTCGGTCCTAGAGTGTTCACACGCATCACTACCTAAATATATCAACATATAGTTAGAAAAAGCTTTTTGAGTTTAAGATAAATATAATCCATACATCAATGAAGTAAGAATCAAACTTCATAGATAAAGATGAAGTATATGATCATCAAGTTTATGACTGATAAACACTTCAAGTATCAAATAATTAAAATTTTAGAAGACCATGAGGTTGAAAATACTTTCCAAGACCTTCATAAAGATTTTCAATGAAACTAATATAGTCTCGTTTGAGTCATGAGAATTCCAAGTAAGGATTTGAACATTCTTTTTTAGAGATGCTACACAAATTTCTAAAGAGAAAGAACTTGAAAAGATCCTTTTGAGCAAGATAAGTTTGTCTAAGTCAGACTAGGATAAAGCCCTTAGTTGACAATGCAACTAAGTCAATCAGTAACTTGCCTCAAAGTTATGCCTTTTAGTATAACAAGATGTCAAGAGACTATGAAAATGATTAACTTAGTAATCAACATAATTGAAGTTCAAGTTAGTTAATCCCAAAACACGTCGTTGATAGTATGGCCAAGTAAATCAATCTCCTAAAGGTAGATATATATTATAATATACATGAGTCTCAAGAGATCGAAAAAGGGATTAATTTAGTAATCAAGACAATTGAAGTATCATTAATTTTTCAAGTAAAGTAAAACATCATCCAACAATTATAAAGCTCGATGGCTCGAGACATTGATGTTCTTATGCCACTAGATTTTGGTAGATGGATGATGGTAACTTTACCCAAAATAATCTTTTTCAGGATTTTGATTTAATCTCATAGAAAAGGTGATTCAAAACCTTGAATCAAAGTAATCCTTAAAGTTTTGAGTCTCATCTAGTTTGAATCAAATCACTTTAGTACCTTAGAAGCTGAATCGGTTACACATAATTTCAATTCTTCCTTCTTGCTTTTTTTGAACCTTGAAGTTGACTTTGAAATGATATTCTAAGTCATTTCTAGAACAGATTGAGTTGGATGGAATAAGATAGTTGAATTAAAAACATTATAGGTAGATGTTCTATATAGAACCCATTTGACATCTTGAGTTTAATGGAACTCATTCATCCATTGACTATTGCTTCAAGATCGATGGATGAAGAAGAGAGTCAAAATTTCTCTTAAAAGAGTTTGACTAAAACTCTTGAAGAGAAAAGAGTTAGGAATTGTTTCTAGTTCTAATAATTTCAAAAAAAAAGTCAAGTCTTTGATGAAGTACCCTAGTGTAAATCATTTTGAAGTTTGTTGCTCAAAAAAAGGCAAATGAAACACTTGTTTCTTGCATTCTACCTTGAACTTTAAAGCCTTATAGGACATGATAGTCTTGTAATTGGGAAAAGATATCAATAGATGTTGGATAAAAAGTGGGACATCTAAGTTAGATGTTTTGGTCAACCTTGACTTAAGGAGACTTCTCAAAGTATTGAACTAGTTAATGATCCATATAATTTGCTAATTCCATGCACAATCAACGCACAAAAAGGCACCTAGATAGCATATTAGTTGGAGAGTCTTAGAATCCACCTACTTCATTTGTTTGTTCTATGGATGTCTAATTCGCACATAGCAAAACATTGAATTAGGCAAGGATGTTTTAATCCACCCTTATCATTCTTTCCATACTTTGCACTTGCTTTAGTGTTTCATGTGCAAAGCTAGGTAATGTTAGAATGTTTTGGGTAGGGATTAGCCCACACACAAATTCCCCTCTTTTCAAATCTAGTATGGGATAGAATCCCCTTCTAATAAAGAGGAAAATCAGATAGATGAAGACCATGATCAACAAGACTGTCATGGGGCACAAGAGAATACTCCACATATTATACCTACACACATTTCTTAGGAAAAAAATGTTAAAGAGAGGAAGAATGTTGTATAACTATGGGTGCAAGCAACAAAGGTCATGGGTTTTGAAAATCACTTTGAGAGCCCTTAGAGTTTATGGCAATGTCTCTAAGAATATGGTTTGTAATCTGAGCTATTTGGATTTATTTACTCCCATGTGAGAGCCATGTGATTTCATGTGAATCCATGTGGAGGGGACACTTTGCAAGCTCTCCTCACATTTCCCCCCTTGGCCTAGAGGCATACATATGGGTGGAGTTGGTTGGGTGGATCCGTGCATCTCTCACCCCTTGTGGGTTTAGAGTCCATGTGAGAGCCATGTGATTTCATGTGACTTCCAAGGTTAGAAGGCGTTGGATTAGAATCCATGTGGAGGGGACACTTGGCAAGCTCTCCTCACATTTCCGCCCTTGGCCTAGAGGCATACATATGGGTGGAGTTGGTTGGGTGGATCCGTGCATCTCTCACCCCTTGTGGGTTTAGATTATGATCTAGGAATTCTTACTAGTTGGGTTATCCTTAGCTTATGTTGTGTGGACACAAACCTTATAAGGTATGTAATGAGGTGGTAGAGAGGCTCAAAGATGTCATTTTCACATGCAATGGAGTAGTTTGTGACATTTGGTATTCAAACAAATCATTTTGGGATATTTCCCACAACACTAGCAGTTGGAGGAGGTGGGTGTAGCCATTTTCTTCATCAAAAGGAAGTTGTAGAGTAGGAGCCTCCCTCCCCAATAGGGTGGGAACCTGTTGTATGAACAACAAAACTACTGTAAGAGAGACCAATCTAAACATTCTAAGTCTAATCAAAACCATAAGGGGTGAGAGATGCAAGTATCCACCCATATATATACCTCAAGGCCAAGGGGGGAAATGTGAGGAGATCTTGCCAAGTGTCCCCTCCACATGGATGCTAATCCAAGGCCTTCTAACCTTGGAAATTACAAGGAATCATATGGCTCTCACATGGATTCTAAAAGGATTTCTCTCAAGCTTGTACATACAAGTCTCAAGGCTTCAAAGGCCTCCCTAAAGGTTAAATACCATACCCTTAGGAAATATAAATCCTAAGGGTCAAAACCCTTCAATTGGGAGCAATTAAATCCAAATAACTTAAGGGTTCAAACCATACACTTGGAGACACTTTCCCAAGGGTTTCCCAATAATCTCCAAGGGTTCTCCAAGTGGTTTTGGACCCTCAAAACCCATGTCTTTGGCCACTTTGACCAATAGTTATACAACATTCTTCCCCCCTTTAACATTTTCTTCCTCGAAAATGTGTGTAGGTAATATGTGGAGTATTCCCCCGTGCCCCCTGATCATTCCAAAGATCAGGGTTTTCATCTCCCTGATTCGCCTCTTTGTCAGAAGGTGAATGTATCTCATACTATATCTGAAAAAGAGCGGAATCCACTTGTGGGAAAATCCGTGTCCAAATCATTCTAATATTACTTAAATTTGCACGTGAACCATTAAATCAAGTGATAAGTATGGATAGAATGATAAGGATGGATTAAAACAGTCTCCAACTAATTTTCTATGTAGATCCATTTCTATGCACTAATCGGGTATGGATCTAGCAAAATAGATGGATCTCTAAGTAATTCAAGACTTTGAGAAGTCTCCTTAAATTGAGTTTGGTCAAAACATCTAAATAAGATGTCTCTGACTATTTTCTACTTATCAACCAACATCTACTAATCCCTTTTCCAAATAAAGGACTACCATGTCCTATTGTACTTTAGAGTCAAGGTAGAATGTAGGAAAGAAGTGATTCAATTCTTTGGGCAACCCACCTCAAAATGATTTTCCCAAGACTTTCTCTAAAAGCCTTGACTTTTTTTTAAAAACTGCTAGATCTACAAACAACTCTTAAGAGTTTACTTCAAACCCTTTTAAGAGAACTTTTTAGGTTCTTCATCCATTGATCTTAAGCAACATTACATGGATGAATTCTCTTAAACTTAAGTGTCTTCTAAAGTTGAAGGGGTTCTATACAAAACATCCATCTTTTGATGTTTAATTTGGTTATCCATTCCATCTGGCTAAACCTGATCTGGGAGTGGCTTTGAAGATTCCTTCCAAGTCAAAACCAAGGTCTGGAAAAGCGAGAAGGAAGAACCAAAACTCGATGTAACCGGTTCAACTTCTGAAACACTAAACTGATTTGAGTCAAATCAGATGAGATTCAAAACTTTAAGGATTTGAATCTAGATAATGGTTTGAAGCATTGTTTCTACCTTTATGAGATTGAATCTAAATTCTCAAGAAGATCATTTGGGTAAAGTTAAACCATCATCCATGTACCAAACTCTAGTGGTATAAAACATCGGTGTCTCAAGCCATCGAGTTTTGATGATGTTCAACTTTACTCTCAAACTATGATGCTTCAAATATCTTTAATTAAGAAGTTAGTCCTTTTCAACCTCTTGAGACTCCTATAGACTGGAATACCAAGTCTAGTATAAATCTCTTACTTTAGGAGATTGATTATCTCGTTGTACTATCGACAAGATGTTTTGGAGTAACTTAGTCTAACCCCAATTACATAGATAACTAGGTCAATCTTTTTAAATATCTCATGATACATCTTTATTCTAAAAGATATTAACTCACATAGTTGTATTTGTCAACCAAGTGTTTTATCCTAGATTGACTCAGTCAAATTTACCTTTCTTGAAAGGATCTTTCCAAGTTCTTTCTCCAGAATTCCATGTAGCATTTCTCATAAAGAACTTCAAAATCCTTAACAAGACTACATTAGTCTTACTTAAAATCTTTATGAAGATCTAGAAAGTGATTTCACTTCATGATCTTCAAACTTTCTTAGTTACTTGATATTTGAAGTGGTTCATGGGCATATTCTTGACCATTCTAATACTTCATTTTTTAGGGAGTTTCAGTTTTCCTTGGGGTGGAATTTCACTCCAACTTATGAGCCCAAGTCTAAAAGATACCTATCATATCAAGGTTTGATGTCCATACCATCATTCCTACATTAATGTGAATATAAAGTATAGTGTCCCATACCACCATACTTTATATCCAACATTGATGTGTAGATGATATTTATCTTAAAGTCTAGAAGCTTAATCTAACTATAGAGTATCCTTTACTTAGATTCTTCTTGCTAGAATCTAAAGTCATGTAATTACTTCTATGTTTTCCATCTTGCTTAGGTAACTAGGGCTTCCAACACAAGATCTCTCTATAATCTTAATTATCCTTAAACTTATATTGGAAGCTCTAAACCTTTTGATGAAATAAACATCCATCCTTTTCGTGATTCCAAGTGTCTTGAATCGTATTCAAGATCTAGTTAATTTTTCCCTAACTATCTTGAAGTGACAAGAGATTATTCTTGCCCTTTAGATTCCTTTGTTTATCCAAAGCTTTCAAAAAGCTACCCTAGGGTTTTCTAGGAATCTCATTTACTACTTAAGTCTAAGTATCTTCTAATGCTTTTGGATTTCTCTTAAAATCCCTTTAAGAATATGTGAATACAAGTTTCACCTTCCCGAGACTTAAGCATCATTTATCAAAGTTGCAGACTGTGTACTTTGTATATTCTCTCCTTCTTACTTCCCTTAAGTATAAGCTTTGGCATGCTTTATTCGAGCTCGTGGTTTACAACTACCTTTTTTCCAAATCTTTTGTGATATTGTTGGGATCCCAATGTTAGATTTAGCATGCCATGAAGTTGCTTTTTTGAGCAACTCATTGTTTACCAATCTTTTATCTCATCATCTATCTTCTAAGTTTCTATTTATGGAATTAATTGTACCAATTCTCGATAAGTTTTGGTACTTTCTTCCCCCTTTTGAAGAGTTTTCGGCCTCGAAAACTGTGAAATCTATGGCTTCATTCACAAGTAGAGAGTCAGTTCTCTGACTCCTCCCAATATTGGGCTATTCAAGCAATCTTGAAAATTTTCTATAAGATTTACTAGAAATGCATTTTAGTTTTGGTATCTTTTAGAATATCTTCTAGAGGTAGCTAAGCGACCACCTATCCTAAGTTGCTCATGAACTTTCTCTTGACTTTATGGGAATGCTCATGAGTTCTCATGTACTGCAATGCTTATGCCTATCTGTGTTAGGAGAGGTGGCTTTGATTTTTCAATGCTAATCAAAGCATAAGAGGTTTGAAGGTACTATGAAATAAGAAAAATATTTACATTTCATCATTGTACCTATAGAACTTTAAGTTCCTTCCATTAAGAACCGTTGCATCTGCTAAGGAAAACCTTACTTGACTTTCTGAGATGCAAATCTATTGAATTAATGAAGCCTTCAATTAAATTGGAAATTTTTCCAAAAGGAGGGAGCTTTCAATTTTCATGATGCCTTGAATACTTTCCACCATTCATATTGGTGAAAGTAATCTTTTCTCATAATTGGTTTCCATCAATGTCTTTGATGGCATCAACTTAATAGAGCTTTATATCAGGAGACTCTTGAAACCATTCTAGAGTGTCATCCTATTTAGGATATGTCATGAAGAACTCTTTTAGAACCTTTTTATCAATTAATTATCTCTAAGTATGTCTTAAACTTAGAGGAGTATTCTAGGTTCGATGAAGTAGTGTAAGAATATGCCCTATAAAAAGCTACTTCAAAAGCGTAAGGCAAAAAGCGCAGCTCATGCTCCTTGGTGCAGCTTGCACTCACATGGAGTCTGGACATGCGGGGCCATTCTCGTATAATGCTCCGTTCACCTTCACTAGGTGATGGTTCCCACGCGAGCACCTAAAATCTCTTTTTACAGAGATAGATTGAGACTACAACTTGAGAATCCAACGCAATTGCGTTCAAAGAATGACGGAATAGCTCCCGAAAGTAATTGAGGTATCAAGTGGCTCTGAATACCATTGTATGAACAACAAAACTACTCTAAGAGAGACCAATCTAAACATTCTAAGTCTAATCAAACCCATAAGGGGTGAGAGATGCAAGTATCCACCCAACCAACTCCACCCATATATATATATATACCTCAAGGCCAAGGGGGGAAATGTGAGGAGATCTTGCCAAGTGTCCCCTCCACATGGATGTTAATCCAAGGCCTTCTAACCTTTGAAATCACAAGGAATCACATGGTCTCACATGGATTCTAAAAGGATTTCTCCCAAGCTTGTATGTACAAGTCAAATCACAAGGAATCACATGGTCTCACATGGATTCTAAAAGGATTTCTCCCAAGCTTGTATGTACAAGTATCAAGCTTGAGAGGCCTCCCTAAGGGTTAAATACCATACCCTTAGGAAATATCAATCCTAAGGGTCAAAACCCTTCAATTGGGAGCAAATAAATCCAAATAATTCAAGGGTTCAAACCAGACACTTGGACACACTTTCCCAAGGGTTTCTCAATAAACTCCAAGGGTTCTCCAAGTGGTTTTGGACCCTCAAAACCCATGTCTTTGGCCAGTTTGACCCATAGAAACCCCTCCCAATGAAGCGATCACTTTGCAAGTGCTTGTAAGGGCCTCTTCACACCTCAGTTAGCCGTGCACACATCTATGCCCATAGACCTTCCCGCCAACCATGAGGGAGGGATAGGAGAACCTTTCTTCCTCTTCCCTTTGAGTTAAAAGAAGTGGAGCACTATTCTTCTTCTTATACCACTTTTCTGCCTATTTTGTCTTCCTTATGGGATAAACTAGAACGTCTTGCACCTTTAGGCCTCTATCCACTCTCTTAACTCCCTTCTCCATTCATTTTCAAATGTATTTTGTGTTATCTGTGCACATAATCCAAGCACCCAAATCCAATTTCCTCTATTACATGCTAGTCTTGAGAATTATTGAGCTTGATTTTAGTTCTTTTGAAGGATATTGGGCTGAATACACTTCTTTCGAAGCCTGTTTTCCATTCTTTCTAGTCATGTTAGCCAAGTTGCTTGGTTCTTCTTAGCCACAAGCTTCCACAAGGGTCTTCCATTCTTTCTAGTCATGTTACCCAAGTTGCTTGGTTCTTCTTAGCCACAAGCTTCCACGAGGGTCTTGAAAGGAGCACAAGAAGATTATATTCCTTTGTAGAAGGGATATCTTTTGCTATCTTGTGAGATATTTGGAGCTTCTTCAATCAACATATTATGGCATCAAGGCACTTGTTTGTGTGTTCTTTTATCATACATGAAAAACCACATTTTGTGCTTGTAAACATGCAGCTTGCACTTCTTTGGAATTGGGATTTTGAAGTGAAGAAGTGGAGCATTGGAGGCTTGAAGGAGAAGGGATTTGAAGTAAATCTTGGATGATCCTCTTTGTCACAAGCCATGCAAGGGAGTACCCTCGTGAATTTCATTTCACTGAAAATTGAGCACACTCTTGTTAAGTTCTTTTCCAAATTCCAAGGCTCTAGGATGATGCATGAAAAGGATTAGAACATGTTCCTATTTTTCAATTCACACATAGTCACGATGCATCCGAAGAGCATATGCATGATGAGGAACATACTTATGCATGGAACAAAGGGATATGACAATAAAAAAGAGTTAGAATTCAATGACTTTTATATGATTCTTGGGTTGAGCTCACGGGTTAAGGAGTTAGAAAAGGGTTTAAGTCAAGTTACAATAGTTCCAAACGAGGTTAGGGAGTTAAGTACCTCAATAGTTAATCGTCAAAGAAGTATGGAAAATTTTTTCAACCTTCCCATCGTGTCTATTGGACCACAATCTGGTAGCCTTAGGTCAATTCCAATGGTGCCAATGAGTATCATGACTCATGTCAACCTATCAACTTATATGCCAATTTTATTTGATCCCTTTGGATATGTTCCTAGACCTATCGCTCGTATAGTCTCCAAAATAAATCTCACTCTTCCTGGAGAAAACCTTTGGGAAAAGATCTGCAAGTTCCCTAGTTTATAGGAGAGGATATGGATATGAATAAAGATGGTTTCCTCACTTTTTTTTCAAATGTGGAGGCTCATTCATCATTTAGGGAATAATCCATAGCAATAAAAGGTTTTGGAAGTTAGCTCATCCTCAGGTACTTGTGCATAAAAATGATCGATGAGTTTGTAGTAGTTAAACTTAACACCACATATGTGGTCCAATTTGAATACGTGTTCAAGAAAGAGTTTCTTCCCAAAAACAAGAAAGAACAAAATTGGGAAGAATGGGACTAATTCCTTCAATGCAGTCATCCATTATCCACATACATATCTCAATCTAGGGATATCGTTCTTAAGCTTAAGAACTTTGATGATTTCCAAGCATTGAGAGTTTTTTTTTCGTGGATTGGATCGCTGACTAAAACATGAAGAAAAACCTAATGCACCTAAACCATTGAAAGATGCAATAAATTTTGCACAAATTTATGACGCCAACTCCCACATAGATATGATTGTGAGTGTGAATAAAATCGAAAACTTTTACATGTTAAAACTATTTAGGAAAGAAAATCCTAAAAAACCCCTTGTTTACAAGAATAAGCTTATGAGAAAATAAGCTTTCTCAAGATGACTTTGAGAAAGATAAAAAACATATTAATCCACTAAGGGGGGAGTCTAGGAACACCCATGTTGATAAAGAAAAGAATAAACCACATGTTCTTTTATTATAAACTTTGGATCTAAGTATATCCCAAGGTTATAAACAATTGAGTGTGTTGCATAAAGAAAACAAACACCAATGTAATTTGTATGATCAGTTGTGGGATCCTCTAGATTTTGGGCCTCATGAACTCGTTAACTTACATGGTTTAGTAACTGGGCAACGTGCACCAATCATGATAGATGATTCTACCATAGTTTTTTTTACTAATGCGCTAGTGAAAAAACTTAAATTTCCCCAAGGGCTCTCTCCACATAAATACGTGGTATCAATGATCTAAAGGCAAGATAAACAAGTATGTTATACGATGATATCGAATTGGAAATAGAAATACAAGGCTATAAGGAGAACCATGACTTCCAAGTCATGAATATGGAGTGCATTGATACAATATTAGATAACGAGTTGTAATATAAGAGACTACAAGATCTAAAAAAAACTAAGAGAATAATATCCTAGCAAGGACTCTAAAGCTAACAAGGGATGAGAGATGCACATATCCACCCAAACAATTCCACCCATATATATACCTCTAGGCCAAGAGAGAAAATGTGAGGAGAGATTTCCAAGTGTCTCCCCACATGGATGCCAATCCAAGGGCTTCGAACCTCAGAAATCACATGGCCTTCATGTAAATTCTCAAGCTTGTATGTAAAAATCCAAAGGCTTGAGAGGCCTCCCAAGGGTTAAATACCATAACCATAGGAAATATAAATCTTAAGGGATTAAGTAAATCAAAGCTCAACCTTTAGGATCTTCCTGACACATCTGCTTCTCCTATTCTAGTCGACCTAATACCTGCACTGCTAACTCGTTTATGGACTTTGCATACAAATATTAAGTATAATTTAGATATTGGGGTATTAATTCATTTGAAAAATAGGAGAAGTAAATTTACCTCGAAGAATTTGAAGGATGGAAGAATCATTTTAAAGGATGGGCAGACACAAAGCGTTCATTCAGTGCAGGTTTTTGTTTTTACCTTAGCTACGGTAAGAACAAGAACTTGCATTGAATGAACACTTCATACTTTAGAATTATTCATCCATTTTCTAAAATCGTCGAGAGAAATTTGCTTGTCTTATTTTCAAACAACTTAATACCTCCATAGTTAAATGATACTTAATCCTTGTAAACAAATATGTAAGTCTTAGTTAGCAAGGCAGGTAATAGATTGACTATAAAATGGGAGACAACCAAACAATTCAGTGGTCTAGATATGAAAGTCTTCAAACCACAATATACAAAAAAAAAGTGAAAAATGAAATCAAATATACACAGCTACACATGCATACATACATACATACACATTCATACACACATACATACATACATACATACATACATACATACATACATACATACATACATACATACATACATACATACATGCATACATGTAATAAAGTAAGTCTATGATCCAAGGGTCTGGCCGGTTCAGACAGATCTGAAATCGGATACCGTTTGGTCATCCGTGTGTATGACCAAAGATCTCGAGTTTAGACTTACTAGGAGGTCTTGTGCTCTTGTGAACAAGTGATCCACTTAGCTTAGTGGTTAAGTCTCAAGGATGTGAAGGACGAGGTCTTGGGTTCAATCCCCATGAGGTACATGGGAAGAGTATTTTGCCCAAAGAGCTCTAGAACCTTCTAGAAGCATCCACTGGACACTTGGCGCACATGTAGTTACATGGCTGACACTTGGATGATTAGCATCCACTTGCCCAAGAAGGCAGTCCCCTGGAGAGAGCTATATATAGAGGCATTTGGTTGGGAGGAGAGTCATCTCTCAAGCATGTGGTGGTCGTAATCCTTGTTCTCTTGCAATACACATATATACTCACATACACATACACATACGTATATATACATACATATACACATATAAAACACATATACATACATACGTACATATACACATATGCATACGTATACGCATGCACATGCATATACACATCTACATACACATACACATAAGCATACACATATATAAAATTATATGCATATATATATGTGTGTATATTTATTTATTTATGTTTATTAATATGTCTTTTTGTTATGAACTTATAGGTTATTATCTGAAAAGTTTTACCAAGTCAGAATATTCTTCCTACCTCACATGATGAAATGAAGAAGATAATCAACAATCTTGGTATAGATTATCAATGTATACATTTATGTATTAACGATTGTATTTTATATAGAGGTGAATATGCAGACTCTTTGACATGTCCAAAATGTTAATCTCCTCGATATAAGGAAGAAGAAGGTAAAATCCCAAAAAAGGTCTTGAGACATTTTCCATTGGCTCCACATATTAGACATAGGTTTAAAACCCCGAATTATCAAAGTTTTGACATGGGGACATGATTATAAAAGTATTGATGGAATAATCATAATTCCTCATGATAGTGTTGCTTTTCAGCATATTGATTCTACATAGCTTGAATTTGCACACTAGAATCTAAAGTTAGGAGTTGCATTAGATGGGGTTAGTCCATTCTCCATGAAATCCAGTAAATGGTCAACATGGCCAGTGGTAGTCATAAACTACAATCTTCTGCCATATATTAGCATTAAAAAGGAACATTTAATGCTTTCACTTTTAATCCTAGGAAAAAGACAAGTTAAAGATATGAATATATAATCTTGCTCCTCTCATTGATGATCTCCAAGAGTTATGGAGAGGTATTAATGTCACTGATGTATCGAAAAGCATCAATGAAAGATATATTACGATTCATGGTATTGTGGCTTCGACTATTCACGATTTTCTAGGATATGGTGTTTGTTCAGGTATTGATGTAATTTTTTTATTCAATATGCATACAAATAAATGTGAGTTAATCTAATTATATTTTTATCGTTTTCATGATGCAAGAATATCTACTAAGGGTTATAAAGCTTGTCCATATTGTTGTGATTGATTGAGATCAATCTATAGTAAGAATCTCAACAAAAATATTTATCTTCGACATCGACAATTCTTGTTTGATGATCATCCATTAAGATCTAAAAGAGAAGCGATACATTTTAATGGAAAGCTTGAAACAGGTCAGTGTCCAAAACCTATGACGCCTATGGATTGGTATAACTGGACAGATGGATCTCTGATAGATCCAGAAATCAGAAATCTTCGGTGATGATGAAGATAATGAGTATGTGAAGAGAGGTAAAGGAAAATTGGCACTCGCAGAGAAGATATCAATATGGTATTCTTTGGAGTATTGGAAAGAGTTAAAAGTATGTCATCTTCTTGATCCTATGCATATATTCAAGAATATTGGTTATTCACTATGGCAGCATCTTCTTGGACTAAAAGATACCATAGCATCAAGGAATGATCTGAAAGATCAAAACTCAGAACCAAAGTTATGGCCAATTTTTGATAGACATCGATAGGAAACGACTTATGCACCTGCTCCTTGGGTACTTACGATAAAAGAGATACAGACTATCAACAATAGGATTTTATTGATTCGGACTCCTATATGATATGGAGCATCTTTCCAAAACATGTTTACTATGGATGATATGAGCTTATCTGGTTAAAGACCCATGATCGGCATAACTTTTTGAAACATATTTTACCTTTGGTTATCGATGAATGTACAACAAAAGGAGTACGAGATGTGATTTGTTGTCTTGGATCGCTTACAAGGTAATTATGATACTTTTATATTTAATATATATGAATATTTGATATCTTTTATTTTTGAATTAACTTCTTTATAAATTTTTTATGATATGTATAGGTGGATTACATCAAACAAGATTGACAAAAACTCGAATCCCACAAAAAAACGTGAATGCAAAGAGCTACTATGCTTGATGGAGAAAGAGCTTCCTAGTTCATTTTTTGATATTCATGTTCATTTATTAGTCCATCTTGTAGATGAAATACAGATTGCAAGTGTTATCAACACTCGATGGATGTTTTGGGTTGAGCAATTTATGGGAATATTAAAAGGTTATGTGCGACAAAGAGCGAAATCAGAAGGATCCATGGCAAAGGGTTGGATGCTTGAAGGGTATGACATCGGAGGAATAGATGCAGTGTGTACATATACTTCAATCATATGGCTAAAAGGCTCAATTAGAGTTTCTAAATTAGGGTTTGTAAAACCCTAATATACAAATTAGTTTTTTCGAATTAGGATTTTTGAAAGAGGATTTCTGAATTAGAATATTTATAATAGGGTTATATATATATATATATGTATGTGTGTGTGTGTGTATGTATGTATATATATACATATATATATATATATATATATATATATATATATATATATATATATATATATATATATATATATATATATATATATATATATATATATATATATATATATATATATATATATATATATATGCATGTATGTGTATGTATGTGTATCTATATGTGCATATGCATGTGTGGTGTGTGTGTATGCATGTGTATGTGTATATATGTATGTAAATATGATTATGTGAGTCTATGTGTGTGTACATATGATTATGTTTGTGTATGTGTATGTGAGTATGTGTATGTGTCTGTGTGTATTCATTATATGTGTGTAACTGCATGCATGTGTATGTGTGTGTAAAAATGTGCATGTATGAAGTATATGTGTGTGTATGCGTGTATTTGTACCTCTAGTCTCCCTCTTCTCTCTCTCTCATATACATACATACATACATACATAAATACACATACTCATATCCATATATATATATATATATAAGCAATGCGTACCGTGCATTATCGTGAGGATGAGCCATAAGTGTTTGCATCTCTTTTAGACACCACTTAGACGACCGTCCTGTCCCAAACTTTGTCTCAAGTGAATTAAGTACGTATTTTTTATCCCTCTCATCATGCTCACTACAAAAACAAAAAAAATCATGTAAATAAAACATAAGATATTTATTTCAATTTATATGTAAAATTTATACTTACTTCCACTGCAAGTGGACAAGGTGCAGGTAAGAGTCGCATAATGCTCGCATTCTTCTCTTGAATTCCAATCCATTCCCTATGTACACAATACTCCCCTCTGGCTCTATATCGTACTTTAGCCCTAAGGTGCCTATGCATGTCCTCATAGGCATCTATGCTCTGCTATCTGATCTAGAGGTGGTATAGGTGTCTTGAAAATAGATAGATAAAAATAAATAAAAATATGTGTTATAATATCATTAAAAAAATTGTGAAAAAAAAACATACCTATGAGCAGATAGCTATCTTCCTGCACGTGGAGCCGCAGAAGAGCCCTCCTCTGATCGTAAACATCTGGATCATAAAATCCAGCTCATCATCAGACATCTTTGAGTACCCATGCATGATGATCCCTAGAGTATTAGGCGGAACTCTTGCTCTCATAAGACTTTTTATGAGAGTGAGTTTCGCCTTTCTCTTTACTAGGATCCATAATACCTGTACATATAAACCAAAATGGGCTAGAAATCAATATATATACGTGTACATATGTATGTGTGTATATGTGTATGTAGGTGTATATGTGAGTGTGTGTATGCATGTAAGCATGTATATATGCTTATGCATTATGTATGCAAATGTATGCATGTGTTTGTATGTGTGTGTATGCATGTAAGTATGTATGTATGCATATGCATATGCATATGCATTATTTGCATGTATGTGTATGTGTATGTGTCTCTATGTGTGTGTATGCATATATGTGTGTGTATGTCTCTATGTGTGTGTCTATGCATATGTGTGTGTGTGTGTCTATGTGTGTGTGTGTGTCTATGTGTGTACCCCTTGCATGGGTGAAGTGGGACATCCCATCTCAATTCAAGATGTCCACCTAACAATCAAAGTACTAATATGCCATGATGAAGACCTTACTGAGTCTTTAGTCTTGGGTCAAGACTAAATCTATGATCATGTAGTCAACCTAAACCTTCAAAGTCAACTTCTTCAAGTTTGGGTCCAATAACATCTTATGATAGAATCAGAAAATAGCATGGTCATGGGTCTAGATCCCACACATGCTCTTAGTTCTTCTAAGTCTAATCTTGAAGAAAAAGATGTTGCATGTGTCCCAAGATCTGGAGTGCAAAAGAATTGGAACTTTGATGCACATGCTCAGGAGCAGATGTAACTCCCTTCTATTCTAAAGATGGGAATTATATCAATTGTTCAAGAAAAGAGGCACATAAAGTAGCAATAATAGACTCATGAAAAAGAAGATGAAGCATGTATGTACACCACATCAAAGAAGAAATCCTTCCCTAGGAGTACTCCAAGTTTGGGTGCCAAACTGTGTTACCGTTCATGTCCATGTGAAAGGCCAAATGGCCATTGGACACTTCTTTGTATACGTTCTTTTATAAAACATATAGTGGCTTGGTCAACCACAAACTATAGATTCGACTGCATTTTGTAACACCTAAGAAGTTTTTTTTTTGTGCTCCATCTGTGCTGTGTTTTTGTGTCTTCTACAGCCTCTATGTAGAGTAACGTGTGTGGCACTTGGAGCTCGGTTTTCTATTTTGAGGATATCATCGTGGAGCTCTTGAGAAGGAGATCGCACTTTGGTGCATCACCATCAAAATACTTCACTGGTATTAGAGCATTTCAACACAAAAGCTTTGTTCCTTTTGTGTGAGTGAAGCGAGCACCCATCCCCCCACCCAAGGCTTTCTCTAAGGCTTATGACTAAAGCGGTGAACAAGACATAGAACTTGGCATACCTTGTCATTGGAGTCATCAAAGTCACCGTTGGTGCCATTGGCTGCGCACGAGGGAGGACCTCAATGGTCAAGGAAGATAGAGGTTCCTGGTACTTCCTAGGAGGTCACCTATCCCAGTACTGTTCCACTCAAAGCTCACTTAATCGTGGAAATCTCTTGCCACTAAGCTACACTCTTGTGGTGTTTGAAGAAGGGGAAAGACTAAGGTTAACATCACCTTGAACATGCTTTGGTCCCTCAAAGCTTCAATCTTTGCTTTCAAAACCTATTTTTGAAGCATTTTTTGGGTGATTTTTGGAGCCATTTTGGAGTACTTTTGTGCATAGGTCACACAGTTTCAAGAACATCAAGAAGATTGTTCTTTGTACTTCTTGAAAGATAGTTATTCACCTTTGGGGTCGTGTTTTCAGCCACACTTGTAAAACTACAGGTTTCTTGAAAGGTTTTGAGCTGTGGTGGGAGCAGCCACTGCAAATTTATGTAGGTTTTTGAACCTAAACAACAGAGTTGACAAACACTTGTAGGTGTTGTTGGCTACTGTTTGGGCTATGCATTTATCATTTCAGTGTCATTTTACTGCATATAATGAGCACATATACACTATGTACGCTTCTATGGATACTGCTTATGTACATCCATGTGGTCATTGATATATCAGTTATGTTTTTGCATAAAGCCTTTTATGTTTGATAAAGAGGGTCGTGGTAGGGTTTTCTTAACTAGGAGACACCCAGATGTCAGGGTCTCTTCAATGATGCAGGTGGAAGAATTACCTAGCGTCGCCATAGGAGATGTATGATAGTTGTTCATAGGTGCTCGATAAGCCTAGTTGGCTTCTTTCGGGTAACTAATTATATGCAATGGAGTCAGTGATTCACTATGCAGGTAAACATGTTAGAACTTGCAATTTTATGAGATTTTGACACTAGTCATATGCTCATTTTGCAGAGGATACCGTGGCAAAATTTTTTTAGATTTTTGGGTTTTGTCAACTATACAGTGGTCGATTTCCTTCTTGATACACTTATTGGTGTGAGCACATTTATTCTCACATAATCCTTCTAGTTGGTCATTATTGTTCATTAATTCAGTTTTTAGGAGTTATTGATGAATTCTCACCCAAAATCTAACACTTGGTCATCCTTCTTTAAGCCTTAGTGGTGCTTGGACTCTTCTAGCTCCATTATCATTCTATTCAGTTGTCTACCATCATGGCATCAGAGGTCTCAAGCACATTTGGTGGATCAAGGTCTAGTGCCAATGTTTCAAGGAGGAGCTATAACTTGCATGGAAAAGAACATTTTGAGATCCGAAATTTGATGGAACAAACTTTGCTCTATGGAAGAATCAGATTAAAGATGTGATGTTTCAAAGGAGGCAATGGAAGCTAGTAAATGGAATCTCAAAGAAGCCTGTTGACATGGATGAAGATGCTTGGGATAAGTTAGATGAAATGGGCATGTCTATTATTTGATTGCACTCGGCAGATAATGTTTACTTTAGAGTATTAGACTGTGAAAGTGCAGAGGAGCTTTGGAAGAAGTTATGCAATACATATGAAAAAGAGACATCATCAAATAAAGTGTATCTGATGAGAAAGTTATATGACTTTTGCATGAAGGACACAGATAGTATTGCTACTCATCTCTATGAGTTTGTTGCTATATTCTCCCAATTACAGGCTCAGAAAATGGATATGGATAATGAAATGAAAGTAGTCTTGTTGTTATGGACCTTACCATCATCATGGGATACGTTTGCATAGCTATTAACAATAGTGCACCTAGTGGTAAGCTGGTCTATGATGACATATGTGGAGCACTCTTGAGTGAGGAGATTCATAGAAAATCTATGGTTGGCACTCAGAGTGGAGATGTATATAATGTTTGTGATTCTTACCAAGGAAAGAGTCAGCAACATGGCAGGAGCAAGAACAAGGAAAAGAATGGTCCACGGAATAAGAGTAGAAGTAAATCAAGGAAGAGGATATCGAATGCCATTATCGTCATAAGAAAGGACACATGAAAATAGAGTGTTATGCATCAAAGAATGCTAAAGGACAGAATGTTGATGGACATGTTAAATAGTTACTTGTACCATCTACTTCGACTGTGAAGATTGAAGAAATTAATGCTATTTCTGATGATGTTGATGTGTTGACACTTGATAATACTATGCCAATTGAGGCTCTTATGGCTGATTCTCTTTCCCGCGCATGGCTGCTAGATATCGGTGCTTCTTTCCATGTGATACCACATAGAGAATGGTTCTCTAATTATGCACCAAAGCCTCTTGGTACCATGAGACTTGGTGACTCTTACCAATGTGACGTTGTGGGGATTGGAGATGTGGTTGTGTAGTTCATTGATGGTTCAAAATTTACTATGCATAATGTATGCCATGTACCTCAGTTATCATGCAGTTTGATGTCAATTGGTCAACTTGATGACCTAGGTCACAAGATGGTCTTCTATGCTCAATCCTTTTGCATATCAAAGGGCAATATGGTTATTGCAAAGGGAAGCAAAGTTGGCTCGCTTTATCCTTTATTTGTATCACAGAAAGAACACTTGTAAGCTATTACTGAACAACCTATGGCTTGTATTTGGCATGGTCGTTTGGGCCACATATCTCATAGTGGAATCAAAAATCTTTCTCATTCTGGCTACTTACATGTGTTACCTTTCTTTGATTTTTCATTTTGTGAGCATTTTCAATATGGAAAGCAAACCAGAAATGTGCATAGAATGCACATTGACTCTTCAATTCAACATTTAGATCTCGTTCATAGAAATGTGTGTGGTCCTATGCCCACAAGGTCATTAGGTGGTTCTCTTTACTTTGTCACTCTCATAGATGATGCTACTAGAAACGTTTGGGTATATCCTATCAAATTGAAGGATGAGGTATTCCCTACTTTCAAAAAATGGCTTGCTTCAGTTGAGACTGAAAAAGGAACTAAGCTCAAAGCTTTATGTTCACATAATGGGGATGAGTATACCTCACATGAATTCAACCTTTTTTGCCAGTCTAGAGGAATTTGTAGAGAGTTTACGGCTCCTTATATCCCAATACAAAATGGTGTAGTTGAAAGGATGAATGGAACTATTCAAGATAGAGTAGTCTCTATGTTGCATCATGCAAACCTTTCACAAGGCTTTTGGGCCGAAGCAGTATTGACTGCAGTTCATGTGATTAACCTTTCACCTAATACTGCCAAAGGTATGAAAGTGGCACAAGAGTTATGGACAGGGAATCCACCATATTATGATCTTCTTTGAGTTTTTGGGTGTGATGCATATGTTCATATACCCAAGAATCTTAGATAAAAGTTAGACCATAAGTCAAAGAAATGCATTTTTCTTGGATATGGTCGAAAAGGACAATTTGGATATCGCTTATGGGATCCTGAAACACGGTCAGTGATCAGAAGTAGTGATGTCATTTTCAATGAGTCTAAGATGCATAAACAACCCATTAATTAGGAGGTTGAATTGAGAAGAGTGGTGTTTGAGGATACTAGTCCTCCAATTAGCATGCATAAAAATGTTGCACATAGGGATGTTCAAGAGAATCTTTGATCAGATCAGTCTACAAATGTTCCTATTCAACAACCATTGAGATGCTCTGCATGTTTCTCACATCCACCTCATAGATATGTTCCAGGTTTAGATTTTGTTATGCTAACAGATGCCGGTGAGCCTTCTTGCTACAAAGAGGCCATACAGACAGAGGATCATGTCAAGTGGGACCGTGCCATGAAGAGTGAGTTGGATTCTATTCACAAGAATGGTCCTGGGGATTTAGTACCTTTGCCAAAGGGTAGGAAAGCTTTACCATGTAAATGGGTATATAAGCTAAAATTCACATCAAATAGTGCTTCTCCAAAGTATAAAGCACGACTTATTGCAAAGCATTTTAAGCAACAACATGGTGTTGATTTCAAGGAAATCTTCTCTTCAGTGGTCAAGATGACTACCGTGTGCATGTTGCTTGGATTGGTTGCAATGGAGGACTTAGAGCTAGTCCAAATGGATGTGAAAACTACTTTTTTGCATGGAGATCTTACAGATGAGATCTATATGGACAACCAGAGGGTTATGTAGTTCCTGGCAAGGAAAGTCTAGTTTGTAAGCTCAAGAAGAGCTTGTATGGACTTAAACAGTCCCCTAGACAATGGTACCAAAAGTTTGATGATTTTATGAAATCTCAAGGCTATTCTCGAAGCAATGAGGATCATTGTCTCTACACAAAGAGATGCTCAGATGGAAGCTTGATATGTTTGATACTTTATGTCGATGATATGTTGATTGCTAGGAATTCCTCTTATGACTTGTCAATTCTCAAAAAGAAGTTGAGTCAGACATTTGATATGAAGGATTTGGGGGATGCCAAACATATTCTTGGCATGTGCGTTACTCATGATAGGAGTAAAAGATGCACATACTTGTCTCAAAGTGAGTACATATCCAAAGTACTTCACATGTTCAATAGGGAGTGGAAAGGCATTGAGTACACCTTTACCCATGTATGTGAAATTGAGCAAGGATGATTGCCCCAAAGCAGATGAGGGAAAGGAATTCATGACCAAAATTCCATATTATTCTATTGTTGGTAGCCTCATGTATGCTGTGGTAGCTATGAGACCAGACATTGCATTTGTAGTCAGAGTTGTGAGCAGATATATGTCTAATCTTGGTAAGAAAGATTCGGAAGCGGTCAAGATGATTTTGAGATATCTGAGTGGCACTAAGGACAAGTGTCTATGCTTAGGTAAAGGGAAAGCATCCATTATTGGTTACACATATTCTAACTATGGTGGTTGTGTAGACAATCGTAAGTCTACATCAGGGTACATTTTTCATTTTGTTGGAGGTGCTATCTCTTGGAGATCTCGTCTTCAAGAATGTACAATTGTTTCCATCACAGAAGCAGAATTTGTTGCAACAAGTGAGGCATGTAAGGGAGCATTGTGGCTTTCTCGAAGGCCAAATGACACCCAAATACTTCTTTGTATATGTTCTTTAATAAAAATTATAGTGACTTGGTCAACCATAGACTGTAAGTTCGATCGCATTTGTAACACCTAAGAAGTCTGTGCTCATGCTCCCTGTGTACTGTGTCTTTGCGTATTCTACGGCATCTGTGTAGAGTATCGTGTGTGGCACTTGGAGCTCAGTTTTCTACTTTGAGGATATCACCATGGAGCTCTCGAGAAGGAGAGCGAACTGTGGTGCATCACCATCAAAATACTTCAAACCAGTCGATGAAGGATGACCACAATAATGTACAAATCTGGGTGCCTAAGACATACTTGAGAGGTCCACTCTCCTCACATGCTCTTAGGTTCTATTTAGTCACAGTCCATCCCACTTCCCCAGAAATATAAACAGAAAGCTGTTGTATTCGAATCAACACGTAATATTATTCCTAGAACTACTTGGAAATGGGTACCTAGAAAGTACCATGCCCAAGTTAAGTCATCATCAAGTACAATGTCCAAACCCAAATGCAAATCTTGTAATACCATAAGGGAACTATGGAATGTCAAACTTTGTAAGATACCACCTCAATCAACCTTGTAATATACATGTACACTACTAGAAGCATGTTGAGCTATTGCATTGACCAAAGTATGCATCTAGACATGGCGCTAGCTCACATTCTCATATCACCACAAACTCCTTACTTACACATCACTTACACCATACACAAGGATATAGGGAGGCATGTTGGTATTGTAAAGGGAACAAGGTCTCACTAGGTTTCTTAGACAAAACTAATGTGTTCTTCTTACTATAGTAGATCTACAAAGAGCTCCACACTTAGAAGCATGCAATGGCTCAAGTAGGGATGAGTTCTCAATCCATGGACATCAATAGCTTGCCAATTGTAGAACATCCTTCTCAGAGGCCTCCGTTGCTTCAAAACATTAGAGGCACATCCCCATTCAAAGTCCACCTTTGGGACATACAGAGAGGGTGCATACACACTCCCATTGGTTCAATGAGCTTGTAGGACCACTAGCTGAGGCACAATATATATGGGAATCGAAGTGTGACTTTAACAACACCTGGTGCAAGTTTTAATTCTTCTCTAGAGATTTCGAAGAGGACATAAGAAATTTTGATTTCGAGCAGATCCTTCAATGCATCGCATTGATGGATGGACATTAGTTGTGAAAAGAATATGAATTAGAATGACAAATAGATAGGCAGTAAGAATAGAAGTTCACAATAGAAGAATGCCATGTCCACTAGGAGGAAGAGCAACATGTGACCAAAAAACAAGAACAAGAGAGACAGGAAAGGGAACACAAAGAAGACACAGAAGAAGAAGAAGAAGGAGAGTTGGCATACACAACAACCCTCAAAAGATTATGGAAGACCATGGAAAGTTTTTAGACCCACATATGCCTATTCGAGCAGAGAATTCAAGTGATCATGGAGCAACTATTAGAAGTTGAAGATGTAGATCAACAATTTATAGAGTCTTTGTCAAGACAATTCCTCGACTTGGTAAGAGCATAAGAATACTAGTAACTAATAATATAACATCTACTACCCCCATTGTCACCACCGAAGCCACTTCCATGTCTATCCCCATAACCATTGTCAAAACCATTAGTCAAACCAATGAACCTATTTTCCAAACACATCCTAACTCACCCCCTCAAAATAACTAAACTCCCTCCAATAACCACCACCAAAGTCCAAGTAACCCTCGCCACCACCAATGTACAAATCATTATTGACCCTATAAACACATTGATAGCCAAACCTAGTTTTGTAAATTGTAGCCCCGTTTCCAATATCCAACTTTTCTCATGACACAAAAATCCATTTTGCACTACTTCTACATTAGACCCATCAAGTTTCCTGTCCGAGCCAGTCATTGTTCTTCTTATCAGCATTGCTTCCTTCATTACATAGCCAACCACACCATTTCCACCTATGCACCAACCTTCTTTCCCTCCATTTCCTAGAACCCATCATGATCCCTTTCCAATCATGTCTTATTTCTTTTCTAGGTTCCATCAACCACCCCCCCTTGATGGTTTGACATATCTTCACACAAACAATATGGAGTTTCTTTTTTAGAACTAGGTAATCAACAAGCTTTCACATCATTAGAATATTTTTCAATCACTACACCCACCATTATCATATTTGGTGGACACCACATGCAAGCACGTCCAATCTGATGGACATCTCCCCATCACTCACTGTAGCTCCCCCACTGCCCACAATTCCACCATCTCTGATCCCCCCACCAACATCGCCACCACTCACAGTATCATTTTTCACTACATACACTTCTCCCATTTCCCTTCTCATCCCCACTACATCATACATGCTTCCAAATCCATCCAACATGCATACATCCCTCATCAACTCTACCCTCACCACAATGGTGAATTGTGCTAGCCAACTCCATCAAGAATACCATCCTTTGGCACAAAGGAACATGGCACTTCAAGCATAATCAAATCATCTACAGGAGTGAGTTCCTGATTTGGTGGCCAAGAAATCTTTATTAAAAGATCAATTCACCACCTTATAAGAATCACATAATCAAGTAGAAGCAAAGGTACAAGACATGGATCAGCAAGCTGTCAAAGACATGGAAGATCACCTAGGAATGCAAATGGAGTGCAATGCAAATCTCACATAATGACATTTGCCTGCTACAAAGGTGAAAAATCAACGTCTTCAACAACAAAATCAAGAAAAAATGGAGGTGGTAATAGAAAAAATGAGAAGAACACCTATAGACCCCTCTAGATTTCAAGCAATTCCTCTGTAAAGTATTCACATCATTTTAGAATATGCTGCAACCTTGTTGGAAGAACATGACAAACTGATTGAGGAAGTAAGCCAACTTTAACAACAACAGTAAGCAAAACCACCTAGACTACCTACATTAGTCCCCAAATCCATAATATCTACTTCAGACTAAGCTGAAATTTCTGCTTTACAAAACCAAATATTGGAGCTACACAAAAGACTCCAAGAGTATGAATGATACCCATCACTACTTGAGGCACTAATAGAAGATTAAATTGTTCAGATTCTAATGGAACATACTTTTGAAGAAGAGTACGAGCCTCAATTAGTACTAGGAGCTTGGTTTACAAAAGAAGGGTAGGACATGTTTGAAGCACCTAGGCTAGTATGGCTCAAGCAAGTTGATGAAATTGGTAGATCACACAATGAATGAGTCATAGTACAGATCTTAGCCATGGAAAACATGGAAGAAGAAGTCTTGAAGCTTTAGTACTTTCAAAACTTAGCACATAGATGGATTATAACCACATATACGCATTAATATAGACCCTATTTTGTAATCTTACCATAATACAATGCAGAGATGACAAGTATCATTCGCAAGGCACCTATCTTTGCCAGTCAATTTGAACCTGAGGACTTATGAGTCAGTGCACGGAGAGGTACTATCTTTCAACCCAACTTGCAGCAACAACTATTGGAGACATATCAAAAAATGTTACACACATGGTCCCATGCTCCACTCCACATCTTATATAACTCGTGTTATGGACCAATCCCAAGGGAAGATCATGGCAAGCATTTTCAATCAAAATAAAGAATAATGCACATTGTGTGGATTAGGTTAATTGCCCATATCTCGCACCACCATAGGGACTAAGTATCATTTCATATATGATAGCAACAATTCGATACTGGATACCTCAACTAAATCCCATGCTCGATGTTGTTGCTCAAATGTTAAAGATAGTTGATTTAATGTTGGTTGATTTCAAAATGTTTAGGAATGTTGAAGCGTTCCATGTATCAATGCCAGGATTTGACAATGAAAAACTCAACTTAGTATACAACATGAGCACCACACCATCTATTAAGACATTTTATGCATGGCATGCTCGCATAAAGTATCTCCTTGTCTACTATAAGTAGAATTTTGAAGATATGTTTACAACTAGCTTTTGGGAATATCACTCAGAGGTTTTTATTTCAAATCCAACCCACCTAATCCAACTGTTTGCATGTGAATAGGTGATGTACTCCGAACATTATAGAATGGAACATCTTGAAGTACTAGGTGCAATCAATTGGGAATACGTGAAATTAAATCTCACAAAGGGACTCCGCTTGTAAAAACATGAATTAGCCACCAATGTCATTCAATACTACACTAATCATCCCACATCACAAAGGTCTGTCAAGGATGATAGACACAAGAGGGGGGAGTGTTAGTGGCAAGAGTGGGCAAGGAGGCTTGAGCAGGAAAGCGAGTCTCAAAGAAGAAGTCCAAAGAGAAGGCAAGGTCTAGAGACGAGATTTAGCAAGCAAGGAAGCCAACGAAGATCAGGCAAGGAATAGGCCTCATCAAAATTTCAAACTTAATTATTTTAAAAGAACAATGATCATTATCACCACACATCGTTGTAAATACCCATTTTTGAAAAATTTCAACTCCATTTTGTGCAAGCAGAGGATTCATCAAGCTTGAGGAGTATTAGAAGAGCCTTCAAATTAGTATAGGAACAATGATCATTATCACCACACATCGTTGTAAATACCCATTTTTTGGAGCTCATTTGAACCTTCAAATTAGTATAGGAACCTAATTTTGAACTATGCCATACACTAGGTCTAAACTAGGCCAAAACTAAGGAAAAACTAAAAAGGATCTAGAGAGCTCACTTTTGAGGTGGGTTTATTTATGAAAATTTGTATGAAAAATATCTTAAATGAAAGATTCCATTGTTCTACTCTTTGTTCTACCTTGTGTGCACCTATGTGTGCATCTGTGTGTGCATGTCATTGTGCTTCTCACTCACACACATGAATTTCTATCACTCACAATCATCATACTATCGTTACATCTCCATGGATTGACATTTACGAGGTGGATCTTTACCATGGCAGTACTCCCACTATGCTACAGTGACATGCCCTTCTTTCTTCTTTTGATGGAGCATCTTTTCCTCCAATTTTACTCACTTGTAGTGTCTTGGTCATGATCCAAGCCTCCAAAGTTTTGATGCCAACTCTAAGGAATAAATCCTCTATGTGTGCAGCAAAAGCACAATGAGCCCAAGTAGGTCTCTAGCCTACTACCCCAAAATATCTAGCCCATATCAATCAATTTGATCTCTTTCCTGAAATTCAATGGTTCCAAGACATTTTCCACACCTAGTAAATCTTATTAGCTTCCAAATGAGCCAATAATCGCTCAATTTGAGTGAGTGTAGGTCAAGAAATTCTCTCTATGACAGACTACCTATCTATCCAAGTGTGCAAAAATTTAGGTCAGAGAGATTCAACAATAACTTATAGTAGAAGCAAGCTTAGACTGAGATATTTAGGATACATAAACTATGTAAGATAATTCTTCATTGAATTGTGAGATCTCTACAAGATTATGTATAGAAAAAGAGAAATAATTGTTTCAAAAGGACTATTTATGACAAAATACACTAGAGAGAGAGGGTCTAGTGCATGGAGCTTATGAAAAAACTTGCCTATATAGATACAAAGGTGTTGGTACTACTTGGGGATGCTTATTTGGCACTCTTAGGTCTTTCACTTTAGTACTTAGCCTTGAGAATGCACCCTTCCTTCATGTATAGGTGAATTTGTGACTCTTTACCTTCCCTTTGCTTGATGCTTGGCTTTCCAATAGCTCTTCTTGATCCTCCAACTCCCTTGTGAGTACTTTGGTGTTTCCATTGTCTTTCTCTAATGGATAAGGAGTTGTGGATTTTGCATTATCCAAGCCTTGATTCACTTTATGAATATCCAAATAATCTTCTACGCTTGCTCCTATCTTTTCAACACTGCATAGTTTTATGGATGGATTTAATGGGTACAACTGAATAGCCATCCACCAAGATGATAAAAAAAAGATAGCCCTTGTGATTGTTTGGGGTGCATAAATGTTTTTATAGATTTTTCATGGATGATTTTTTCGTTTTCTTGGTGATAGACACCAAAAATTCCTTGATAACTTCCAAAAACCATCTTTATCATGAGAGAAAAACTCTTTAGCAATGCCAAGCAACAAGTATCAAGATCAATCCTAAGAAGTTTTAATTCTTGTTCATAGAAGGTACCATATTGGGACAGAGTCTTGACACAAGACTTATAGTGGATCTAGGAAAGATTTTGACAACATGGAGAATTCCAAATTCTTGAAGAACTAAAGAATATAAAGCTTCTATTAATAATTTAACCAAATGTACTTAGAGATAGGCAAGCAACCATCCTACCTCAACAATTGGAAAATTCCTTCCATGGGACAAGGAGAAAGACAAAGATTTTTTAAAGCTAAACTTAGGGGTATGTTTTTCACTTATTATTTTCCACCTTGGTTGTTCACAAATAGATGCATATTTGGTGCTTCTAGGAGCTATGCTAGCTCAATCCTTAAAGTATTACTCTAGGGATAGGCCTATATACTATGCAAGTAGGTTTCTCAATAGGTTGAATGTTATCATGAAGCTACTAATCAATAGGAATTGGCAATAGTATTTTCACCAAGAAAGCTCAACCACTACTTTTTGGTTTTTCATTTTGTGGTTATTTCATATCATCAACCTCCAAAGTATTTTCTCAAGAATGCTTGTGGTGTAGGTCAATTTTGAGATGTCTCTTGTTGTTTCAATAGTTTGAGCTAGGTAAGGAGCATCTACATGGTTGAACTCTCAAGGATCCCTTGGGAGAACTAGCCTTAAGAATAAGTGATGATCCCTGTTGATGAGCTTCCAATGAAAACATAAACTAAAGAAATACAAAGAATTTAATCAAAATTAAGGATTTTTCACTAATAAATATCACATTATATAAGCAACAAATTTAGGATATTCTTATAAGATGCATGTTTTCCCATGAAGTGTCTACATTATTGGAAATTTTTCATACAAATGATTATCTATCATGCGAAATAATGGGACACAAGGTCCTACACAATGGTTTATGGTTTCCCAAGATTTTCAAGTGTTTTTTGGAGTTCATTAAAAGTTGTGATACATGGTATAGGTGTGGACCAAAGATAACCAAGTTGATTATCAACCCTTATAGATATCAATATATTTTCAACCGTTTTAAAGATGGCAATGGACTTCATAGATCCTCGAAGCCCATGTGGGCAATCCAATAACAAGTTTTAAATATTTAGAGCCACCTTCTATTTGATCATGGGCTAAAGTTAAAGCCTCACTATATTGCACTTCAACTATGAAGGAAAAATATTTATAAAGACATATTTTCTAGATTATGATGTCCCATAGAGATTATTTATGATAGGTACATGCACTTTGTGAGTCATGGCATAGAATTATTCATGGTTATATACACAATTATGCTATTATGCTTACTATTCTAGAGCCAATGAGTAGCATAAGGCACTAATTTATAAGAGTTCTTTCGAACACTTTTGGCCATGATTGGAGTACTCCGTAGAATTTCAAGATGAGATTCCAACATTATAATGCCTTTTTGATTGGTTTATAGATTAGAGGAAGTAGCAGTTTTTTATTTTTGTATCAATAAAGTCAAATAGATAATCACATGGGTAATGGTTGCTGCCTGGATCCCACAGATGCATGTATGCAGAGGATAGTACAGAAAAAAAGCTCACAAAAGTACTCAGAGAATTACGTGGTGTAGAATTATTGAAATCATTCCATGTTTGTGAAAAATATAAATCAGATGCATAAGTAGGAATCATATCATGAAATGAATGAATATGAATAGCACAAATATTATTGATTGAAACAATATTTGTTAGTGGGGATGGAAAACGACTAAGGGCATCAACTACAACATTAGCTTTGCCAGGTTGATATTGAATCATGGGATGAAAATTTTGTATGAATGAAGCCCATTTAATGTTTCTAACTAAAATCAATGGTTGATTTAAAAAATGCTCAATAGCATGTTGGTGTGTTTTGATTAGAACTTTAGAACCCATAAGATAATGTTTCCAAATTTTCAAAGCATGCACTATAACTAAAAGTTCCTTATCATATGTACTATAATTCTTTTTAGAAGGTTTAAGTTTCCTACTTTAAAATGCAATCGGATGGTCATTTTGCATTAATACAACACCTATACCTAAACCACTAGCATCTATAACTATAGGGAAAGGTTGTGCAAAATCTGGTAATTGCAAAACAGGTGCATGAGAAAGTGCATGTTTGGGTTTTTCAAAAGATTGTTGTTGTGCTGATCCCCATGCAAATTTTAACTTTTTCTTCAATAATAATGTGAGTGGGAGTGCGAAATAGGAAAAACCTTTTACAAACTTTCAATAAAAACTAGCTTACCCTAGAAAAGAGCATACATCATTCACAGATTGAGGTACATGTCATTCTTCAATTACTTTAATTTTCTTTGGATCTACATGAACACCTTGACTAGAAACAATATGGCCTAAATCCTCTAATTCTTTTTGAAAGAAATAACTCTTTTTAGGATTACATTCAGCTTTAGTATGAACAAACTTACCGCAATTCCAACAAGTGATATGGGGCCTCTTAAACCTTCTTTTTAGAAGGTTTAAGTTTCCTACTTTAAAATGCAATCGGATGGTCATTTTGCATTAATACAACACCTATACCTAAACCACTAGCATCTATAACTATAGGGAAAGGTTGTGCAAAATCTGGTAATTGCAAAACAGGTGCATGAGAAAGTGCATGTTTGGGTTTTTCAAAAGATTGTTGTTGTGCTGATCCCCATGCAAATTTTAACTTTTTCTTCAATAATAATGTGAGTGGGAGTGCGAAATAGGAAAAACCTTTTACAAACTTTCAATAAAAACTAGCTTACCCTAGAAAAGAGCATACATCATTCACAGATTGAGGTACATGTCATTCTTCAATTACTTTAATTTTCTTTGGATCTACATGAACACCTTGACTAGAAACAATATGGCCTAAATCCTCTAATTCTTTTTGAAAGAAATAACTCTTTTTAGGATTACATTCAGCTTTAGTATGAACAAACTTACCGCAATTCCAACAAGTGATATGGGGCCTCTTAAACCTTCTTTTTAGAAGGTTTAAGTTTCCTACTTTAAAATGCAATCGGATGGTCATTTTGCATTAATACAACACCTATACCTAAACCACTAGCATCTATAACTATAGGGAAAGGTTGTGCAAAATCTGGTAATTGCAAAACAGGTGCATGAGAAAGTGCATGTTTGGGTTTTTCAAAAGATTGTTGTTGTGCTGATCCCCATGCAAATTTTAACTTTTTCTTCAATAATAATGTGAGTGGGAGTGCGAAATAGGAAAAACCTTTTACAAACTTTCAATAAAAACTAGCTTACCCTAGAAAAGAGCATACATCATTCACAGATTGAGGTACATGTCATTCTTCAATTACTTTAATTTTCTTTGGATCTACATGAACACCTTGACTAGAAACAATATGGCCTAAATCCTCTAATTCTTTTTGAAAGAAATAACTCTTTTTAGGATTACATTCAGCTTTAGTATGAACAAACTTACCGCAATTCCAACAAGTGATATGGGGCCTCTTTTGTTGAGCATCCATCATCGTACTTCGAAGGATTGGAGGTTGGGTAGGATGTAAGGGGGTTGTTTTGTGAACGGGTGTGAAACTGGATTGAGGAGGGTGCTAAAAAGTAGGTGGGCATTGAAAAGTAGGAGAAGAAAAAGTAGAAAAAGGATGCTTGAAAGGAAAATTGGGCTTGATTGGTGGTTGTCATTGACGTGTTTGTTGTAAGCGAATGGACTTGGTGATGGACTAAAACTCCTTCTCAACATCATGTGCAAAAGAAATAACTTCATAGAGGGTTGTGGGACATAGTGTGTTGAGCTTGGCTTGGATTCCCATCTCCAAACCATCTTCATACTTCTGTTGCAAGGTATCTTCAGGAATCGTTTCAAACAAATGAATAAGTAGTGGTTGTTGCCAAAAACGTTCAGTGTGGGTAGACACAATATCTCCATCTTTCCATCTAAAAGTTATCCATGATCAACATGCATGTAAGTGGAATTGAGGAGGAAGGAAGGACTCCTTGATCTTTTCTTGAAATGCAACCCATGTGATCGGGCGGTTGGTGCTATGCCACAAAACTTTCCACCATAATTGGGAATTACGCACAAATAATTAGTAACAAACTTCACTTTTTCAATTTCAGAATATGAGTCATCAGAATAAAAATCATCAAATTGGGATAGCCATAAAAGAACAAATTGGCCATCCTTTCACCCACGAATCGCAAAAATTGGAAATTTTTCACACCAATCTTGGATTGCGTGCCTTGTTCTTAAGCGGTGATAATGGCCTTCACCACCCTAACTAGGTTATTATCATCACTTTGTAGTTGTTGGAGTGCAGCATCACGTTCCTTACTTATCCCTAGGTAGAGCCTTTATGAAAGGGTCTACATCATTATCCTATGTGGGCACGTATGCCAAATTGATATCTCTGGCAGAGAATCTCTCCTTGACATAATGATAGTGCACCTTGATGTGCTTTGTGTGAGCATGGAACATATGGTTCCTCATAACTTCCAATGTGCTCTGGCTATCAGTGAAGATGGTGGTGGTAGAAGACTGACCAACACCCAAATCAGCCAAAAGGCATCTGAGCAACACACACTCAAGAGTCCCTATTAAAGATGCTTTATACTCAACCTCAGAACTATAAGTGCCCAAAGTAGGTTGCTTCTTGCTCAACCAAGATATGCATGAGCTACCAATCATGAAGCAAAAACCATTGGTGCACACATGAGTTTCATAGCAACTAGCCCAATCTGAGTCAGAAAAAGCATGTAAATTTGGCACTAATGATCCCCCTTGGGATAAAGAAATCCAAGTAGTTGTGTACCATTCAAGTAGCAAAAGATGCACTTAATCACCTACCAATGCTTGACACTTGGGCAATGCATAACCATGCTCATATGAGAGGCAAAAATTTGAATATCAGGCTAAGTTTTGCATAAACAAATCAAGCATCTAACAACTTGCTAATAGAGAACAACATCAAATGCATCTCCAACATCATGAAGACTCAACCATAAACATGTTTCCATAGGAGTGACAATAGGTTTGCAATCTTGAAGGCCAAAATGCTATAATAATGTGTCAATATTTTTTTGTTTGACAGAAAGCTATTCCCCCATCAACTTGCATAAATTGAATTCCCAAATAATGATGCAAATGCCCCAAATCCGAGATCTCAAAACAGGCATGAAAATCAACCTTAAATTCATAAATATGCTTCTCATTAGGACCATTGAGAAGCATGTCATCAACATACACAAAAATGATCAAAAGTACATCATCTCCACACTTAACATATAATGTGATCTCAGTTGGACTATTCTCAAAACCATGTGCAATCAAGTAGGCCTGTATCTTTTAATACCAAGCACGTGGTGCTTGCATCAAACCATATAATGCCTTCTTCAACCTACACACTTTGTACCTTCATTCATGTGCTCACTCTCCAACTGTTTTCAAAGGTAAGCAACATGAGCCTCATTTCTTGCCTAGTATAAGGTTTTAAGTGTATCCCAAGCACCCTTTGTTAGCTTGCAAGAGGGAATGTGAGAGACAATTGCATGTTTGATAGACTAAGATATCAATGCATGTTCTTGAGCATCTTTTCCATCCAAATGAATTTGCTCTACAATAGGTGTAGCAAGAATCACAGCACAAATAGGAATATGAAGATCATCATCTTCAACACCATATTGATCATGTTCAATAACTATATTCACAGGTGTAGTAGGACATTTTTCAATACCTTGCACAATATTCCATAGGCCTTTTGCTACCAATACATGATGCATCATATATTCCCATAATGGGTAATTTGTGCCATCCATGTTGTCCTCAATAGCCAACATGGGGAATATATCATTGCTTTTAGCAATCTCCACTCACTTAATACTCTAATGTTGAAAAATGATTGTATTTCAAAAAGTTGAATAGAACTACCTTGTGGAGCTCTACGAAACTTGTAGTTGACTTGGAGGCACCGATACTGGTGAACCAAAACTTGTATATATCTTTGGCATAAAAGGATGAAATTTCTTGCACAAGCATAGTGATAGTGCATTCGGAGTCCAAAACAAGTTCAAATCAGAATTTTCATGTGATTTTGATATAGTGATAAGAGGGCTGTCAATGATGCCCTAGATGAAGTGGTGACCTGCTCTGATTCCAATTGTTGGAGCTTGAGGTTCGCAAAACACATGAAAAACACAAGGAAGAAGAAGAGGCTTGGATCAAAACACAACGCTTAATGAATTACCAAGTGAATTTACAAAGATAAATAATACATTAGGGTTATACGAATAGATACAAGTAAGGGGGGAAAAACCTCCTAAAGAGGGAAAAAAGTGCCCCGATAGTCCTAAGTGTGTTAACACACATCACTAGCAAAATATATCAACAATTATTGTACTTAATTCAAACCTCGTGGAGTTCTCCAACCTCTCTTTTTATCATATCTTACTTAGGAATACATTTACATCACATTTCCATAGCTACATTGTTCTTTGTTTACTCCTATAGTACATTGCTTGAAGTTTATCATCCTGTTTCACTCATTGCATCAGCTACATGATCTTATTTCTAATCTATCACTAGAGTATGAAGAGAAGACTCTTGTGATTAATCCAAAAAACTTTTATGGTGATTGGAGGTGTACTCTTTGAGTTATGAACAGATCAAGGTGGTTGTGTTTGTACATCTTCATCTTCTTGAAAAATTAGGATCACCCCCTCACTTCTTATGCATACTTCTCTTAGTATAATCCTTATAAATTCATGAAATAACTTGGAATTTCTCACTTAGAACTTCATTTGAATGTGTAAAAAATGTCTCGAGCCAAAGCTAACTAGGTTGTGAGCTCTGAGTAAAACTCTGAGTGCCTTCTTTCTTAAATATAAGGCTTTCTCAAGTTGAAGAGTACTCAAATGTTATCTATGTTGACATAAAGATTTGAGATTCATGTTTCAAACTACTATGGTGGTATAAATGCATATATTGGAAGTTCAAAGAGTCTACTAAAGGTCTTTGGAGTTACTTAGGCTGGTCTAGAGCAATGTTTTGCCAGGACCCTCTCATCTCTATGCATTATTCATCACTCTTCACAATGGTATCAGAGCCTAATCATAGAATTGACATAATGGGTGATGAATTTCCCTAATCAATTGAAAAATTGGATCAAAGAAACTACTAATAATGGTCTCTAAGGATGGAGGCTTACTTGCAAGGTAGAAATATGTATGGATATATCTCAGGAGATGAGTTGATGCATGAGTTCAAAATGGAGAATGCTAAGGTTGTAGGTACACCCATGGAGATAAATTCAGAACTAAGTGCTCATGAAGGTGAGCTAATTGAAGATGTAACAAGCTATCAAAGCTTGGTGGGTAGTTTGAACTATGCCACACTTACTAGGGTAGAGATATGCTATAGTGTAAGTGCTCTGAGAAAATTCATGCATACTCCAAGGAAGCCACACATGGAAGCAACTAAAAGGATTCTCAAATATTTGAAGGGAAGCATAAATGAAGGTTTGTTCTATCCATATAGATCTTATGTAGATATAAATTTATTATCTTACTTAGATTGGGTAGGATCAAAAGATGAAAAAAGTAGTACTTCATATTATCTTACATTTGTAGGTACAAATCTCATATCATGGTCATCAAAGAAGCAACCCATTGTTGCTCTTTCATCTGTTGAGGTTGACTATAGAGGTTTGGCAAATGCAACTCAATAAGCCATGTGAATCAAGACATTATACTCAGATTTAGATGTGAAGTCATGCATTTCTCATAGTTTTGGGGACAAACACAAGCTCTTTACACCTTACGACTAATCCATTTATCATGCTAAGAACAAAAACATATTGAGTTCCATTATATGTATGTTAGGGAGAATATTGCAAGCAAAGAAATTGAACTTTCATATGTATCCACTCAACAAAAATGTGCATATATGATGACCAAAGCCTTTGATGGAGTGAAGCTAAGTAGATTTAAAACTATGGTTGGACTTCAAGAATTCTCAAGGGATTTAAGAATCAAGCATCTTAGCTTGAGAGGGAGTTGCTAGTGCATGAAGCAAGCCTAAATGCTTGTTCTTGTGCATTGGAGCTTCACAAGTTCTCTAAGTCAAAACCTTATGCATATACATGCATTGGTTGATTAAATTTTAAGGTTAATATTAGATATTAATTTTGTCAAAAGTAAAGAAGTTATTCGAGAGAATCCTGTGCATATATTGGGAGCCAAATGCCATGAACATATTTTAATTCAAAATTCAAAAGCATTCCTAAAATTATGGATCACTTTTAGGTAGATCCAACCAATAGTCATCTCTGAAAAGTGTATTTATACACTAAGTTTTTAGTCGTGCAAAAGAGAGCTGATCATCACACTCGTATGAGTGATTCTTGTACTTACCTTGAAGCTTTTGGAGTCCTCCAACCTCTCTTTATATCATATATTACTTAGCAATACATTTACATCACATTTCCATATCTACATTGTCCTCTATTTATTGCTACAGTACATTGGTTGAAGTATGCCATCTTGACTCAATCATTACAATGAGTACATGATCGTATTGTTTAATCTATTTATTGGACTATGAAGATAACACTCTTATAAGTATGCCTACATAGTTTTATGGTTTTGGATTTGTACACTTTGAGTTATGAACAAATCAAGGTGATTGTGTCTGTGCATCTTCATCCTCTTGAAAAGTCGGGATCACCCTCCTAACTTCTTATGCATATTGCTGATAGTATACTACTTCCAAATCCATGAGTTAACTTTGAATAGTTCACTTAACCCTTCATTTGGATGTTTGCGAAATGTGTCAGGTTGATTCCAACTAGGCTATGAGCTCTAAGTAAAACCTTGAGTGCCTTCTTCCATAAATAGAAGGTTTTCTCAAGTTGAAGAGTATTCAAAAGTTATTTGTTTTGACATAAAGTTTTGAAATTCATGTTCCAAAGTACCATAGTGCTATAAATGCATAATATGGAAGCTTAGAGAGTCTACTAATGGTCTGGAGTAGGTTTTTGTCAGGGCCCTCTCATCTCTTTGCATGAACAATCACTCTTCACACATTAGGGGAAAAAATGAACCCTACATGGACCTTTTAGATTAGAGAGTGATTAGTGATGGACCAATGAGAAGAGGGTGGTGGCCACAGTCTAGGCTCTTAATCAACTAGGATAGGTATAGGCTTCCCTTGGTATGGGCTAGTCAAAACCACATAGGTTTTGTTCCTCAGGTAGTTTTTGAAAGACACGGGATTCAAACTCAACCCTTGGATGCCCTTCAAGGTTCAATGGCTAAGATTAGTTCTTAAGAAATGGGCTACTTTAAATTATAGCCCTTAGATGTTGCTTAGATCTAATGGATGTTGTTGCTCCCAAAAGGAAAAAAGGCGCCTTGAATTTGGGCCATTGGATTTTGAGAAAAATGAATGGATGAGATTTGATCCTTACATGGATCACATCCTATTCAATCCCAACCATCCATCCTCTCTCACATCCAATGGTCAAAAAACTATGCGGACCCCGAAGTTCTTTCTCTCTCTTCCCACGAATTTTCGTGGTTTTGTCTTTTAGTGATAGTCCATGGAGCTATTTTGTCTTTTAGTGACAGTAGACTGGTTCTCAATCTCCACCTACAAAAGAATGCGATCAGACGGCTGATAGTAGGCGAATTCGTGATTTTTTGTTCTCTCTCTTCACGTGGGAGTTTGCTATTTTGTCTTTTTTTGACAGAGACTGTGGTCTTATTTTGTCTTCTAGTGCCTTTCTTTTCCCATTTGATCGTGGCCATACAATAAACCAATCTAATGGCTTAAAATGCACACAATTTTTTGTTGAAACATTCTTCTTTTTTATTCTTTATTTTAACTGACAATACCACTAGTGGTATTTCCAAATCTCTTAATCACCTTCATTTTGATTCCTTAAAATTAGGAATCGTTACAAGGCCCATGCAGGGCTCAATTTTCCCCTAATGACTTGAAAACCTCTCATGGATTTACCTCATCCATTTTCTCAATTATACTCCACTGACTTTCATGATGACTTCCCTCTATATGTGAGTTTGGTTGCATCAAGATGGTGTGACTCTTGTGGTGGGCTCTTACTGTCTTAGTTTTACTCCTCTCTTTTACCTCTTTTTTTCCATCAAATACCCTCTTTAGGCTCCAAAATAACCTAGAATCATACCAAATTCATGCTATCAAACGAATATAGTAAAATTTTTTATCTTTTATTGCATCTTTTTTCTTTCTATCCCTTGCATTTTCATATTACAATCCTAAATTCTCATTCTTATACACCTCTTTTCAACCCCTCTTCACCTTTCTTCTCCACCTCACCTTAAGCTCACCATTTTGAGCATCCACTTCACTCTCTTTCTTCCCTCTTCTTTCCCCCACATCACACCTTGACTAGCAATTTCAGTTTCAGAGTTGTAGATTCTTTTTGAAACAAAAAACATTTTTCTCTCCTTCCTCTCTTCTCAGTCATACACGAATTGGGTAATGAAAAAAAGATTCATACAATTTGTCCATCTCTCTCCTCTTTGTTCTCTTCCTTTTCCTTATCCATGTATAGCATGTTGTTTCTTGAATGCAAGTGGCATGTGGTAAAAAGTAAAAAGATCAAAATAAGCTTTAACAAAGCTAGACTAGTCATATGTCCAATCATTTTCAATGTTTTTGTATTTTTGGAACATTTTGGATAAAGTTGTTACTTTCCAAGATTGAATTCAATTGTAGGTATATGGAGGTGGGCCTATTTACTTATATGATGATGAGATTGGACTCATATCAATATATGCTCCTTTCGGCATCCCTATGGTGTGACATATCTAGAGACAACATCTTCCATGCTTTAGACATCATCCACACCTCCCAATGGCCAACCAATAGAAAAGTGACACATATCCAAGAGTAAAAGCAACAACATTATGGTGGTATGTTCTTTTTCTATATGTTGTCTCTCCTCCTTTATGACCTTCAGCTTTTAAATTTCAACAGCTTTTAAATTTCAACAGCTCCTTTGCTTGGATTATTCTATTGAATTATCTATCTAATTATGTATTTGTGCTCTCTATCATAAGCAATGATATGCACCTAGCTCTTAGCACTTGTCATTTTTCCGCCTAGATTCTATCATCACTCAAAAAAAAAATTGTATAGGGACATCGATCATTATTCAAGTATATTTTGATTCTATTTCGTTCACTCAATTCTTCATTGCAATTATCTTATTTCTCTTATGTTTATTGAGTATAGAAATTACTATCTGCAAGTTTTTTCGTGCACTATAGTAAGATCTCAAACCCTCCCTTGTCACAATCTACATAAAGTAATTGTGGGTTTCTTTCTTGAACTCCAAAATTTGAGCAAGAAGAAGGACAAGGTAATTTTTTCACACTTGATAGGCACCTATGGTATGTAGAAACTAGGTTTAAGATGTTCAATCACCATTGAGCAAGGCACCAACAACCATAGGAGGTGGTTGTGTGTGCCTATTAAGGACTTTGGCTAATCAAAGATGAATAGAGGTAGTTGTGCATGATTGTGTCATTTTCTTGAGTATTGAGAAATCAAAAGAGCAAAGCATAGAGAACTTAGGCGATGAGCGGGGAAAACTTTTGGTTGTGAGAAAGTAGGAGAAGAAATTAAAAAGTTTCATTGGTGGTCAAGGATGTTGTGTGGAATTGGAAGAGTGATCAAAGGTGTTTTGGGGCTATTTTTTGGAATCTTGGAACACTATAAAGCTAAGCATTGTAAGTAATCATGTGGTCAAGTTCATCATAGAGGGTGCAAAGAGTGGTTGTCAGTGTTGTGCCTTTTTTAGAGATGTCATTCAAGGCATCATTATTGTGGTTCAAAGGTAAGATTGTTTATCATTTGCACCCAAAACTAGTTGTGATTCTTGTGTTCCCCTCCTCTTCTGAGGAGAGATCGAGGGTCCAACCCCTCCTGTCTATAGTTAAACAGTATGGGCCTGAGACCATGCTGAAAACCCCATTGTAAGGCCTTGAGGTAACTTTTTTTCTGTGTACTATCATTGGGCTTGTTTGATGTGTCATCCCAACTTTGTGGAATATGGGAGGTCCAATGGGTATTATATCCACCGTCACTCGTACAATTGTTCTTTCCATTAATTCAAGTCAATATGGAGAGTAGGCTTTGGCAAAATTCCTCTTTGAAAAAATAGAGTGTCTCAAAGATAGATTCCCTATTTGGTGCAAATTTGAAGAAAAGTGGAAAAGAATTCTCAAGTTGGTGAACGACTGTGATAAAAACTAAGAAACAACATGTGCAATTTTTTTTTTGTTTTTTATTTTATGGGATCGAATTTCCATTGGGAGCAAAGTGCGATTTGTGGAGAATTGAGTGCGTGCAATTATTTATCACTTTACAAGGGTGCAATATTCAAGACCGTGATTTCTTGAGCGACTGGTCTGAACTTCAAAAGAGATTGTGAATATTATCGAAGGATTTTCTTTTTCTTTTTCTTTCAAGAATGTGATTTTTAAGCAAGCGTAATATTTTTTGTGAAAATGCAATAAATTGAAAGTGTAATTTTTATGAATGCAATTTTTGTGCAAAAAAATGAAAGTTGACTTTTTGTGTGAATTAGATTTGAATAATGAGTGAAATATTACAAGAGTGTAAAACATTACAAGAGAAATAAATTTTAGACTTCGAGTATGAAATAATGAAATATTACAACGGTAATTAAATTTTAGACTTCGATTAAAATATATTATGCAGACTTTTGTTTTGTCAACTGTCCAAGTGCAATTTTTATGATATATTTGGGAAGGATATATTTGGGAAGAGGAGAATCTATGCAATAAAGAAAGAAGGTGTGCAATATTCAAGGTAAGCAAATTCTTTTGGTAGGCATTGCCTGATGGAATCAATTGGGGGGCACGGACCGAATAATTAACCAAAATTAGGCACGTTCTCTTTAGTTCAACTTGGACTTTTCAGTATCTCACATTTTTGTTCTCTCCACTTCCAACAATTCCCAAAGGATCGGATCTTATGTGCTCATTTTGAAAAGGTTGGAACAAGTGGAAGCCTCATTGTTCCATCACTAACGATTGAAAGTGGATTGTAGGTATTTGTCACTCTAGCACAATGGCAAGCACTAATGTGAGGAGATCCACCCCATAATTGTCAATCCGTGAAGACATGAGGGTGGTATGATGACCATGAGCAAGTGAAGTGCACAAGTGAGTGAGTGAGAAGCACACAAGCATGCAGACACATACACAAATGCACACACAAGGCAAGAACAAAGAGAGGAACAATGGAGTGCTTTCAATTTCAAAAGAAATCTATCACAAAAGCTTCAATCTCTACCAAGCCAACCTCAAAAATGAACTCTCTAGCTCTTTTTACAGTTTTTCACTAGCTTTGGCCCTATCCAAACCTAGCATCCAACATAGTTAAAAATTACGTTCCAAGGCTTATTTGAGAGCTCAAACATAATCTAAAAATTATGAAAATTGGTACATCGATACTTCTAATACTCCTCAAGCTCAAGGAATCCTCGGCTTGAAAAAGATGGAGTCCAATCTACCAGAAATAGTATTTACATTGTGAGCATACTGATAATGATCACTATTTGATGTGAAGTTAGATTCCTGTGAAAAATTGGTTGGGCCTTATTGCCAGATTTTGCTTCAATGCTTTGTCTCTTTATTCCTTGCTACTCTTCTAATTGTTCTTATCTTTTCAAGCTCTCTTCTCTACCAAATCTTGATTGTTGGCCAACACTCCCCCCTCGCTAGCATCTATCATCCCTTACATACCTTCGTTCTATAGGATGGTCAATGTAATACTAGAGGACATATGTTGCCAATTCATGTTCACATAGTCTTAATCCTTTTGCCATATCAAATTGCAACGTGTCCCTATAAATGGCATTGGGAATATCCAGGTGTGCAGTCATGTAATATTTAGAATACATTGTGTGCTTGCATGTGAATAATTGAAGCAGGTGTGTTGGTTTAGGTGTGAATACTTCGAAGTGATACTCCCAAAAACCTATAGTAAACATGTCTTCGAAAGGTTTCTTATAGTAGGCTAGGAGACATCTAATGCGGGCATACCAAGTGTAGGCCACACGAATGCTAGGGATCATGCTCATGTCGTACATGAGATCGTAGTTGCCATTTGTAAAGCTAGGGAGGGCGACATGAGGGTCTTGTGTATTGAAAAAGGTTTTAAAAACAATTTGCATCATGTTGAGAATTTTCAGCATCATTTGTACTGCGACATCTGGCATAGGCTTTAACTCAGGGATCTAGTGACGTATAGTTGCCATCATAGCTGTGCGTTATTATGTACTTTGATGGCAAAGGATTTCCATGTTCTGCACCTTGGGACTGGTCTGTAACATGGACTCTATAGAAGATGTAGAAGTGCATTGTTCCATGTGCACAACATTTCAAGGAAAGTTTCTAAGAGAGTTTTCCACCAAGTTGGTTGAAAAATAGTGCCTTTTCATGCTGCTAGTGGTAAGTCCTCTTGCTAGAATTGTGTAGCAAAAGTGGGGGTTTTCCTCGTGAATCTCTAAATTTCTGCATTATAATCTGCCAAAATCACAAAAGTATGGGTGGTACTAGAGTTTTGAGGTAGTGATCAACCGCCAATGTGCCAAATTCTGGAAGTAGGTTGATTGTAGCACCATTTCTTCTATAACTTTCATGGCTTGCCTTTGAACCACTGTGCGATCTTCATGAGTTCATTCGATATTGTCTACTTGCTTAAGACATGAAGGGCACATGGCTTTGAATGTTTCTTGTCCCTCTTTGGTGACTGCCTCCAGGAATAGGTTGAGGCTCGTAGTCATCTTTAAAACTTTGTTCCATCAGAATATGTACAACTTCCTCTTCTTATGCCGCCTCTAGGGGAGATGGAGGTCATTCGTACTGGAGTAGCCAAGTTTACAATTCTACAATTTGTTGTTTTAGGGCTGACACTGTAGCGGAGTCTAATACTTCTGAGGTTGATGATTGGATTGAACTAGGAGCAACCTTAAGTCCTGACTCCTTTTGTTGCTAGAGTTGTGTCACTTCATCGGATAATTTATCATGTGCCTCCAATAAGTTCACATAATCTTCAAGGATTGTGCGGATGTTTTTAGGAGGAACTGTGTGGAATTTTGATGGAATTATTGATGCACCTAGTGTGTTCTCTATAGCAGCTTCTAAATTCTCTTGATTCTATAATTGCAAGCATCGATTCTCTTCCTGAGCAGTTGTTAGATGCCTTCGTAGTAATGATATGTTGTGTTGAACTTTGGGTTATGTTCCATTTGTGTGCGAAGATGACCTTCAATAATTTGCATGGCTTCTAGATCTACTTCTTGAAGCTTTGCCTCAAGTGTGCTATGAGCTTCTTGTAATGTGTGAAACTCTTGGAGGTCTTCTTTATTTGCTTCAAGTGTTGTGATGCACTGTTGTAACTACTCCGAGAAAGATTGTAGCATCATTAGAGAAAAAATTTAACCTTGTGTGGGCCTTGGAAGGATCCCTAATTTTTACGAGTTAAAATTAATCGTGTGGTATTGAACAAGAACAAAAAACCACTAGTGCTTTTTAATATAAAAATACTATTCATAAGAGACCACATTTGATTTCCTTCTTGTGTTGGATTTGTGGCTACGAAGAGCCCTTGGATATTCCTCATGAATGCATGAGATTAAGCAATGTGTGTCTGGCAAAAAAAGACAAAATAGAGCTCTCAGTGTGCTTGGGTTCATAGGTATTTGAAGCCATTAGATGTTCTTCATGGATGGACACGATTGAACAATGTGTCTCTGGCAAAAAAAGACAAAATATAGTAAGCACATCACTTGTAAGATGTGGGAAAATGAATTGAGAGAGAGAGAGACAGAGAGTACAATCTCGTGGGTAGCTTAAGACCATTCTATATCTGTATGATTCAGCTTAGGAAGTCTTGTAAAAAAAGAAAAAGTAGGGGTCACATAACTCATGGGAGATGGGAGAAAGTAAGAGAGAGAATGTCAGGACCTGACATATTACCATCCATTGAATGCTTGAAACATGCACATACATGCATATACACACTCATACACATACACATACACACATATACACACACATACACATGCATATATATCTACACATACACATACACATACACATACACATACACATACACATACACATACACATACACACACATACATACACTTATACACATACACATACAGATGCACATACACACATATACACACACATACACATCCATATGCACATACACATACACATACACATACACACATGAATATGCATAAAATATATCTAGATGCACATATATGCACACACAGATACACATATACATGCATATAGACACACTTACACAAATATAGATATATAATGAATGAATTACATAGTTAAAGTAATAAATCACATGTTATATATAAACAATAATAAAAATCATTGAAACAAGACTTTTCATTAATTAGTACCATAGAGACAATTCAAAACATAAATGGAATGACAAAATATTAGATGTTAAAAAAATATGTATATCAATGTAAAATATATATCCAATGTAATATATCAATCATCATGGTCATCCTCATCCACATCATCCTATAAGTCCTCGTCATCATGATCATCGTCATGATCATCATCATGATCATCCTCATCATCATGATCATCCACATGATCTGATGTATTTGTAGTGGCATTATGGGTAGAGGTGTGAGCACTCTATGACGATCGAGATCATCCTACCTGTGTTTATCTCTCCACCTTGTCCATATTTACCCCTCCATAATACTCCTGTATTACATATAACAAACAAACATAAATAAAACATATAAAACGTTAATAAAAATAAAATAATTTTATGAAATTTAATAATACTCACAAAAGCATTTGGATGATCTTGTATGTACTCACTCAAACGTTGATATCCACAACGTGTAACAAAATTGATTTCCTTTTTCATAGGATATCAACCATAATGCTCAGATCAAGATTTTAGCACTAAAGAGCAAAGCTATTTTGATCTCCTAATCACCCTGAGTATGCGTACCAAATTCTGTGCGATTTTGAGACTGTGATTGAAAGGGTGTCAACAATGCCCTAGATGAAGTGGAAACCTGCTCTGATGCCAATTGTTGGAGTTAGACATCTGTGGAAGCATGCGAACAACACAAGGAAGAAGAAGAAGCTTGGAGCACAACACACAAGACTGAATGTATTACCACTAGAATGTACAAAGATAAGTACCCCGTTAGGGCAATAGGCATATATACAAGTCGAGGGAAAAAAACTCCTAAAGAGGGGAAAAAGTGCCCTGGTGGTCCTAGAGTGTTCACGCACATCACTACCTAAATATATCAACAGTGTGTTCACACACATCACTACCTAAATATATCAACTGTGGTGGCCGACCATGTATGCCAATGTTTAGAATGCTATGCGGAGTTGTGACCCGTGTCAACAAACTAGCAAACCTCGTGATAGTCATCACTTCCCATTGCAACCTATCCTTCTATTGGAGCCCTTTCAGAAATGGGGGCTAGACTTTATTGGTCCAATCAAACCACCAACAGCGAGAATGGATCCTTGTATATTTTAACTTGCATAGATTACTGTTCCTCATGGGCAGAAGCTTAGGCAATCAAACCACACACCGTAGCCAAGAAGCTTCAGAATGAAATTTTTCCATGGTACTGTCTCCCTCTGGAATTAGTGTCAGACAGAGGAACTCATTTTTTAAATGAGTTAATTTCAGAACTGACCTCTGAATATCAGATTAAGCACAAATTTAGTTCACCATATTACCCTTGAGCAAATGGACTAGAGAAAAGCATCAAGAAGGTCTTGCTGCACATGTTGCAGAACATGTTACTGAATTCTATAGATTAGTGGGAAATTATTCTCCCCACCATGCTTTTGTCATATAGGGCATCCTAGCACTCCCTTCAAACTGCTTTACGCACAAGAGGTAATCCTTCCATTTGAGTTTGCAGTGCCAAGTCTCCAAATTGCAGTCCAGAAGCGATTGGTATCAGAAGACTCATTCCCTTATTGGATGGATCAATTGCACCAATTGGATGAGCATTGATGTCATAGTTTTTTATTACTATAGGAGGTGCGGGGTCTCCAGAAGAGATGGCATGACCGGAGTTTACGAACGAAGATTTTTCGGCCTGGTGATCTAGTGTTGTACTTCCATTCCAAAATGAAGAGAAAACGGGCAAATAAAAATTATGGTGGACAGGTCCGTTCCAGATTCACGAACTCTACGGACCAGGTTCATTCAGATTGGCAATGTTGTCTGGTGAAGTATTACCAATCAGTATCAATGCATCTAAATTGAAGCCCTATCAGACTTTTGAAGGGTGATTTCACAAAAAAAGACAAATAAATAAATAAATGAAAAAATATATATATATATATATAGAGAGAGAGAGAGAATTTTGGAAAATATGAAAATACATGATCGTGCAATAATCAACAATAATCAGCAGAGTAACTACATGCATGGAAATCGTACATGCAATCAATGATGGTGGTGGTCATAACGTTTCAAATATGATAGTGTAATTCTTATTTTGAGAGCCATGATGAGTGCAGAATCACTAGAGTTAAGATACCATTTAGGGTAATAATGATGCAGACCCGACACTCTCAACACAGAAATGCATGCCATAAAAGATCGAGGACCATGCCAAATCTGGCTTATTTGGCTAAGTTGCACACAGAGCAAATGAAGTGACAGTATCCTGCAGCTATCAACAAACAAAACAAAAGTGTAGATATGGTGGTGACCTTCTCCAAACTGCCATCTTTTGAATATAACAGAGACCCTCTCATAGGAGCAGAAGGAATGGTTCGAGTGGAGAGGACTTTTGCAATGTGCGTTGTTGGATTGGAAGAGCATTCATCCCCTTCCATAAAGAAAAGGCATCGCCAAGGAGATAGGGGGACAGATCGATGGTAATGACCTCAATATCCAGGAGGTAAGCCTGCGAATAGGGCAGGACACCTTCCAACTATCACCAACCTTGATCGTAGAACGACTCCATGTGGCTAGCACAGGGATTACAGCTAGTACAGAGTCAGTGGACGCAACAGAAATTTGCCGGTTGTTAAGGAAACCTGGTTCCAAAGAATACCGATTCATCTAGTGTGTACCTAAGTCACAAGGTCTTAGGGACTTGTGTCAAAGAGACTAAATCTCGTTTGCCACACAAGTGCATATAGTGGTGGATTGACACATGCTTAATTATCAATCCGAAGAACCGACCTAACCAAGTGTATGATGACGTGTGCGCACATGATGGATAATGAAATAGTTCAGCTAGAATGCATGAGAAAAGACTAAACTACCTCTCCAACTCACCTAATCTCTGAAAATGTCTGTCACGATACCACTTACAGTAGTATATACAAATTTGAATGTGTCTCCCAGCTCCGAACTCCGAATATGGCCAATAGCAGGTTGTTTTAAGCTCTCGACAAGACACATTTATTAGTGGTATTTTCACTCAAATCTGACAACCGCTCTTCAAGTTATGACCAAAACAGTGAATGGTGTGGGAAACACACACACTCACTCCACAACTCGTACTTGCTCACACACACACTATAGTAGCTCAAAAGTGATGGAGAAGGGTAGACAACAGTCCTACACACACATTCCAAGCTTCAGACACACACAAAAGATCATAGAGAAGAGGAAAATCTGCAGAAAAGAAGCAAATTCGAAATTTTTTGAAGCTCTCCTTCTTCACAATGGCAAAAAGTCTTTACAAAGAGTCACAAAGTGACTTATATACATGTGCCCTAAAAATGGTCCTTTCACACAAGTGATCGGTACTTTATTGACTAAGCTCTAATTTCCTACTATTTTACAAGAGATATATTACATTGATTTGGGATTATGCATGTAAAAGACTCCTCTAGTGCATTTACATAGCTTTGAGGAAATTTTCTAAGATTTTTGAAGAAGAAAAATATGCCCATTAATTTGAAAATTTTTGGGGCTTCTCTCTTATGCCTCTTTTATCTGCAACACTCTCCCCCTCTTTGTCTCTGTCGTCCCTTGACAGGCTTTTACTTATCATTGTTGCTTGTCTATGGCTCCTCAATACACGCACCCAGTGGTCGAAGAAGCGATATGGACTGTCAAAAAATTTGTTACTTTATCCGAAGTTAGTCATTTACTTCTATAAGCCCCTTGGTATTCCTTATATCACAATTCTGGGTTGCTGTATTAAGTCGGGCTACCACGCATGCCATCAGTGGCTAAGAATGTGATGTTCTTAGTCACCCTCTTCAACTTTTCAACCTCTGCCTCTTTCTAGCTTTTGGTCTTGTGATATGTCTTTGTCTTCACACCTCTGACCCTGTTGTATTGCTTGGAGCCTGTTTACTTCCTTTTTGGTGCACACCTCATTTTGCTGACCTCTACTCTCTTTTAAGTCAGCATTACACTTTAAGGGTTCTGTTCTCGAATCTTCTTTGTCATCCTCTAGGACGTGTTCCATTTCTTCCCACTGCATGCATCCAGTGGACGAGGAGGCAGCTAGGACCTTCAGACAATTGGTTATCTTATTCGATGAAGAGTCCTTCGTGTGTTGTTTCTCTCCTCGACTTGTTTCACTTCACCGCCTGCTCTTGGTGGACGAGGAAGCTGTGTGCAACCTCCCATGAAATGTACTGGTTGTTATCTTTCTTTAATGCCACTCCTCAAGACCTAGTCTTTGGTGTTGTCGCCTGATGCGTGCCCCTGTGGGGCTTTGGGCAGAGAGTTCTTCTTTTTCTTCATAGACTTTGTTCTTTACTGAGCCATTTTACTCTTTGATCTTCTTCTTCTTCTCTTTTTGCTTGATTCCCCTTCCACACGTCCCTCCTCCTAAACTCTGTCGTCCTCGACAGGCTTTTTGTGGCAACGTGAGTATGTCTGGATGACTTGCTACTCTCGTCAATTAAGTAGATTGGCATGACATAACATGAATTCTTTCCATTGGCTCGACTTGACCCCATATTTTGGTACCTTTCTATGATCTGCAAAGAAACTCAATTCGTAGGCCACCATCCTGGCATTAAGATTCAAAGACTTTTTACAAAAATTTCGGAGTCTATTTAAAAAAATCCGATAAAAAACGCTTCTTCAAATGGCTGCATGTAAGTACTTGGCAAAAACATAAGCCATGAGTATATGGCCATAAGCGTTAATTATCTTGGTATAGTTGATAGATAAAAAATGAGGGCGTCTGGCCCCTAATACGGCAAAGCCACGAATGTTCAATGAAGTTCAAAAAGCTATATTGGGCATGCTGGAACACTTTGATAACTGTAAGTAACATGCTCAAAATCTTATTAGTCATCTTGATGGCTAGATCTGGTATAGTTGCATAGCAAGCTATCCAAAATTTGATGGTCTTGATCATATATTCCTCTGTCGGTACATAATCACGGGGTGGACTTGGTAGTAGTGGATAATTGAGCCACTGACTATTGATGCTCCCCTGGCACTGTTCTTCCCAAAATTGTGTCCAGGTACATCTTCTAGGGACTGGGCAAAAAGATGGATTTACCTGAAGTATATACAGTGATGATTACCAGTGTACCCTTAGGGTAGGATTTTTCTCTAAAAACTTCCTCCTCCATATGGGATCAGCTTTGTCGAATTCCTCTTCTATGGAGTTGAATGTTTGCATGCTAAACTGGAGGTTGCTATCTGGCTCTTTATTTGTTGTGTTCTTTATATATTGCCATGTTTTCTTTAAGTAAACCATATGGTACATTGAATGGTCTCATTACCTGTTCCAGATTTTTGCTTTCAATCTTCGCTTCCTTCATGACCTTTACTACTTGATCTTCAAAATCTTCTGTAAGCTGGGACACCAGTAGTGCCCGCTCGTACCGGCTTAGTTTTGCAATATCCCGATGATGTCGTTCAGAGTGGATCTCCATTTCCTCCCTTATCGGTGAATGATGTAAGGGGGGAGAGAGAGGACGTACCTCAATCTCCTCAGTAGCCACTGTGGAGTGTGGAACTACTGGTGTCCCTTCATTTATCTTCTGTGCTAGTTGATCTTGTAATTGCCTGATTAATGCATCTTTGTCTTTAATCTCTTCTATGGCTTTCAAAATCGTTTCTTTGTTTTTTAGGATCTCCTCTCCTATGGCAGCGAGTTGATCAACATCTTCTTTACATTGCACTATATACTGATTTTTTGTTGTTTTCCACTTTTTCCTCAGTTCTGCGGTGTCATTCATATATCTTTTCTCCCAATCTGCGATGATAGCTTGCTCTTTCTTCAGCTTATCTTCATATTCTACTATCTTCTCTGTTAATGCTTTTGTGTCCTTTTTGGTCATGTCAGGAGCTTCTATTGGTTGATTGCATAGAAGTGTTGTCATCAGCTACTTGTTCCTGTTGAGTAGGTTATCTGCTTCGTCCATGTATACTTTAATTTGTGTTTCAAGATCTTGCTTCTATTGTTCATTTTGGCTTTTCAGCTTCACTAGTCTCATATTTACTTTGTAACTCCTATAATTGATCTTTTAGTTTTTGATTTTTTGTTTCTAGTGTGTTGCATTGCTGCTTCACTTCTTGGATTGTCGTCTCTTTCTCTACTATGCTCTTTTGTGCTTGAATCAATTGGGCAGAGAGATTCTCACCCATCTCTTGTAATTGACATTTTTCTTGCATTGCCCTGTCATATTCAGCATCAACCTCAAGCATTAACTGTTGAGTGTCCATGGCAGTTTGTATCATGTGTTGCACCACTGGCTTGAGCTGAGCGACATCCACATTTAACCAAGTTTTTGGGATGCTTGGAGCTTCCCCTGTTCGTACATCCTTCCCTTGTTCCACGTGTAAGGTCTCGTTATGCGGTTGCCTAATTTGAAGTTGTGCTTCTTGTTCTTTTCTTTCGTCTTCCTTATTAACGACCTTCATGGCACTCCCTTGAAATGTGACGTCCATGGGAGATGGTTCTGCCACTACCCTTATTGGTGTAAATGGTTCTGATTCTTCAACTGTATTTTCCACTGGGTCTTCCTTGGGATTTTTGAATAAGACCTCTGTCGCAAGCAGGGTCTCTTGGATTTGAATGTTAGAAGCTTCATTCAATTTAATAACGTGTACTTGTTCTTGGGAGGCTTCCTTCCTTGTCGTGTCTTGGCTGGAGTTCATGGGCATTGGATATGCCTTCATTCCCTCCCCTTCTACATTCTTGTTCACTTCATTTAACTCCTCCCATTGTCCATCATCCTTGGAATCACTTCGAATGTCCACATTTAACATGGAAGTGTCTGGTTCTTCTTGTACATATGATGATGAGCTTGAATTTATTAAACCCAATTCCCTGTATCTCTGGACCTTGGTCAGCCTTTTTCTTTGGTCTAAATCTTCATGTGCTTGCTGGTAATGGTGCCCTTGGACAGATAGATTGACTTGACCTTCGGTGTACTGATGTGTGGCTTCCATTGCTTTGGCCAATTCTTCTTTAGTGATAGGTTGATGGTCTTCAAGTCTCGTCCTTGGAAGTACATGTGCCCTTTTGGTGGCTGGTACTTTTGGTTCTGCTTGCATCATTTCCCTTAACCTCTTGGTACCTCTCATTCTAGGTTGGGAGCTTGTTTCTGCCTCCTCAATGATCTTGACTCCCTTCTTCTTCCTAGGGATTGTTGCAACCTTTGCATGTTTGGCCATGGCTTCCGATGTTGGCATCTCTCTCAAATGCTCTCTAATGCCCAAGGCATGATATATCAATATAGTTAAGGCAACACTTCCATTCAAAAACTTCTTGTGATTCCACTGCTTCTTTGCCTCGAACAACCACTCTTGAATATATGGAGTCATATTGACTTGATTCCCAATTTGCTTTATAGCATGCAACAACATTTGCACAATGATCTTTTGTGGAGCAGTGTAGTGCATGTTGGGAAAGCAGAAGTGCTGATGGATGAGTCTCACTTCTTGTTCAATATCAATGCGATTAATGTCATTGAAGGTTCGGGTCTTTGCTCCATGGCTTTCTTCTTTCAATACTGTGTTTCCATCCTTTTCCCATCCAAAAGCTTCCTTAATGAGGTCATGTGTAAATTGGATAATGACCCATTCACCAATGGCATCCATGACTCTAGCCTCCAACACCAATGGATCATGCAAGGCCGGCTGCAAAGTGTTCATAACTTGCGTACATCATTGAAAATCAGGTTTGTAGATTGACAATTCAAAATACTTGTGGATGCCCGCTTTCTTCATAATGTCCATGGTTGATGGGAGCTCATGTACTACCTTGAAGTCTTTGGACATCATAGGGAACTGATGATCCGTATCCATGATTTTGATGGTCACTAAGAATAAGTAATCCCCTGCTGGTTGGTATTCTCTGAATCAATGACCTTTTGCTTTAGTCACACTTTGCAAAGGGAATTCCAACACTTCCTCCTGAATGGTAGCTTCAGTATCTTCAGAAGCCATCTGCACTCGTAATGAAAATAGCATTAGCTTCTATAGAAGACATGTCTTAAGTGATGTGTGTTGTAGTGACATTTCATTCATTGTGTCACTCCATTCCCCTTGCTTGCATAAGTAAGATCTCTTACCGCGTACTTTTTTTTTTTATTTTCACTTCTGAAAGAAAACAAGAATTAGTGTAGCCGAAGCATTCATTTATTTACATAGTAGGTCCATTCCTAAGGAAGTAGAAGCTATGACTTGTCCCCAAGTTGGGAATGTGCACCACTCATTCTGTTGTGTTCATCATGTGCCGAATGCATGGCCTTGTAATGTGGCCCTATCATGCATACTTTAGGTGCATTTGATGCTTCATGTGTGCAAACGAAGTCCTTTTGGTTCTGTTGTTCCAACCCTTGCTGTTGCTTTGGTTTCCATATCCATTTCGTAGCCGAGGTTTTAAATCTTGTCTTCTCCTTGTTTCGTCTTGCTTCATGTGTTCTCTCTTTCTTTGTTGTTGTGCGAGTTGTTGGGTTCCTTCTTTTCCGGTATCTGTAACAAGTCTTGCTTGGTTTTATAGTGCTATTCTGTCGATATAATGTTTCCTCGTGCTTGTCTATCTTTTGAGTGGCCACTTGTCTGGCGTTCTTTGGAATCCATATTCGTTGTCGAGTTCTTTGGGCTTCTACCAATGACTTTGGAAGCCATACTCTTAGAAGTCGTTGTGGTTGTGATTTTGGTGAAGAAGAATCCTTGGCCGCCCTTGTCTTCCTATGATGAATGATGTGTACTGGTGTTGCCTTCTCTAATTCATTCACTCGATCCTTGTGAACCCACTTTAGGTTAGTGTTCCCTGACTATGAGATACTGACAGTGGGTTTCCATGCTGATGATCTCTTTTTTCCATGGAGGGCTTTAGGAGCATTGTCCTCCTCGGTTCCCTTTTGTTCATTATTCAAGTAGGATGAATCTACTTTCTCCTTGGATGCATTGGGATTTGAAATCCTTTCTTCTTATGGAATCATTTGCCATGTACTCTTCTACGATTGGCTTCTCACTCTTGATGATGTCCTGTCTATGAGAGGGTCTCCCTTCTAATAGACTAAAGATTTCCTTGTGCCCTATTTTGGCTGAAATGTATCCTTGAGTTAGGTGTATGTTCACCTCATTCTCAATGATCCGGTCTTGTCCTAGGATCAAGTTCTCTATTAGATCCTCATCTCTGCACACTAGAAATCGTTCTTCCATAGTTGAATTTCCTAGGTGGAGGGATACTGTAGCTTTTCCAATGCATTCTATAATTTGACCTCCCACACCTATGGATGTGTGCTTTTGTAGGTGTTATAGTCGTTTGAAGATGTGTGATGACTGTACTTCGTATGCAACTGAGTGTTGCTCCTGAATCTATCAACGCATCTATTAGCTGGTATTTAGTTGTTCCAATTCCTAAGTTTAAGTACGGCTGGGACATGCTGATATTGTTCGTGTTGGATTCATGAACCTGATAGTTAGCCATGGGAATAGGCTCTTCTCCTTGTAGATACCATTCATCCTGTTGTCTTATCCAATCTTTCCACTTCTTGATACGCTCTAGGGCTTCTTGCCTTGCTTCCTCTCTAATCTGCTCTTCCTCTCTCTTCCTATTTTGAGCACCTACCAGTCGTGCTAACATGTGGTCCGTGAATGGCTCCATATAACGTTTTAATCGACATCCACTTATGTAATTAGGAAGGATATCTCCATCTAGAGTAGCTAGATTAACTGCTCCACTAGTGGAAATCCTATTGATTATTAGTGATCCATATCCGCGCTTTTGTAGTTTCTTAGCATGTTGCTTCAAGGTGTAGACCAACACTAAATCTCCTTCTTTTAGTCCTTTGTCTTTGATGTGTGCATCATAATGTGCCTTTTTGTCTTCTCTTGGCCGCATAAATTCCTGCAACAACTTGTATTATAGTCTCATGTAGCTTCTCAATTTGGTATAGTTGCTTGGATAATTCATGGCCTGTCCATTCATACTGTTGGGCTACTCTCAAAGTTGGCACTAAAAAGTCAATTGGCAGGATTGCATTCTTTCTATATACTAGATTGAATGGGGTAGTTCCAATGGCGGTCTTGTAAGTGACATGGAAGGCCCAAATTGCATGATGCAATTGTTTGTCCCAATCTGACTGTCCACTATTGACTATCTTTGTCAATACTATGCATAACACCTTATTGGAACTTTCAGCTTGACCATTGGCTTGAGGGTGATAAGGGGCGGATTTTTTATGGATCACTAAGAATTCATTCATTAAGGACTTTATGACTTCATTAATGAAATGCGTTCCTCGGTCACTCACTATCTCTATAGGGAGTCCAAAGCGAGTGAAGATGTGCTCAAAAAGAAATTTAGCAGTGGTTTGAGCATCATTCTTTCTAGTAGCCTTGGCCTCTACCCATTTAGTCAAATAATCCGTAGCGACTATTATGTATTCAGCATGTGACCCTCTCGCTGGTGGGTTAATGGGTCTTATAAAATCAATACCCCATTTGGAAAATGCTCTAGCACAAACCATGGGTCTCAATGGCATATCATCCCGTCGAATCGGATATTTGGCCCTTTGGCAAGTCTTGCAACTTCGTGCATAGGTGTCCGCATCCATATGTAGAGTTGGCCACCACAAGCCTGCAAAGAGAATCATTTTTGTAGTTTTCTCAGCTGAGAAATGACCTCCAACTGCACCCGCATGTGCCATCTCTAATATGGGTAAGTATTCTCCTTCATGCACACATAGCCGTAATTGATTATCTTTTCCTCTCTTGAATAATTGTCTTCCGATAATTACATAATCCTTTCTCATTTCCTCTAGGGATCTTTTCCTTGCTAAACTGATTCCTTCCTCGTGCTCTCGTGTCTTTAGGAATTTCACTAATGTTTCACTCCATTTGGGTGCTATTGTAGAGAAAGGTAAGGATGTGCGATCATCTAGTATGGTTTCTTGACACTCCGCGCAATTGTTGACATAATCATGGACATCTTTAGGCATATCCGGCCAATATACTCGTAATCGTTTCAACTCTCTTAGAGTTCCATGAGTTCCTTTGTGCCTTCTCGACTTGTTTACATGGGCTTGTTCAATCAACTTCTTCTGTTCATTTTCCTCAACACATCTCAAGAGTACATCGTTGGGTTCCTTATAATACACACTTCCTGGAATAATGTGTAAGTTGCATGATTGCAGAATTTCCTTTTTACTCTCTTTATTAATTGAGTGTTGTGGGCCATGAGTGAGTATAGGAACTAGCTTCTCTGCCCACTTGGGACACACTTCCAAATTAAACAGATAAGTGTCTGCTAAATCGTCTGGTACTCCGCTTGGTGGTTCTCCATGTGTTAGCCTAGAGAGATGATCTTCCCTCACATGGGTGTTACCCTTCTTCACGATTACTTCAAAATCGAATTCCATCAATAACAAAAACCATCTCACAAGTCTTCCCGTGTTACAAGGCTTATTGACTAAGTACAATAGGGCTTGATGATCTATGAAGAACTTGAACTTGTTGGCTAAGAGATATTGTCTGAATTTTTTCACAGCATACACCATTCCTAATCCTTCTCTCTTAGTAGTCATATAGTTTCTCTCTACTTGATTCAGTTGTCTACTTGCATAGGCAATTGGATGATCCAACTTCCCTTCATTTGCCAGCTGAGCTAAGATGCATCCTATTGCGTAATTGGAAGCGTCCACATGAATATGGAATGGCTTGTTCCAATTTGGTGTTTTTAAAATTGGGGTTGTGTTAAGTCGCCTTTTTAACTTGTTAAATGCCTTTTCACATTCATCAATCCAAGTGAATTGAGTCAGCAATCCATACAAGGGTTTGTCAATTATGGCGTACATGTGGATAAATCGATGATAGTATCCACAATGACCCATAAATGCTTCCACTTCTTTGGCATTCTTTGGTCTAGGAAGTTCCAAGATTACCTTGATTTTGTCTTCATCCGTAGATATTCCGTTCCTAGACACTATGTGTCCTAAAGTCTTCCCTTGTCTTACCATGAAGACACACTTCTTAGGATTCAGGCAGACTCTATATTGTCGGCATTTATCAAATATTTTCCGCAATTCAGGAATGTGTTCTTGTCTTCGATTTGAATATGTACATAGGTCATCTACATACACTTCCATACTTTTCTTTAGGAATTCCTTGAAAACGTGACACATCAACCTTTGGAAGTTAGTGGTTGCATTAGTGAGTCCAAAAGGCATCACTCTGAAAGCATAGACCCCCCATTCAGTCGCGAATGCGGTCTTATGTTGATCCTCTGTAGCAATAGCTACTTGGTTGTATCCAGAGAATCCATTTAAGAAGCTATAGACTTCTTTTCCTGCAACTCTTTCCAAAAGGCGATTAGTGATAGGTAATGGATAACTGTCACGAATTGTGGCTGCATTGACTTTCTTCATATTAATGCATACTCTGAGTTTTCCATTCCTTTTAGGCACAACAACTAATGGCGATACCCATTCGGTGTGTTCTATCTCGTAAATGAATCCAGCCGCTAATAGTTTGTCTATTTCTTCTTTTATTTTTGTAGCATAGACCTTGTTATACGTGTAAGGGCATTGTTTTGATGGTTTTGCCTCCGACGTCATTGGTATTCTATGAGAACAAATGGAGGGTTCCACACCCTTGAGATCCTTATAGGTCCAAGAAAATACATCTCGATACTCTCGGATCAACTGTATCAATTCTTCTTCCTCTTCTGTTGACACATCTTTTCGTATGTATGTATTCTTCTTTCCATTCTTTTTCCAATGTTTCTCCTGCTTCTACTTCTTGAAGGATAACCATGTACAAATTTACATTGTAGCCTTCTTCGTCCACACATTCATTCATCGTCAGGACTTCTTCATTCACACATACATCCAGGGTAGCTAGGATTTCCATCCAACCATGCAGTTCAAATGTTTCATCAGGAAAGATTTGAGGCATGTACATTGGGTCCTCTACGGGTCGATAATTTGGATGTCCTATGGGCCATAACTGCATCTTGTTATCCTCTTTTTTGGCTTCTTTACACATCCATAATTGGGCATCCTCATGCATCCAAGATTGATTGTTTGATCCAACACTATGGATAGACAAATCATCCTCTTCCTTATGTATGGGGTTCCATTGTAGTGGGGGTACATCTCGGTACGCAAAGGTATGCAAATTTATCTTGGTGGTGTTTCCTTGCAGTTGAAGGTATAATGAGTCTCGTCCCCAATCTTGTACTACCCTAAGTATTATCTGGGTTTTGGGTAATTGATTCTTCAAAAATAATGCGATTAACTAGAGAACCATATATTCTTCCTATGCATATTGAACAAGAATTTTTTTATAAAAACCCTGATGCTCATCCTGGTTGAAAGTCATTCATGTTCAACTTAGAGATTGGTCATTTTTTTAATAGTTTATTGTTACAGAGATCGAAGAAAGTCATGTTGATGATTCATCATTAGATATTGATATATCGGCATCTCAAAGAGAAATTAGAATCATTGTACATGACAACGATAATAATCTACTTGACAAAGATGATGATACTCTATGTGTTGATTCTATTGATGATGAAGAGGAATTACCAAAAATCAATATTAGTCCATCAATAGATGATGTCATTTATGAGAACATAGATTTAACAATAGAAGAAACAATAGAAATCAATAAGGATAATGAAGATAATACTATATTGATGTCATAACAAACATGAGAAGATTAAATAGTAGATCCTAATCGAGGTATCGATCATTAACTTGAATCATTTGAATGGGTATCAGACAATAGGTTCTCCTTTATTCAACTAGAATATAGTTGAATCCCACCACAGAGATGAAAACATATTCTTTTAAGTTAGGACATGAAGTTCAGGGGTATGCCTAGTATTTTGTATATAGCTTTATTTTTTAGGACGAAATTTCTCTCCATACGTGTGCGTATATATATGTGTGTGTATTCATGTGTGTTACATGTATACTTGTGTTAGTATGCACATATGTGTGTTTCATGTGTATGTATGTGTGTGGATGTGTGTGATATATGTATGCATGTGTTAGTATGCACACGTGTATGTATGCATTTGCATTTGTGTGATATATGCAAGTGTGTTTATGACTGTGTATGCATGTATATGTATACATGTGTGCATGTAGGCATGTATGTGTGATGTATATGTATCAACATGAGTGTTTTATATATATGTATGTGTATATACATTATGTGTATGTATTTTCATATGTATTATGGTTCTCATTGATTCGAGTAGCTATGTATAGAGACATAAGGTTAGGAGGAGAGACATCTCTCTAGTAGGTGATGGGAGGACTAGATGCAATGTGTATAACCATACAACAAATGCATACGAGGATGGAAGTACGAAAAAAGTATAGTTGAAAATACCACATGTGCATGTGTGTATATATATACATGTGTGCAAGGTTGGTTCTTGACCCATTAGGAACCCCACTTTCCTCACTTTACTTACTTGTACCTGACTGCCATGTCAGATAAGGTTTCTTGACTATGCTTTTTTTTCCATGTCTCAGGTCGATTTACTATATTCTATGTGTTATTTATTGGACTCACACACATATGTATGTGTGTGTGTATGTGTGTATATATATATATATATATATATATATATATATATATATATATATATATATATATATATATATATATATATATATATATATATGTGTGTGTGTGTGTGTGTGTGTGTGTGCATGTGTGTATGTGTATGTGTGTGTGTGTGAATAGATATACATACACACATAAATATAACAAATAAAAGCGATGCATATCGTGCATTATATATATATATATATATATATATATGTGTGTGTGTGTGTGTGTGTAAGTGTATGTATGTATGTATGTATACATGTGTGTGTGTGTGTGTATATATATATATATATATACATAAATATAACAAATAAAAGCAATACATAAAAGTATCCGCATCTCTTTCAAAAACCACTTATGGGCCACCCATTGCCAAATTCTATCTCCAATGAGCTAAGTACATACTTTTTGTCTCTCTCATCACACTACAAAAGAAAAAAAAAATCATATAAGTAAAACCTAAAAGATTTATCTCAATTTACATGTAAAACTTATACTTACTTTCATTTCATGTGAACAAAACGTAGGTAGGAGTCACATGAAGCTCTCATTCTTCTTTTAAACTCCAATCCATGCCTCATGTATACTATACTCCCCTCAAGTTCTATGTCGCACTCCTGCCCTAGGCTACCTATGCATGTCCTCATAAGCACCTCTGTTGTGCTCTCACGAGCTAGAGGTGGTATAGGTGTCCTAAAAATAAATAGATAAAAATAAATAAAAACATAATATCATTACAAATATTAATCTATGAAAAGAAAACATACCTATTGGTGGATAAGTCTCTTCCTACAAATGGAGCTACAGAGGAGCCTTCCTCTGGTTGCTAGGTAAGCATTTGTATGGTAAAGTCTAATTTCTCATTGGGCATGTCTACATACTCATGCATGACAATCCCTAAGGAATCAGGTGGAACTTTCCCTCTCATCAGATTCTTTATGAGAGTAAGTTTCACCTTTCTCTCTCTACTACGATCCATAATATTTGTATATATAAACAAAATGGATTAGAAATATATATATATATATATATATATATATATATATATATATATATATATATATATATATATATATATATATATATATATATATATATATATATATATATATATGTGTGTGTGTGTTTGTGTGTGTGTGTGTATGTATGTATGTATATATATATATATATATATATATATATATATATATATATATATATATATATATATATATATATATATATATGTGTGTGTGTGTGTGTGTGTGTATGTATGTGTGTATGTATAAATGCATATGTATGTGTGTATGCATGTGTGTATTATGAGTATCATAAATTTGAGTGAATAGAGGTATAGGTAAATGTACCTATGGGCCATCTATGCTTCAAGGCTAAGGGAAGGTGGACATTATGTATGTGCAGTGCATGGTATGTATGCATGTATGTGCATGTGTGTATGCATGTGTGTGTGATGTATATGTATGTATGTGCATGTGTATGGGATATATGCATGTGTGTGTGCATATTATTAGATTTATTTAGACCCCCATTGTCTACCATTGGTCTATGTGCATTTGGTCGAGGACCCTAGCTGAGTGAAGGACTAGAGCTCAAGAGAGCTAAGGCTCTAGTAGGAGTCTTCCATTTTATTCCATCTCATTGGAGTGGCTAGTTTTTGAGAAGAGTTGCATACGAATTTTTGCATGGAGTTTTTGGAAGGGATTCTTGGAATTGGAGTCATCAATCACCTTGGAGTGTGTGTAGAGAGAGATTTCGGAGCAAAAGAGTGGTGTGGTGCACACAACAAGGCTAAGGTATGTATTCATTCACATTCTTCAGAGGGAGAAAAGATGCCCATCATAAGTATGTCCGCTCATCATCGAGAGCATCCACCCACCCATGCATGGAGGGGATGAAGAGACTCATTGTCTCTCTCTCCTTTGTTGTTGAGGGATGCATAGAGCTCATGCACTTCTTATAAAGCTCTCTAACTCATCCGAATGGGGTAAATGGGGTATGATCTCCACTGCACGTGCTCATAGAGGAGAGGGAGCTGACATGAGAGAGAGAGAGACCATAGATTTCATATTTTCTTTGCTTTGGCCTCTTGAATTACCTACCTGGGTGCACTAAAATCCACCACCATCACTGCAAATATCTTCTTTTTCTTCTTAGGATGCATCCTATAAGCATGCCGACCTAGGCATTCATAATAGAGACCCTTATGTAGAGCATTTTCTTTCTGTTGTTGTGTCAAACTAGAACATTGAAAATCTCTATCTACCATTGACACATTTACTTTTCTCTTCCCATGGCTCAAAGTTTGAATGACATTCATCTATCTATTGGGTGTTGGAACTGAAGTTATGGGCTTCCTAAATCTCATCCAAGTATTCTTTTGTCCAGATGGTTGCAATCAAGAGTGTCACCCATCCTCCAACACAAAGGCAAGTTCTATTGCCTCATTTAAGGTGTGGAAGCACTCCTTGGACACAAGCTGACACGTCTCCCTAAGTCCAATCACAAACGTATGCGCCTGAAGAAAATCAGGCACCTGATCTGGTATCTTCAATAGAATTTTTCTATACTTATATGCATACTCCTACATTGTAAGTTGTCTGTATTATAGGAAGAACCATGCATCTAAATCCCTAGTACTCTCATCTCGAGGAACAAAATTATTGTAAAATATCACCTTGAAATCTAACCGAGTGGCATGTTCTATCTTTTCTTGCTCTATTTTCCTCCACCATCCATGGCCAACATGCATCAAACTATAAGTGGCATGCTGGATCTTTTGTTTCTCCTCATCGATATTGCAAAGTCAGAAGCACTGCTCCCACTTACTAATCCACTACTCTATCGCATCTACTATCTTGTCTATGGTACTTTGGTGGAATCAAGTGCTTCACTTGCCACTTGTGATCTCTACTAGCAGACGCTCCCACATCTGTAAGTGGTATTTGCAAACTAGATGGTTCAGAAGTGAGAACTTCTATCTGCACTGATGTACCAAATGGTGGCACCTCTGGTTTCTTAATTACGTCGAGGATCATATGAAGAGTATCGTCCATGCCAAAAAAATTGGCATTGAGATCCATAATCTCCTGAGTGTATTCCCACTCAAGCTCACCCTCAGTAGTGGGAGATAAGGTCTCACCTGGATTCATTCTAAAGAGACAACATAACCAATAAGTCACGTGAACGCAAAATACAATTCCTAAGTCACAATGTTCCTAATCAATGAATTGTTCATGCAAAACTTGAAATAAAAAGATGTATTCTAAATCCTCTCTCAATCCCATGCTACCACAAAAAGACAAACCTCACTCAATCCCCATGTCCTATACAAGTTTACATGATGAATATACAAGTTATGAAAAATCCTAAAATACATCCAGCAATAAGCACCATGAACAAGTTATACAAGCTTATACATTTCTAAAAATGATTATAAATGAGCCTATACAAACTACAAGTATAATAAAAGCTAAATCCAAGTGTGTTGCTTTAAAATTTTACAATTTGAAGTCTTCGATGGCTTCCAATAACTTCTCATGTCATAAAATGTTTTACCTACAAAGGGACCAGAGAATTAGAAGTACCTAGACATCTCCAAAAATAATTATTTTTGGTATCCAAATATCCCTAAAATTTATCCGTCTCCTTCAAGTGGAATCAACTCAATTGGATCTATGGACATGCATTTATGGCCAAAAATCTGCAAACCTATACCTATGTGCAAGAGGTCCTAAGAGTGATACGTACCTCCCAAGAACCACTGATCAAATGAACTCAAAATTTAATGAAATTTGGCTCATTTGAAATATCGCTAAGCAAATATTAGTATAAAAAGTTTCATTACAATACCATTTTCCATATGAGAGAAACATGCAAAATAGTGTCAGGAACACCTGCACATTTTTCATGACTTAAAAACTAGACGAGAGGAAAGATTGCATTCATGGACTCCCCAAATGTACTCCAAATCACTTAAAATTTGGTGAACATCAAGATGCACTAGGTAAAAACATTTACAAAAGGACTTATCCTAAACAGACATTCCATCAAAGAGAAATGGCATAATCACCAGACCTCTGTGCACTTCTCTAGCGAGTCCTCACCAAAGGTACTAGAGAACTAAATAGACATTATAACCCCTAAAACTTATCCAAATCATATGGAACACGTTAATACTATTTCACAACATTTATAAAAAATTAATATCATTTGGACAATGCAATGAAGAGAAATACCCAAGTTTCAAAAAAATAAGTTCAATGTATTTTAATGATTCTTTGTATGCATTTAAACTAATTTTTGCCTCTAATTAAAACATTTTGATGGAATGGTATGCATGAATATATGACTTGAATAATAATCAAGTCATTCCTATAAACTAATATTATGAGGATGAAGTAAATAATTTAAAAGCTCATTTCTTATTAATGGAAGAACAAACTAAAAAGAAAGATTCTTTAGTGAAATTAAACTTTGCAATCTCACCTCTACTTTCCCTTTTCTGATCTCAAATCAACAGGTATGTAAAAAAAATCATTTCCTATAAGATGCAAACATTTCCTATAAGCATCTATGGAAGAAAATAAAACAATTCAAGCCTTAAAAATTTTTCATGATCCTACCCAATCAACTTGCAAGCTCTGTACAGATGGTCAAATGTAAGAAAAATCTAGCACATAACATATTATTGGGAAGTGAAGCAAAGAATCCATAGCATTTTAAATTTCTTGATTTGAATAATGCTAGCTCAACAAGATCTATGCATAATGTTATTAAATCTTCTCTAGTGAAGAAACTAAAGCTGACGACTAGTCCATCTCCACCTATAGAGTAGAGTTACTAGTCTAGATTCAGACTTATAAAGATGAGCTAGATTTCGAGATCATCAACTTGGCTAGATTTGATCATGTTCTCAGCAAACAATGGCATGCAAGCAAGAAGTCGATTATTGATTTTTGGACTCACATATATTGGTTTAATCATAATGGTCACTGCATCATCATTTGTGGAGAGCATGATGTTGAGAAGTACAGACGAGCATCTACCTCTGCAATGGTAAAAGCAGACTATAAGTATCTTTACTTCTTATAGTTTGAGCATAAAGAGTTGTTAAGTTTACATATTCAAACTAATTTGGAAGCTCAGCTAGCTTCTAGAATGAAAACTGAATTTCAACACTTGTTTCTTTCATCATTGCTTTCAGGTCTTTTGGCTCCTAGAAAAGTGGAGCATAGGATTGAGCTAGTACTAGGAGTTCATCCATTGGCCAGATAGCCGTATCAAATGAGTCTGCAAGGGGAGGCAGAAGTACGTCATATGATCAAGGAATCTCGACAAAGGAATCATCAGATCGAGTTATTCACCTTTTTTAACCCCAGTGCTTTTGGTTCACAGAAAGGATGGATCCTTTAGGATGTGTACAGACTATAGATGTTATACTTTATGGAATAATGGAATGTTGTATGGATTTTTAATGTCTTGCGGGTTTTAATACGATTTGTGTTTTGGTTTAGCAAGTGAAGACTCATGAGAGCGTGAATGCACGTGGACTTATTCAAATATTTTTGAAGATATTTAGAAGAATATTTAGAAGATAGTATTTTAGTTATTTTTTATAAAAATAATAGATCGCTTTAGAAAGCAAAATTTTTGTAAAAATAGTAGATCACTTGAAAAGCAATGATAGTGTAAATAAAGTAGATTTTTGTAAATCCATGCTTTTTGAAGCATCACCCTCATGTATCTTCTATTCAGAACATAATTAAAAATACCTATAAATACACATGCTCTGATAGACTTGTCCATCATAGTAGATGGGGGGAGATTGTACCCAATCTGGTGCTAAGTCTCTCATCTCTTTCTATTCTCTAAGTACTTTTGTGAGATTTCTTTTCTGTACTTTTCTCTGTGTATGTGCATCTATGGGATCCAGTCAATAGTGGTATCAGAGCCAAGGTGTATCTGTGGAGGTAGTTTCTCGGCATCCGGTTGTGATTCATGGCATTCATTCGCAATTTGAGATCTACCTTGATCATTTGATCCAAGCCATGGAACCTACCCATAACATCGAGGATTTTAGTACATCACACCTATTGTTTACACAGTATTGTATGTCAGTGGTTCACAACACCAAATATCCAAAGGGATGGGTATGGGAACGAGGATCTATGAATGCAAAAAACACTCATAAACATGCATTTGTGATCCTTATTATAAAATTCACCGTAGAGACTTTCAGAATCTTCACACTACATATTACTCAAAAACCTCATACACATAGATAGTCTTCAGAGATAAAGTAATTCGACAATAGAAAGTACTCAATGGATTAATGGGATGGGTATACATCATTCTGAATAAATAATGCAATTACACCTCAGTAATATAGAGCATCATCTAGAAGAATTTCTGGAAAACACCTCCGTATCGACTTCCTCTGAACTTCGCTCCTCACCATAACATAACATATCATAATGAACTACTCCGTTCTTCTTCATAATCTTCACACTGTTCCATACTTTGGAATTAACAATATACATAAAAAAATCCAGACTTCAAAAACTATTGAGATCTCCATAATAATCCCTTTCCCATTACATATAAAGTATATTTTACAAATAAATGTGTCCGTCCACACCAGTTGCCAACACTTGCATGCACAGTGGATCCGAACCCACTGATTACAAAATAAGATGTTTACAAGTCATCATCATTATTCTGCATGTCTAGGAACATTATCCTCTCTATATCATATCAGAGTTCTTTAAATGTCTCTTCTATATTCTCTTCCACAAGTCTGTTTTTTGCTTCAAAAAAATATTTTGGCTCAAGTAGCTTCTGACTAGAACTTCTATAGCTAATTGCTAATGCTTCTAATTTTGGTATCCGATTCTGCAATCTTTCTAACATATTGTCGAAAGCTATAGTTACATTAGTTATTTTATCTATATACTCTTCAATAAGCTTATGGGCTTCATCTAACTTTTTTTTGTACGTTAACTCCAAAACTGAGGCATTTTTCTTCAACTCTGCAACCTCTCTCTCCTTGCTTTCCAGTACCAAATTTGCATTTGCATAATGCTCCTGATTGACTTGCTTTTTCAATTTTGGAATTCAAGCCAAGTGTGCAAACAATATATCATAATTTTCCTAGACAATGCGAAGTTTATTTTCAAGTGTTGTAAATTTTAAATTCTGCACCGCCAATTTCTCTTCTACTTCTGCAATAGAAACACTTTGTCTTTTAATTTCTTCACTTTGCTCTTTTACCTTCATCTTTAGCTTTTGCATTTCTTGTTCTTCTTTCTGTAACTTGGCTGCAAGTTCTTTGTTGGTCTTCTTTAGCTTCTGTTGTGCTTTTTGAGTTTGTCCTACTTTCACTTGGAGTCGAGCTATAATCTTGGCCTTTTCTTCAGTTGCCACCTTCAATGTGTTATTTTTTGCTATAACCTCATTTAACTCGTCCATCATTTCCTCATGAATCACACTACCTCTTTTGGCACTTTCCACTCTATCTTGTTCCACTTTAGCCCTTAGTTGGCTTATTTCTTCCTTCATTCCCGCTTTCTCTGCTTCCCATGCTTCCTTCTCCTAAGCGAGGGTAGTATACCTCTTCGTCAACTCATCTAGCTTTACTACACCCCATTGAATCCCTCTAGCTAAGTCTCCAAAAATTTTCGGACATATAAGTTCATTTGGGTACATCCACAGATAAATATAATCAGTCCACTTTGCTAGAGGTAACTTTACTCGCCCATCGTTGTGCTTTCATCTGTCATTTAATCCACAAGAGGAAAATATATGTAATACCAAAACTTTACGTGATGTCTCCGTTGTATGGTCTCGTTGTTCCTGTTGTTGTTGGCGGTGTTCTTCATCGGCTTTTGATTTCCTTCTTGTTTCCTCTTCAACACGCCACTGGTTCTCTTTTTCTTCTTGTTGTCTCTTTCGTGCTACCTCTTCCTCTCTCGTCTTCCTCTCAGCTTCTTCCTCTGCAACCTTCCTCTCAACGTCTTTCCTCTAATTCTCCTCCATCCATTGCCTTCGGGATTGCTCGTCTTCATCTTTGTCATTCGTTGTGTGGTCTTGCGAGGTCCTTCCACTAGCTTCCTCTCTATAGCCCTCTTCTTTAAGATTTGAAGGAAAACCTTCACTATGCATACTGTGTATTCTCGAGGTAAGAATACTGGGCTTTCAAAAAATAACAAAGTAAATATGACTTCAACTTTTGAGTCCAGCACAACATCAATTGCTCTTCTAGACCTCCAAAATAACCTTTTCACCTCCTTCTTTAACTTCCGAAAAACGATTTTGGCCCAATTCACCTACATTTTGGTCGATTCCTTCATCAATGCAAACAACTATTGGGATACCCCATAATGCTTTGTTGTAGATTTACAATCATCATCATTAATAGTAATCCCACCTTAATTGGGTTGTTGTCCAGAAGCTAGATGTTGTAGATAAAAGAGGCATAAGAGAGAAGCCCCAAAAATTTTCAAATTAATGGGCATATTTTTCTTTTTCAAAAATCTTAGAAAATTTCCTCAAAGCTATGTAAATGCACTAGAGGAGTCCTATAGATGCATAATCCCAAATCATTGTAATATATCTCTTGTTAAATAGTAGGAAATTAGAGCTTAGTCAATAAAGTGCCGGTCACTTGTGTGAAAGGACCACTTTTAGGGCACATGTATATAAGTCACTTTGTGAATCTTTGTAAAGACTTTTTGCCATTGTGAAGGAAAGCTTCAAAAAATTTCGAATGTGCTTCTTTCTTGCAGATTTTCCTCTTCTCTATGATCTTTTGTGTGTGTGTCTTGGAATGTGTATGTAGGACTGTTGTCTACCCCTCCCCATCACTTTTGAGCTACTGTAGTGTGTGTGTGAGCAAGTACGAGTTGTGGAGTGAGTGTGTGTGTTTCCTGCCATTCACTGTGGTCATAACTTGAAGAGTGGTTGTCAAGTTTGAGTGAAAATACCACCAATAGATGCGTCTCATCGAGAGCTTCAAAATGAACCTGCTATTGGTCACACTCTGAGTTCGGAGCTGGGAGAAACATTCGAATTTGTATTTATTGTTGTAAGTGATCGGAGTAGACACTTTCGGAGATTAGGTGAGTTGGAGAGGTAGTTTAGTCTTTTCTCATGCATTCTAGCTGAACTATTTCATTATCCATCATGTGTGCACATGTCATCATACACTTGGTTAGGTCGGTTCTTCGTATTGATAATTAAGCGTGTGTCAATCCACCACTATATGCACTTGTGTGGCAAACGAGATTTAGTCTCTTTGACACAAGTCCCTAAGACCTTGTGACTTAGGTACACACGTTCTTGGCACCGTTGCTGGGGAATACGCCCAACCAAGGTGCCTTCGTGATGGTTATAGCTTTGGAGTGAAGAAATCATACTTGTAGAAGTGAATTCATTCAGTGGAAAGTAGTCAGACACTTCAACACTTGTTACTTCACATCTCGGAGGTGTGTGTAATGAGTTTTTAGGTTTAGGTTTAGGAGAGAGGGAGAGAAGAAAGAGTTAGGGTTAGTTCAAGCAGAGAAATGGAGTAGGAGTAAGTTGAAAAGTACCAAGAAAAATCCCCAAAAAAGTGCCTAGTTAGTTTAGGATAGGCCTCAGTCATCAGAAACTATAAAAACCAAAAAATTGTAGTTCATTTGACAACTGCTCAGAAGTTGGTATCGCCTGCAGACAACAACTGGTATCACCGATGTAGTATCGTGCAATACAAGCCCTCAAAGCATCCTAGAGAGCTCTAGTTCTAAGCAACACATCTCCAAGGTAAGCTACCTCAAGACTTTAATATCCAAAACACTGTAAATCAAGGTATTCACTAACATAGTACATGCACTCCTCAAGCATCCACCCTTTTGCCATAGATCCTTTTGGTTTTGCTCTTTGTCACACATAGCCCTTTGATATTCCCATAAATTGCTTCACCCAAAACATCCGTTGAGTGTTTACAACACATGCAATCTCTATTCATCCACAAGATGGACTAATAAATGAGCCTGAATATATTATCAATTTGTTTTGATGTAATCCACCTATTATTATCATAAAGTAAATTATAAAGAGATTATCTTGTAAATAAAAGATATCAAATAGTCTTATATATTAAATATAAAAGTATGATAATTACCTTATAAGCAATCCAAGATGATAGATCATGTTTTGTACTCCTTTTGTTGTACATCCATTTATAACCAGAGGTAGAATAAAAAGTTATGTCATTCATGTGTCTTTAACCCAGATAAGCTTCTATCATCCATAGTAAACATGTTTTGGAAAGATTCTCCATGATCTGTAGGTCTTCAAATCAATTGAATCCTGATATTGATAGTTTGCATCTCTTTTGTCAAAGTATCCAAGAAGTTTTCTTGATGCTATTGTGTCTTTTAATCCAAGAAAATGTTGCCATAATGAATAACTAATATTCTTGACTATATGCATAAGTTCAAGAAGATGCAAGATCTTTAACTCTCTCCAATACTCCAAAGAATACCATATCGACATATTCTCTGCTAGCATCAATTTTCCTTTACATCTAATCTTCACATTCTCATCATCTTCATCATCATTGAAGATTTCGGATTATGGATCTATAAGAGGCCTATCTGTTCATTTTCAATACCAGTCCATAGGTGTCATTGGTTTTGGACACTGACTTGTTTCAATCTTTCCATTAAAATGTATCGCTTCTCTTTTGCATCTTAATGGATGATCGCCAGGAAACAACTGTCGATGTCAAAGATAAATATTTTTATTGAGATTCTTACTATAAACTGATCTCAACCAATCACAACAATAAAGACAAGCCTTATATCCCTTAGTAGTTATTCCTGCATCATGAAAACCATAAGAATATAATTAGATTATCTCACATACAATTGTATACATATTAAATAAAAAAATTACATCATTACTTGAAGAGATACCATATCCTGGAAAATCGTGTGTAGTCCAAGCCACAATTCCATGAACCATAATGTGTCTTTGATTAATGCTTTTCGATACATCAATGACATTAATGCCTCTCCATAACCTTTGGATATTGTCAATGAGAGGATCAAGATATATATTCATTTCTTTAACTTGTCTGTTTCTTGGGATTCAAAGTGAAAGCATTAAATATTCCTCTTTAATGCTAAGGTATGACAGGTGATTGTAGTTGATGACTACCACTGGCCATGTTGACCATTTACTAGATTTCATCGAAAATAGATTAACCCCATCTAGTGCAACTCCTAACTTTCGATTGCGTGGCTCTTGTGTAAAATCAGGCCATCTAGAATCAATATGTTGAAAAGCTTCACTATTTGTTGGAAGTCACATTACTCCATCAATACTTTTATGATCAAATCCCCATATCAAAAGCTTTGATAATTCAAGGCTTTGAAACATATGTTTGATTTGTGGAGCCAATGGAAAATATCTCAAATACCTCCATTGGGATTTTACCCTCTTCATCTTCATATCAAGGAGATTGACATTTTGGACATATCAAAGAGTCTACATATTCACCTCTGTAAAAGACAATTGTTAGGACATGCATGTATACATTGATAATCTATACCAAGATTATTGATTATCTTCTTCATTATCACAAAAATCTTGTACTTTATCTTCTTTTGAATATATGTCTTTCAATCTTGTATATTTGATAGGATCACTTTTGTGTAGCCAACTCATGGAGGCTTCTGATAAAAGAGGTCTTACTGCCAACTCTAAACGGTGTGGTGGAAGATCATCAATATCATACATTGGAATCTACACACACGAGTAAAAATCATTAGTATTCCATAAATGAATGAAAAGTAAACTTTAAACATAAATTTAAATATCTAAGTTAATTTGAAAAGATTTTCAATCAATTAGAGTTTTCAATGCAACACAAGATAGGTTGATAGAAATTTTTCATTTTTCTCTAGCTAAGAGGTGCTCTTGGAGGTCTACACCATCCATAATTCACTAATAATTCATCACCGGCATGTAATGAAGTAATAGCATTGACAACTACATATCTTGCTACATTTCTACTAACGTATGGTGATTCATGACTATTTTCACACTCCTAAAATGTGAAATTAGTCATTGAACTATTATATCCTCGACTATTGTATATTAACCCTACTATATTTCCATGCATGTAAGGTCTTCCATCAACATATAATCTTTCATTCTCTACATGTGTAATCCCTTTACTAACAAGAGAAGCTGCATTCAAGCATAATCCATAAGTAGTCATGCTTTGAACATAATGTGTAAGTCGATGCCAATCTCCCCATCCATATATAGGACCACATAATGACATAAGAGTGACTTCAGAGTTTAGAGGCACATACAAATTGTCTACAATAAAGAGACCATGACCAGCACTAGTAAGAGTGGAGGGAGCAATCATATAGCGATTACCCCAAAAGTTAAAAACCTCTCCATCTAAAGGAAATGGTCCTCTATTCCATCCTCCATATCTTCTTCTATCATATGTTTGTACTAGGGGACAATCACGAGTTGGCAATGGATAATCTTCAACCATTTTAGTTTGTAAACCAAGAGGTAGAGGATTTCAAGAAACATATGCTTGTAATTGATGAACAACAAGTCAGTGATGTGTACAAGGTATATTAGCATTATTAATAGGAGAGTTATCATCATTGATAAAGTATTCCTATATATTAAGTATAATTTGATTCTATATATGATTTTCAAATAAAATAATGACATTAATTTATAGAATCAATACATACCCAAGCTCTATCACATTGATTAGGTGGTGGTGAAACTACCATACTCTACCTCATGTTCAATACATTCCAATCTTGGTCTTCGATACATGCCGTATCAACACCAACATATAATATGCTCTTAATAGTAAAAATCGTCATAATTCCTATCGCAGGATAGATGTGAAGTCATTGCATGGATAGGAGGTGGCAGAGTACCCTCTGATTGATCAAATTCTAACTATAATATAACAATAAAAAAACATATATCAGTCATGAATACATCTATCAAATAATAGAACTAAAAATTTGATATACTTACAATAAGTAGTCCTTGCATGGTTAGGAGACGGTGGTGGAGTTCCGTCTGATTGATCAAAATCTGATTGTGTAGCAAATAAAGGTAGTAGATATTAATAATCTGATTATTTACATACATACACATTCACATGTACACATTTACACATACACACATTCACATATACACAAATACACATTCTGACATATAAATACATATACAAACTATAAATGTATGACGTGTGTATGTATGTATATGTGGGTGTATGTGTGCATCTATTTATTATGTATGTGTGTGTATCCATATGTGTGGGTATATGTATGTATGTATGTGTGTATATATGTGTATGTGAATGTTTGTGTGTTACGTATCTGTGTGTATGTCTGTGTCTAGGAGTATGTGTATGTCTATGTGTATGTGTGTATGTGTATAAACGTATGTATGTGTGTGTATGTATGTATGTGTAAGTGCAGTACGTATGTATGTGTGGGTATGTATGTATGTATGTATGTGTAAGTGCAGTACATATGTATGTGTGGGTATGTATGTATGTGTGGGTATGTATGTATGTGTAAGTGTATGTGTGGGTATGTATGTATGTGTAAGTGCATCTATATGTGTATGTGTATGCATGTATTTGTGTATGTATGTGTATGTGTGGGTATGTATGTGTGTCTATGTATGTATGTGTATATGCATGCATGGATGTGTGTGTATGTATGTATGTGTAAGTGTATGTATATGTGTATATATATGCATGTATGCGCATGTATGTGTATGTGTGGGTATGTATGTATGTATGTATGTGTAAGTGTATACATGTATGTGTGTGTGTGTATGTATATGTAAGTGTATGTATGCATGTGTAAGTGTATGTATATGTGTATGTGTATGCATGTATGTGTGTGTGTATGTATGTGTGTGGGTATGTATTTAGTATGTATGTGTGTGTATGTATATGTGTGGGTATGTGTATGTATGTGTAAGTATGTATGTGTAAGTATGTATGTGTAAGTGTATGTATGTGTGTCTTCCTAACAGTTCACTTGTGCAGACTGTTCTAAATGGTCTTCTCGACTCATATCAGAGTTTTGCTTCTACTCTTTGTTTGATGATGAAAGGCAATCCAAATGCCTTAACATTTGAAGAGTTAGTTTTTGTTCTATTGCAAGAAGATCAATCAAGGCAGAATAGGTCTATTATGCGTGTTGTAGATCAAGCTTTCCTGGCTAGTAAGCAAAAATTTGTTAATTCTGCACAATCAAAGAAGGAAGACAAAGATGAGAAGAAATCAGAGAAGCAGAAATTGTTTTGCAAATACTATAAAGCAAATGATCATATCATTAAGAGCTGTCCAAAATTGGCTCCTAAAGAGGCAAAGAAGAAAGAGGCCAGAATGGTTGTTGGAGAGGCCTCTACACCGAAAACAGAGTCTGCTACTCTTGTGCAAGATGAAGAATGGGCATTTACTGCTATTTTCAGTCTTGACCCATCTTCTCATGAGCAATGCATGCCTGCAGTAGACTCAGATGTTTGGTACTTTGATAGTGGGATGGCCAAACATATTACCTCACAACACACTTTCTTCTCTTCAATCGAGCTTGCCTCTATAGGGAATATTGTTACATGTGCAAACAACTCCTCTTGTCCTGTTATGGGAGTTGGTAAGATCATTCTGACTACTGTTGATGGTAGTTCTTTCACTGTGTCAGATGCTTTATTTATGCCAAGGATCAAGAAGAATCTTTTATCAGCTTCGGCTTTAGCCAAGATTGGCTTGGTTGTGAAATTGGTTGATGACAGGTGTACAGTTCATGATCTGTCAATTGGCGATGTGATTATTGCTTCTGGCATTTTATCTCGTGGGTTGTATAAGCTCATAGATTATGAAAAACCTGTGAATGATTCAGCATGTGAAGTACATGATTCTCGAGCTATATCAGATGCAAAGCTTTGGCATGCACGCTTTGGTCATTTGAATTTTGCTAGTTTGCTATGCCTGTAGAAATCTAAAATGGTGTCCTCTTTGCCCAAACTTGAGGCACCTAGGAAACATGTCTATGAAGGTTGTATTTTGGACAAAATGCAGTGCTCCTCCTTTCCAAAAGATGGTTCAGTTCGGGCTACTCAGAAATTGCAGCTTGTACATAGTGATGTTTGTGGTCCTATGCAGACACCTTCTTTTGGAAACTATCTTTACTTCATGAGTTTCATTGATGACTTTTCTAGGCATGCATGGGTATATCCATATATCCACTGAAAGCAAAGTTCAAAGTGTTTATGTGCTTCAAACAGTTTTTGGTTTTGGCTGAAAATCTGTCAACATGTAAAATGGGCACCCTCCATTCTGATCGAGGGGGGAATAAATGTCTTTTGATTTTAATGCTTTTTTGGTTGAACGTGGGATAAAACATTAGTGTACAATGCCGTATGCACCTCAATAGAATGGAGTTGCTTAATGGAAGAACATGTCACTCATGGAGATGGCAAGGTGTATGGTCAAGAGTAAGGCTTTACCACATAGTTTCTAGCTTGAGGTTGCCATGTGTGCAACATATGTACTTAATAGGTGTCCCACTAAAGGGCTGGAATTTGTCATTCCATATGAGGCTTGGCATGGTTGCAAGCCATCTATTGCTCATTTGCATGTTTTTGGTTGTTTGGCATATGCATTAGTGCGTGAACATCATCAAAGAAAATTGGATGATAAAGCAGTAAAATGTATTTTTGTTGGGTATAGTTTTGAAAGCAAAGGTTATCATCTGTATCATCCATAGAATAAATGCATTCTGGGTAGCGGTGATGTTGTTTTTGTGGAAGATGCTATTTAGCGCTTACTTTCATGTACTAAGGAGACATCTGTTAGCTCCAAAGACATGTATGATACTTTACTACCTCTTTTTACAGGTGGATAGCCTAGTGTTGTCCTAATAAGGCAAATTCTTAGCCTTTGTAGGTTTCTGATGATGTAGATCATTCCATTTCTGATGCAGATTTACATGATTCACTTGTTGATGAGAGAGTGATATTGAGCAGGAAAAAACTATGCCAAAATGGCTAGTGCAGACTTTGCGTGATAGCAAATTAGATGCATCTTTGTCATATTGTACTCCTTCAGGCTCTCATAGTGCCTCTTTGTATCAAATTGCTATGCTATGGTTGCGTCTAGTCTCTGTGATGAGAATGAGCCTGTTTCATTTGATGAAGCACAAAATTCAGAAAATTTGATGGTTGCTATGCAATCTGAATATGATGCTATAATGAAGAATGGTACTTGGTCTTTATGTGAATTGCCTCCTGGCAAGAAGGCCATTGGCACTAAGTGGGTTTACAAGTTGAAGTGTAAGCCTGATGGAATAGTTGATAGGCATAAGGCTAGGCTTGTTGCAAAGGGTTATGCGCATGAAAGAGGCATTGATTTTGATGAGACATTTTCACCTACATGTCGTATGACTACTGTTCATAGCATTTGTGCACTTGCAGCCCATCATGGTTGGAATGTACATCAGTACATTTTTGAATGGTGAATTGCATGAAGAAGTGTATGTTTTTCAGCCCCATGGCTTTGTGCAAAAAGGGCATGAAAACTAGGTTTCTAGGTTAAAGAAGGCATTATATGGTTTAAAGCAAGCACCACGTGCGTGGTATGAAAAGATACATGCCTATCTGGTTGCACATGGTTTTGAGAAGAGTCCAATGGAAAGCACCTTATATGTTAAGCGTGCTAATGATGTGCTTCTGATCATTGTTGTCTATGTTGATGACATGCTGCTCACTGGTCCTATTGAGAAGCATATTGCTGATTTTAAGGTTGATTTGAATGCCTCATTCGAGGTGTCTGATTTGGGGCATTTGAATCATTATTTGGGCACTCAGTTTATGCAGTTTGATGGTGGAATGGCTTTGTGTCAAACAAAATATATTGACACACTATTGCAGCGTTTTGGCCTTGAAGACTATAAGCCTATTGCCACTCCTATGGAGACATGTTTACGATTGAGTCTTCATGATGCTAGAGATGCATTTGATGTTGTCCTCTATCAGCAGGTTGTTGGATGCTTGATTTACTTACGCATTACTCAGCCAGATATTTAGTTTATTGTCTCACAGATGAGCAAGTTTATGCATTGCCCATGTGTCAAGCATTGGTTGGTAGTTAAGCGAATCTTTCACTACTAGAGTGGTACCCGACTACTTGATTATTTTATCCCAAGGGGGGATCACTACCACCATATTTGCATGCTTTTTTTTAGTCTGACTTGGTTGATCGCTATGACACTCGTGTGTCCACTAGTGGCCTCTGCTTCATGCTTGGTAGTTCATGTTAATCTTGGTTGAGCAAGAAGCAGCCTACTGTGGCCACTTCCAGTTGTGAGGTTGATTATAGGGCAGCTTTCACAGTGACTATTGAGTCTGTGTGGCTAAGACGCCTTATGGCTCATTTGGGTGTTGGTCAGTCTTCTGCCACCACCATCTTCATTGACAGTCAGAGCACATTGGTAGTTGTCAGGAACCCTATGTTCCATGCTCGCACTAAGCACATTGAGGTGCATTATTATTATGTTAGAGAGAGGTTCTCTGTTGGACAGATCAGCTTGGCATATGTGCCCATGAAGGAGAACATTGGAGACCTTTTCACGAAGGCTCTGCCTAGGGAGAAGTTTGAAGCTTTCTGTAAAGCTTTGGGCTTACTTCCTTCTGTAGATTGATTCCACATAGCTTGGCACTTCCTCGTACATGCGTGTCAGCTCCTTGTTCACCGCATCACTCCTAGGGGGGATTTGTTGATATATTTAGGTAGTGATGTGTGTGAACACTCTAGGACCACCGGGGCACTTTTGGCCCTCTTTCAAAGGTTTTTTTCCCTTGGCTTGTATATATGCCTATTGCCCTAATGGGGTACTTATCTTTGTACATTCTAGTGGTAATACATTCAGTATTGTGTGTTGTGCCCCAAGCTTCTTCTTCTTCCTTGTGTTGTCTGCGTGCTTCCACAGACGTCTAACTCCAACACACACTAGGACTGTTGGGCCACTTTTCTCCCTCTTTAGGAGGTTTTTTCCCCTAGCTTGTATATACGCCTATTGCCCTGACGGGCTACTTATCTTTGTACATTCTAGTGGTAATACATTCAGTATTGTGTGTTGTGCTCCAAGCTTCTTCTTCTTCCTTGTGCCATTTGTGTGCCTCCGCATACGTCTTACTCCAACAATTGGTATCAGAGCAAGTCGTTGCTTCCTCTAAGGTGTCATCGACACCACTCCAATCACAGTCTCAAAATTGCACGAAAATTGGTATGTATAGTCAGGGTGATTAGGAGATCAAAAGTGCTTTGCTTTGTGGTGCGGAAATCATGATCTGAGCTCATTTCGGTCTCCGAACGCACTATCATAGTGCTTGTGTAGGCTATTTTGTCTTTTTGTGCTAAAGATATATATAGGTTTTGGTTCGCCAGTATAGGAATCTCAAAGTTTGCTACGGGTTTAGCAAAACTTGTCAGGGTAGTTCTGTTCAACTTTTTCAGATACAGTCATTTTTCTACATCAAGGTATTTTAGTCAGTGGCCATGGCTGAAAGCAATGATGTATTCCATATGTTGATTGTTGAGGATAAGTTGGATGGTACCAATTACCCATTGTGGGCTTATATGATGCGAGATGTATTGGTTGCAAAAGGACTATGGAACATTGTGGAGGGTGTTGAAAAACGTCTTATTACACCTACAAATATAGGTATTGAAGCTGATACAGATAGTGTTGAAGATGCTAATATTCTTCAAATTCCTATTTGTGCTATGGTTTCTGCTACACCTACTATAGAGCAAATTCATTGGCATGGTAGAGATGCTCAAGCACATGCATTGATAGCCTTGTTTGTCAAACGTGCCGTTATTCCTCATGTTCGCTCTTGTAGAACAGCCAAGGATGCTTGGGCTACACTTATCACATTGTACCGAGCTAGGAATGAGGCTCACATTGCTTACCTCCGAAAGCAGTTGGAGATTGAGCATATGAATGAAGGTGATTCTATGGACATTTTTTCGACAAAAATGAAGGATTTGAAGGAACAATTGTGTTGTATAACCATGGGTCAAAGTGCCAAAGACATAGGTTTTGTGGGTCCAAAACCACTTTGATAACCCTTTGAGTCTATTGGGAAACCCTTGGGAAAGTGTCTCCAAAAGTATGGTTTGAACCCTTGAGTTATTTGGATTTATTTACTCCCAATTGAACGGTTTTGACCTTTAGGATTGATATTTCCTAAGGGTATGGTATTTAATCTTTAGGGAGGCCTCTCAAGCCTTGAGACTTGTATGTACAAGCTTGGGAGAAATCCTTTTAGAATCCATGGGTTAGAAGGCCTTGGATTAGAATCCATGTGGAGAGGACACTTGGCAAGCTCTCCACACATTTCCCCCTTGGCCTTGAGGTATGAAGTATTTCATTGGTGACGCACCGTTGTGCGCTCTCCTTCTCGCGAGCTCCACAAAGATATCCTCGGAGTAGAAATTTCAAGCTCCTAAGGCCGCACACGGTACTCTGCACAGAGACTGTAGAATGAGCAGAAAACACAGTACACAGGGAGCACGAAGATAGACTTCCTAGGTCTTACAAATGCGGTCGAACTTACAGTCTGTGGCTGACCAGGCCACTATATGTTTTATTAAAGAACATATACAAAGAAATGTCCAATGGCCATTTGGCCTTTCACATGGACACTGATAGTAACAATCTCCCACTAAAGGACAATATGGCCAAAGTAACTATGGGAGAAAAAATAAAGAATGATAAAGAATACCTAAGTGTAAGTATACAAACTATACCTCCCACTTGATGGGCATGTTACACAGCATACAAGTGACTATGTAAGATCATGAATCAACTAACCCCCATCAAGTGACAACAATGTCGAAAGTTATCCTGTGGTAGAGCTTTAGTCAAAGCATTTGCAACATTATCTTGAGTGTGAACCTTCTCAAGAATAATGCTCTCAGTGGCTAAGCAATCTCTAATGAAGTGATACTTCACCTCAATGTGCTTGGTCTTTGCATGATATACCAGATTCTTAGCCAAAGCAATGGCACTCTAACTATCACTGAGCAAACGAGGTACATGCTGAGCTAAACCCATATAACAAGCAAGAAAAGAAAGCCACAATGCTTCCTTACATGCCTCACTTGTTGCAACATACTCTGCTCGTGTGGTGGAAATAGTTGTACATTCTTGAAGGCGAGATCTCCAAGAGATAGCACCTCCAAATATCATTGACATAAAGTATCAAGCATATCAAGCTGCCATGTGAGCATCTCTTTGTGTAGAGACAAGGATTCTCATTGCTTCGAGAATAGCCTTGAGACTTCATAAAAGCATCAAACTTTTGGTACCATCGTCTAGGGGACTGTTTAAGTCCATACAAGCTCTTCTTAAGCTTAAAAACTAGGCTTTCCTTGCCAAGAACTACATAACCCTCTGGTTGTTCCATATAGATCTCATCTGTAAGATCTCCATGCAAGAAAGTAGTTTTCACATCCATTTAGACTAGCTTTAAGTCCTTCATTGCAAAGAATCCAAGCAACATGCATAGGGTAGTCATCTTGACCACCAGAGAGAAGATTTCCTTGAAATAAACACCATGTTGTTGCTTAAAACCCTTTGCAACAAGTCATGCTTTATACTTTGGAGAAGCAATATTTGATGTGAATTTTAGCTTATATACCCATTTACATGGCAAAGCTTTCCTACCCTTTGGCAAAGGTACTAAATCCCAAGTACCATTCTTGTGAATAGAATCCAACTCACTCTACATGGCACGCCCCCACTTGACATGATCCTTTGTCTGCATAGCCTCTTTGTAGCAAGAAGGCTCACCGGCATCTGTTAGCATAACAAAATCTAGACTTGGAACATATCTATGAGGTGGATGTGAGACACATGTAGAACATCTCAATGGTTGTTGAACATGAATATGTGCAGACTGATCTGAATGGACATTCTCTTGAACATCCCTATGTGCAACATTTTTATGCATGCTAATCGGAGGACTAGTATCCTCAAACACCACTCTTCTCACCTCAACCTCCTTAATGGTTGTTTATGCATCTTAGAATCATTGAAAATGACATCACTACTTCTGATCACTGACCGTGTTTCAGGATACCATAAGCGATATCGAAATTGTCCTTCTCGACCATATCCAAGAAAAATGCATTTCTTTCACTTATGGTCCAATTTTTATCTAAGATTCTTGGGTATATGAACATATGCTTCATGCCCAAAAACTCGAAGATGATCGTAATATAGTGGCTTCCATGTCCATAACTCTTGTGCCACTTTCAAACCTTTGGCAGTACTAGGTGAAAGGTTAATCACATGAACTTCAGTCAATACTACTTTTGCCCAGAAACCTTGTGAGAGGTTTGCATGATGCAACATAGAGACTACTCTATCTTGAATAGTTCTATTCATCCTCTCAGCTATACCATTTTGTATTGAGGTATAAGGGGCTCTAAACTCTCTACAAATCCCTATGGACTGACAAGAAAGTCTGAATTCATGTGAGGTATACTCACCCCTATTATCTGACTGTAAAGCCTTAAACTTAGTTCCTTTTTCAGTCTCAAGTGAAGCAAGCCATTTTTTGAAAGTAGGGAATACCTCGTTGTTTAATTTGATAGGATATACCCAAACTTTTCTAGTAGCATCATCTATGAAAGTGACAAAGTAAAGAGAACCACATAAGCGGACCTAGTTGGCATAGGACCACACACATCCACATGAACAAGATCTAAAGGATAAATTGAAGAGTCAATGTGCATTCTATGCACATTTCTAGTTTTCTTTCCATATTGACAATGCTCACAAAATGAAAAATGGAGAAAGATAACACAAGTAAGTAGCCAGAACAAGAGAGATAACACATGTAAGTAGCCAAAAGACCACCTTGTAACCAAGGTCATCAAGTTGACCAATTAACATCAAACTACGTGATAATTGAGGTACATGGTGTACATTATGCATAGTAAATTTGGAACCATCAATGAAGTGCACAACCACATCTCCCATCCCCACAACATCACACTCGTAAGAGTCACCAAGTCTCACGATACCAAGAGAGTTTGCTGCATAATTAGAGAACCATTCTTTGTGTGGTGTCACATGGAAAGAAGCACCAGAATCTACCAGCTAGGTGGGGGAAAGAGAATCATCCATAAGAGCCTCAGTTGACACAATATTATCAAGTGTCAACATATTAGCATCATCAGAAATAACATTAATTTCATCAGTCTTCACAGTCAAAGTAGATGGTGCAGGTAACTGTTTAACATGCCCATCAGCATTATGTCCTTTACTTTTAGCATTATTTAATGCATAACAGTCTTTCGTCATGTGTCCTTTCTTATGACAATAATGGCATTCGATATCCCTCTTCCTTGATTTACTTCTACTCTTATTCCCTTGATCATTCTTTTCCTTGTTCTTGCTCTTGCCATGTTGTTGATTCTTTCCTTGGTAAGAATCATGAACATTATATGCATCTCCACTCTGAGTGCCAACCATGGATTTTCTACAAATCTCTTCACTCAAGAGTGCTCCACATATGTTATCATAGACAAGTTTACCACCATGTGCACTATTGATAATAACTGTGCAAAATGTATCCCATGATGATGGGAAGGTGCATAACAGCAGTACTACTTTCATTTCATAATCCATATCCATTTTCTGAGCCTGTAATTGAGAGAATATAGCATCAAACTCATTTAGATGACCAGCAACACTATTTGTGTCCTTCATACGAAGGTCATATAATTTTCTCATGAGATACACTTTATTTGATGCCATCTCTTTTTCATATGTATTGCATAAATTCTTCCAAAGCTCCTCTGCACTTTCATGCTCTAATACTCTAGTAAACATCATCTGCGAGGTGCAAGCGAATGGTAGACCTGGCCATTTCACCTAACTCATCCCAATCATCTTCATCCATGTCAGCAGATTTCTTTGAAATTCCATTTACTAGCTTCCATTGCCTCCTTTGAATCAACTCATCTTTGATCTAATTCTTCCATAGAGCAAATTTTGTGCCATCAAATTTTCAGATCTCAAAATGGTCTTTGCCTTGCAATTTATAGCTCCTCCTCGGAACACTAGCACTAGACCCTGATCCACCGGATGTGCCTGAGACCTCTGATGCCATGATGGTAGAGAACTAAATAGAATGATAATGGAGCTAGAAGATTTTGAACACCAACAAATAAGTGTATCAAGGTGTAAATCAACCACTGTATAGTTGACAAAACCAGAAATCTGGAAAAATTTTGCCAGAGTATCCTCTGCAAAATGAGCGTATGACCAGTGTCAAAATATCATAAAACTGTAAATACTGACATATTTTCCTGCATAGAGAATCACTGACTCCACTGCATATAATCAGTTACCCAATAGAAGCCAACTAGGCTTATCGAGCACCTATGAGCAACCATCATACATCTCCTATGGTGAGGCTGGGTAAGTCTTCCACCTGCATCACCAAAGAGACCCTGATATCTGGGTGTCTCCCAGTTAAGAAAACCACACCATGACCCTTTTTATCAAACATAAAAGGCTTTATTCAAAGAACGTAACCGTTATATCAATGACCACATGGACGTACAAAAGCAATACCCATAGAAGCGTACATGGTGTGTATGTGCTCAATATATGCAGTAAAATGACACTAAAGGTTGAATACACAACCCAAAAACTATCCAATAACACCTGCAAGTGTCTGTCAACTCTGATGTTTTAAGCTCAAAAAACCTACATAAATTTGCGGTAGCTTCTCCCACCAAAACTGAAATCTTTCAAGAAACCTGTAGTTTTATGAGTGTGGCTAAAAACACAGCCCCAAAGGTTGATATTTATTGTCAGAGAAGTACAAAGAACACTCTTCTCGATGTTCTTGGACCTGTGTGAAGAGAACTATGTGTGGAAGTACTCCAAAATGGCTCCAAAAGACACCCCAAAAATGCTTCAAAAATAGGCTTTGAAAAAATAATGAAGCTTTGAGGGACCAAAACATGTTCAAGGTAATGTCAACCTTAATCTTTCCCCTTCTTCAGACACCACAAGAGTGTATCTTAGTGGCAAGAGATTGCCATGGTTAAGCGAGCTCTCGGGGGAACAGTACTGGGATGGGCGACCTCCTAGGAAGTACCAGGAACCTCTATATTCCTTGATCGTTGAGCTCCTCCCTCGCGGCAACCAACGACGGCAATGGTGACTCGGATGACAAGGTATGCCAAGGTCTATGCCTTTTCACTCGCACAAAAGAAAAAAAATATTTTGCGTCAAGCTGCTGTGATACAGTGAAGTATTTCATTGGCGATGCACCACTATGCGCTCTCCTTCTCATGAGCTCCACGATGATATCCTCGGAGTAGAAATTCCAAGCTCTTAAGGCCACACACGGTACTTCGCACTGAGACTATAGAATGCGTAGAAAACACAGTACACAGGGAGCACAAAGATAGACTTCTTAGGTCTTACAAATGCGGTCAAACTTATAGTCTGTGGCTGACCAGGCCACTATATGTTTTATTAAAGAACATATACAAAGAAGTGTCCAGTGGCAATTTGGCCTTTCACATGGACACTGGCGGTAACAAGGTATATATATGGGTGGAATTGGTTGGCTGGAGACATGCATCTCTCACCCCTTGTGGGTTTGATTAGATTTAGAATGTTTAGATTGGTCTCTCTTAGAGTAGTTTTGTTGTTCATATAACAGTGGTATTTCGAGCCACTTGATATGTGAATTACTTCCGCCAGCTATTCATTCATCCTTGAACGCCAATCGTGTCCGATTCTCGAGATGGAGTCTCCTCTATAAAATTATATTTTATTTAGTCCTACCCAACCACCTGACCGGGCCCATGTAGACTCTAGATCAGACCGTCGAAAGCCTCTAGGACCTACTGTCGGCAACAACAGAGCGTGAGAGCAGAGCGTCAAGCGCCCATGAGCTCTATTTACTATTGAGTGAGCCTGGACTTCAGCTTTATATAAAGGCCTCTGAGAAGCAAATTTTCGGCAATGTGGGATAATTCTCGTTTCTCAGCCCGTGCGCGATTTGAGGAGGGCTTCATAGTCTTTTTTTTTTACGCATAGTGAAGGAGTCCATGAATGAAGCTTTTCCAAAGTGCCAATAAAGAACTTTTGAAGTTCGTTGTCATTAACAAGGAACTAGCCTAGCCCCTTCCACATATACGGTGATGAAAACCAATAAGATTTTCTATCAAGAATATGAGCTTGGAGCATCATAAAGAAAAGCAATGGCCATGAAGTGGAAGGAAGGATGGCTCTTCTCCAACAATCAACTTTTGGAGAAGCTACAAGCAAAGGATTGGCCCTCCCCTAAACGCAAAGGAAGGATGAAGCTTCTTATAAAGCTGAGTACCTTTTAAATTTATGTTGAATGTTTGTTGGCCTTATTTTTCAATATCTTTGCATGCATACATAGTTGAAGCACAATTTAGGACTTCTATTGATGATTAGGTCCAAGTTCACATGCAAAGAAAGGGTATTTTTAGCATTCAAGAGGCAAACATGCATGGTTTGAGGGGAAATCCAGCACCTCAAGCATTTGCATGCATTGTTGCAAGGAATATGAAGAATGTATGTGCATTAGCATGCTGATGCATCGTAAAGAAGCACATGTTTGTGCACATAAAAGAGAGCACATGATTATGAAAGGCATTGATGTTAAGTATGATTGAGCCTACGGATTACTTGAATCATTCATGGCATGCATGATATGTAATGAATGTATGCAAACACATGTACTTAAGTGAACAAAATTCACTCTATGTTTTTGAAAAGTTATGAAACCAAGCAAGTAACCATAATCCTGAGTAGAGGGTTTTCTTCTTTACGGAAGCAAGGCAATTGGAAAGGAATGAAGCTAAAGTACTTGCAAAATCATGTAGATTAGATTTTGCAATATAAGTACTTAGCAATGTCTTTCCAAAAAGGGATACTAATGTATCACATATTTAATGTTATGACCACATTAAGTATGACTTGCCTACCAATGAAGTAAACCTAAAGGAGGAAAATCCATTACCAAGTCAATGGCAAGGCAAAAATGAATTAAAGAATACATGAATACATCTAAGTTCTTTAATAACGTAGAAAAATTATCCGGGTTCAATCTTTCAATACAAACATTAGACTCAAGCAATGTATACATGAATATATCTAAGCTCTTTGATAACTTAGTTTTCAAAGCAAAGCTTTCTTTGACATGATCCAAATAGCATGTATACATAAATATTAAAGAAGCTGGCATACTCAATGCTAACTCTACCTATAACAGATACTTAAAGATGGTTCCAAAACAAGCTTCTAATGAGATATCTTAAGAAGATAGCACCCGAATACATCAAATGTCATCAATGACATAGATGTTATTTCTAGAAAGGTTTTTAGGGCATATTCTTACACTACTTCATAGAATCTACAATACTCCTCTAAGTTTAAGACATACTTAGAGATACTTAATTGAAAAAAGGTTATAAAAGAGTTCTTCGTGACATATCCTAAATAGGATGACACTCTAGCATGGTTTCAAGAGTCTCATGATATAAAGCTCTATGAAGTTTATGTCATCAAAGACATTGATGGAAACCAATTAGGAGCAAATATTACTTTCACCAACGTGAACAGTGAAAAGTATTCAAGGCATCATGAAAATCAAAAGCTCTCTCCTTTTGGAAAAATTTCCAATTTAATTGAAGGCTTCATTAATTCAATAGATTTGCATCTCAAGAAATTTAAGTAAGGTTTTCCTTAGCAGATGAAATGGTTCTGAATGTTCTATAGGTACAATGATGAAATGGAAATATTTTTCTTATTTCATAGTGCCTTCAAAACTCTTATGCTTTGATTAGCATTGAAAATTAAAGCCACCTCTCCTAACACAGATAGGCGTAAGCATTGCATTGTTGCAAAACATGAGAACTCATGAGCATTCCCATAAAGTCAAGAGGAAGTTCATGAACAAGTTAGGATAGGTGGTCGCTTAGCTACCTCTAGAAGAACTTCTAAAAGATACCAAAACTAAAATGAATTTCTAGTAAATCTTCTGGAAAATTTTCAAGTTCTACTCAAGTATAAGATTGCTTGAATAGTCCAATATTGGGAGGATTCAGAGAACTAACTCTCTACTTGGGAATGAAGCCATAGATTTCACAGTTTCCGAGGCCGAAAACTCTTCAAATGGGGGAAGAAAGTACCAAAATTTATCAAGAATTGGTACAATTAATTCCATAAATAGAAACTTAGAAGATAGATGATGAGATAAAAATTTGTTAAACAATGAGTTGCTCAAAAAAGCAACTTCATGGCATGGTAAATCTAACATTGGGATCCCAACAATATCACAAAAGATTTTGAAAAAAGGTATTTGTAAACCACGAGCTCTAATAAAGCATGCCAAAGCTGTTGGGGATATAAGGGTCATGTGACCTTACCCCCATATTCATATATATACATCATAAATAGAGCATTGCCTCAAGAGAGAACATTATGTGGGTTTCGAGGCTCCCACACATCTGTGTGCATCTCTCCTCTCTTCTCTCTCTCTCCCTCCATCTCCTCCTTGATCCTCTTGTTTTGCACATCAAAGCTCTTCATTGGTATCAGAGCATGTTGAAGGCTTATGTGCAAGAAGTTTCAATGGAAGCTTAGGTCATAAGAGGTGAAAGCGCAAGTCGCCATCTCTCAACAATAGTTTAGTATTTCAACAATAATTCAAGGTAGAAAGCTTGGATTGATGTGTTTTAAAGTTCTCTGTGTAGCTAACACAAAGGACTACAAATTCACAGAAGGGCATACAACCTGGTTTGGAGTTTTAGACTGCTGAAAATTCAAAAAACACAGACTGATGTAAAAGATGAATCTACAATCACTTGAACAACAGGTCAGTGTTTTGGCTATAAGTTGAGTTTTACAAATCGGAATGAGACGATTCAACTTGTTATCCGTAGCTTGGAATAGCAATACAACTTTGTAGGATAACACAGATCCAAATTCTAAGTGCAATGTCACCAAAATTGAAAATACAGAGCAATAGTGTTGGAGGTGAAGGTGAAATTGACAGTTGATGTTTGTTTTGTGTATATCTTGAGCTATGCACCTCCGATTGAGGTGTTCTTTATCTCTTTACGTAGCCAAGAAAGAGATATTGAAGTTTGCTAATGAGAAAAGTTTAGATTCAGAGGTTATGACCTCTCAAATAAAACACAGAGCAACATATTTTCACCATAAGAACCCTAATTGCTCTTGGAGGTTGAATTTGCTTTGGAACTTTGAGAGAGAATTTTTGGTGTGCAAGCTCTTATTCTTAGAGCTTGAAGGCATCGATGTATGATCACTGTGGTAGATCCTCCATATGAGAGTAGAGCATAATATTTTCATGTATTTGGCATGTGAGATGACATTGTGGTATACCTTCTTTTCGAGGTTTATGTCATCATGATTTCCATCATGGATGTATAGTGGCATTGTGGTTTATATCTTGCTTGTGCCACTTGGTTATGGATTTACTTGTATCCTTATTTTCTTTGCAGGTACATGATCCAGATTGGAGCCTCAGTTACACATTCGTTTGTCACCATTATTAGCATTTGGTCATTGATTGATATGTATTTGCCAGTGTGATTCTTGGCATATGTGTATGGTGATTCCCACATGGTTTATTTGGTTCAGAGTCCATTTTACAGAGGAGATGTTGTCCAAATTTTGATAGCTTTTATGCTAGAAGAGAACTCTAGTGGATCTTGTGATAGCTTTGGATCATTGTTGATCTCCATTTACTTGGACTTAGTCACATGTTGTTTGTGATAGGTTGGACCATCTTGCAGGATTCATTCTTGAGTGGGAGATACATCATCATTGTATTGGCATGTATTGCTATTAGTTTTTGGAGCCTCAGTTACACATTCGTTTGTCACCATTATTAGCATTTGGTCATTGATTGATATGTATTTGCCAGTGTGATTCTTGGCATATGTGTATGGTGATTCCCACATGGTTTATTTGGTTCAAAGTCCATTTTACAGAGGAGATGTTGTCCAAATTTTGATAGCTTTTATGCTAGAAGAGAACTCTAGTGGATCTTGTGATAGCTTTGGATCATTGTTGATCTCCATTTACTTGGACTTAGTCACATGTTGTTTGTGATAGGTTGGACCATCTTGCAGGCTTCATTCTTGAGTGGGAGATATATCATCATTGTATTGGCATGTATTGCTATTAGTTTTTGGCATCCCTATGAGCTTGATTTCACTTAGCCAGTTACAAGAGAGCAGATGTTATGCATTCCTTGGTGAGCATCATTTTCAATTGCAGTTGGGACAGCTTATGCTTGTCAGAGGTGCTAGGATGGGCACATGTATCCATTGCAGGTACTTCATGTGAGAGACAGTCTCATCTCAGTGGGAGTTCAACCTTATGTGCGATGTGAGACTCCTCATGTCTCATTTTGTCTACCTACACATATGTCCGTTGACATTCATGATGCACATGTATGGCATGATTCAGATGCTCAAATGGATGCATATGTAGAGCATGTTTTGGATGCTCATGATCCTTATATAGAGCATGGTTTGGTTGATCATGTGGATGCTCTTATGGAGTATACTTTAGAGCATGATGTGGATGCTCATGTAGAGCATTATGATGATACTCAGTTAGAGTATGGTCATCACTTTGACCTTGGTGTTGATGTTGTGCAGTTAGCTCATGTGGAGCATGATGATACACTTGGTGTGGTAGAGCAGGATAGCTCTCATGATACACAGTGTGTGATAGAGCAGTTTAGCTCTCAGGATGCACAACTAGACATATCCTTTGTTGAGAGGATGACTGATTTAGATGTTGATGAGTCAACGATCATGCAGTCATTCTTGGATTCACTCATGCCAGATGTTGATACACATATGTTAGGACATGTTGGTCTTGATGATAGTGCTTTGGATGCCTTGAATACAGGCATGGCTGACATGCTTAGGTTAGCCAGGATAGCACATGTTTCTTCAGCATTGGGGAGTCTGATGTACGAGTTGTTATGCTCGAGACCAGATATTGCAGTTGCTATTGGAGCATTTGCACTTGGAGTTGTAAGTCGTTCGATGATTGGCACAGGCATAGAGCAAGTGGGAGCTTTGCAGGAACTTCTTCAGTTCTTGTATCAGTCAGATATGAGCTCGACTCTTATTGATATGAGTTTAGAGCAGTTTGAGGTGCATGGATACACCTTGTTCGAGGTAGTTGGTGTAGGCTGATCTGGTATGGGTAGAGATCCGGACTCTTCCTGTACATTACTGTATAGTCCTACAACATTCTTTATATGTGTTTCCACTTATGGTCACATTGACCCTTAAGTGGGAGATTGTTCGGGATGTAAGGGTCATGTGACCTTACCCCCATATTCATATATATACATCATATATAGAGCATTGCCTCAAGAGAGAACATTATGTGGGTTTGAGGCTCCCACACATCTGTGAGTGTCTCTCCTCTCTTCTCTCTCTCCCTCCATCTCCTCCTTGCTCCTCTTGTTCTGCACATCAAAGCCCTTCAAAAGCTTATACTTCTCTAAAGGGAAGTAAGAAGGAGAAAATATACAAAGTACGCAGTCTGCAACTTTGATAAATGATACTTAAGTCTCGGGAAGGTGAAACCTGTATTCACCTATTCTTAAAGGGATTTCAAGAGAAATCCAAAAGCATTAGAAGATGCTTAGACTTAAGTAGTAAATGAGATTCCTAGAAAATCCTAGGGTAGCTTTTTGAAAGCTTTGGATAAATAAAGGAATCTAAAGGGCAAGAATAATCTCTTGTAACTTCAAGATAGTTAGGGAAAAACTAACTAGATCTTGAATATGATTCAAGACACTTGGAATCACGAAAAGGATGGATGTTTATTCCATCAGGATGGATGTTTATTTCATCAAAAGGTTTAGAGCTTCCAATATAAGTTTAGGGATAATTAAGATTATAGAGAGATCTTGTGTTGGAAGCCCTAGTTACCTAAGCAAGATGGAAAACATAGAAGTAATTCCTTGACTTCAGATTCTAGCAAGAAGAATCTTAGTAAAGGATACTCTATAGTTAGATTAAGCTTCTAGACTTTAGGATAAATATAATCTACACATCAGTGTTGGATATAAAGTATGGTGGTATGGGCCACTATACTTTATATTCACATTAATGTAGGAATGATGGTATGGGACATCAAACCTTGATATGATAGGTATCTTTTAGTCTTGGGCTCGTGAGTTGGAGTGAAACTCCCTCCCAATGGAAAAACTGAAACTTCATATATAAAGATGAAGTATAGGGTGGTCAAGAATATGACCATATCAAGTAACTGAGAAATTTTGAAGATCATGAAGTGAAATCACTTTCTAAAGATTTTTCAGTAAGACTAGTGTAGTCTCTTTAAGGATTTTGTAGTTCTTTATCGAAATGTTACATGGATTTTTGGAGAGAGAACTTGGAAAGATCCTTTCAAGAAAGGTAAGTCTGAGTGAATCAATCTAGGATAAAACACTTAGTTGAAAAATACAGCTATGTGAGTCAAATGTATCAAGAGATATTGAAAAAAGATCGACTTATTTATCTATGCAATTGGGGTTAGGCTAAGTTATTCCAAAACATCTTGTTGATATTCAATGAGGTAATCAATCTCCCAAAGTAAGAGATTTATACTAATCTTGGTATTACAATCTATAGGAGTCTCAAGAGATTGAAAAGGGCTGATTTCTTAATTAAGATATTTGAAGCATCATAGTTTGAGAGTAAATGAACATCATCAAAACTCGATGGCTTGAGACACCGATGTGTTATACCACTAGAGTTTGGTAGATGGATGATGGTTTAACTTTACCCAAAGGATCTTCTTGAGAATTTAGATTCAATCTCATAAAGATAGAAAGAATGCTTCAAACAATTAGCTAGATTAAATCCTTAAAGTTTTGAATCTCATTTGATTTGACTCAAATCATTTTAGTTGAACCGGTTACATCAAATTTTGGTTCTCCCTTCTCGCTTCCCCAGACCTTGGATTTGACTTGGAAGGAATCTTCAAAGTCACTCCTAGATCAGGTTTAGCTAGATGGAATGGATAACCAAATTAAACATCAAAAGATAGATGTTTTAGATAGAACCCCTTAAGACACTTAAGTTTAAGAGAATTCATTCATCCATTTAATATTGATTTAAGATCAACGAATGAAGAGTCTAAAAAATTCTCTTAAAAGATTTTGAAGTAAAACTCTTAAGAATTGTTTATAGACTCCAACAGTTCCAAACAAGTCAAGGCTTTTGAGAAAGTCTTGGGAAAAATCATTTTGAGATGGGTTGCCCAAAAAATTGAATCACTTCTTTCCTAAATTCTACCTTGACTTTAAAGTACAATAGGACATGGTAATCCTGTATTTGGAAAAGGGATGAGTAGGTAGATGTTGGTTAAGAAGTAGAAAATAGTCAGAAACATCTTATTTAGATGTTTTGGCAAACTCAATTTAAGGAAACTTCTCAAAGTCTTGAATTAATTAGAAATCCATCTGTTTTGCTAGGTCCATACCCAAGTAGTGCATAGAAATGGATCTACATAGAAAATTAGTTGGAGACTGTTATAATCCACCTACTTCATATGTTTGTACGATTGGATGCAAAGTTCGCACATTGAGAAACATTGAATTAGGCATGATGTTTTAATCCACCCTTATCATGTTGTCCATACTTAGCACTTGATTTAATGTTTCATGTGCAAACTTAATTAATATGAGAATGATTTGGGCAAGGATTAGCCCACAAGTGGATTCCCTTCTTTTCAGATCCAGTATGAGATAGAATCTCCTTCTGACAAATAGGGGGATCAGAGAGATGAAAAACCGTGATCTATGAGAATGATCATGGGGCATGGGGGAATACTCCACATATTATACCTACACACAGGGGAATAATGTTGTATAACCATGGGTCAAAGTGCCAAAGACATGGGTTTTGAGGGTCCAAAACCACTTGGAGAACCCTTGAAGTCTATTGGGAAACCCTTGGGAAAGTGTCTCCAAGAGTATGGTTTGAACCCTTGAGTAATTTGGATTTATTTACTCTTGATTGAAGGGTTTTTACCCTTAGGATTGATATTTCCTAAGGGTATGTGTTGACAGCCAAAGGCAAGCATAAGCATAGAAGAAGGATAATGTAGGGAGCTCAAAGAAGCACATGTCAATTTTTCAAAAGAAATCCCTATAAAAATAGTGATTTTTATCACTAAAAACAATTGTAAATACCATTTTCCATTTTTTGTAACTCCATTTTGTTGAAGCCGAGGAGTCCTCGAGCTTGAGGAGTATCAGAAGTACCACCCTACCAATTTTCATAAATTTTAGACTCCGTTTGAGCCCCCAAATAAGCCTTGGAAACTAATTTTTAACTAGGTCGGACACTAGGTCTGGACAAGGCCAAAACCACTCAAAAAACTATAAAAAGGACTAGAGAGCTCATTTTTGAGGTTAGCTTGTTGTAGATTTGAGCTTTATAAGAGATTTCTTTTGTAATCGAAGCTTTCCATTGTTCCACTCTTTGCTCTTACCTTGTGCACGTGTGTGTGCATGCTTGTGTGCTTTCACTCATGCACTTGTGCCCTCACTTGCTCACGGTCTTCATACCGGTCCTCACATCTCCATGGATTGACATTTATGAGGTGAAGCTCCTCATGTTGGTACTTGCCATTATGCTAGAGTGACACCAGATTTGGCATCGTTTCCAGGGAGAGAGCTTGAAGGACAAGCGTGTGACCCAGTACTCATATTTGCAAAAATTTTTGAATTTTGACTCCAAAAAATCCAAGTGTCGTGATCGGTTGAGTTCAAGTGTCGTGATACTTGAATTCTCGTGTGTCACGATATTTGGTAGATATCATGTATCACCAATATCTTGCACTCCCCAAGTGTCGCGATATCCTGATATCGTGTGACATTGGGTAAAGTGTCACGACATCTAAGTGTCATGTGGCCAAGTGTCGTGATATCCAGGTGTTGCAATATCCAAGTGTCATGATATTCCTCAGGTGTCAATTGTCGTGCTCAGGGCCAAGTGTCACGAGATTCCTCAGGTGTTGAGTATCATGCTCAGGGCCAAGTGTCGCGATATTCCTCAGGTGTCTAGTGTCGTGACCAACCAGGTGTCGTGTGGCCAAGTGTCGTGATATCTAGGTGTCACTCAGGGTCGTGTGTCACCTAGTCCAAGTGTTGCAATACTTCCCAAGTGTCACGATACTTCCCGAGTGTCACGATACTTCCCAAGTATCGTGTATCGTGGAATTCCTAGTGTCGTGTATTGTTTAGTTCAGATATCATGTATCGTGGCAAGGCAAGTATCGTGTATCATGGCACGGCAAATATTGTGTATCGTCTGCTTCCAAGTATCATCGATACTTCCTAAATATCGTGTATCACCTGTTCTGAAGCAATCCCAGAGAAGTCTTGTTTCCCTATTTTAACGCCCAAAACCCTGAATTGGCATAACTTTCTCATACGAAATCCGTTTGCTGTGATTTTGGCTTTGTTGGATTTGGGTGAGGAGTTAGGACTGTCCAAACTCTATAAGGACTTTGACAGTACTACTAGTCATACCTCTAGATCCTCCACTGAGATAGATGAGATAGCCGAGCAGGTTGCCAAGAAGCTAGGAGTTCAAAATAGACAAACACCAAGGGTCACCTCATTGAGGTGATGTTACAATTGTGGACCAAAGGCATTACCATGAGTTCAAAGTGACCAGTTTGAGTTTTAAAGGCAGTCTTGTAAATGTCATTTTGTGTCATTCGTATATGATGATACCCAGATTTAAGATCAATTTTGCTAAAGACACGTGCTCCATGAAGTTTATCTAGCAAATCATATATCCTAGGAATAGCATATCTATTTTTAACAATGATCTTATTGAGTCCTCTATAGTCAATGCACATCCTATAAGTCTTGTCCTTCTTCTCTACTAAAAGAACACGTGCTCCAAAGGGAGAAGAACTAGGTCTTATGAGGCCTTTGTGGAGTAGATCCTTAACTTGATTAGCTATTTCTTTTTTATGTAAAGTTCCATGCCTATAAGGTGCTTTATGGGGAGGAGAACTACCAGGAATTAAGTCTATAATATGGTCAAGAGATCCCCTAGAAGGTGGTAGTACAGAAGGAAAATCAGCCATAAAACAATCTTGATAAGAATCCATAAATGATTTATGTGCATTAGGAAGTGTATGTGTATAATCAACTATGTTATTTACAAAGACAATACATGAATTGTGGCCTTTCCTAACTACACGTTTGACTTGAGTATGACTAATCAATGGAAATGGTTGGAAGTCATGCATTGCTGACAAAGAAATATCTTGATTGTTAAACTTAAAACTAATTGTGTGTGTATGATAATAAATGCATGGATTATAATGAGGACAAAAAGGCATACCAAGTATAACATTATAGGATTGCAAAGGAGCAATTAAGAGTGTGCATTCATCTATGGATGAACCTATACAAATCTAAACACTATGCACTTCACTTGTAACATTATATCTAATTCCTTGAAATGCAACCTTAACTTTATACATAAAAGGGAGTGGATGTAATTGGAGAGCTTGCACTAGTGTATGGGAAATAAAATCATGTTAACTACAATCATCATGTAAAATATTAACAACATTACCATTAATAGTACCTTGCATGCAAAGTAAAGAATGAATAGAAATTGCATTACCCAAGTTACTTAGATCTTTTTCTACTGCTTCTTCAGTCCAATTAGGTTGAATGTCATTAGGGACCACCTCCATGTTGTGTACTTGAGCTCCAATAGGCTTCATGTCATTAGTTCGGAATCTACATTTAGCTTTACTATGACCAAACTTACCAAAATCCTAGCAAGTGATACGGGGCCTCTTTTGTTGATCATCCATTATCGTAGTTTGAAGGGTTGGTAGTTTGTAAGGGGGTTGTCCTCGGCACTAGAGAGAAATTGGACTGGGGACGGCACTGAAAAGTAGGTGGGCATTGAAAAGTAGGTGGGCGCTGAAGAGTAGGAGAAGATAAAGTAGAAAAAAGATGCTTGAAAAGAAAATTGGACTCGATTGGTGGTTGTCGTTGACACGTTTGTTGTAAGCAAATGGACTTGGTAATGGAATGAAACTCCTTCTTAGCATCATTTGCATACAAAATAGCTTCATAGAAGGTCGTAGCACGTAGTGTGTTGAGCTTAGCTTGGATTCCCATCTCCAAACCATCTCCATACTTACATTTTAAGGTATCTTGAGGAATCGTTTCAAGCAAATGAATAAGTAATAGACGTTGCCAAAAATGTTTAGAGTAGGTAGAGACACAATATCTCCATCTTTCCATCCAAAAGTTGTCCATTATCGATGAGCATGTAAGTGAAATTGGGGAGGAAGGAAGGGCTCCTTGATCTTTTCTAGAAATGTTGTCCATGTGGTGGGGCGATCGGTGCTATGCTGCAAACCATTCCACCATAATTGGGCCTTACCCACCAAATAATTAGTAACAAATTTCACTTTTTCCATTTCAGAATATGATTTGTCAGATTAAAAGTCATCAAATTGGGATAGCCATGAAAGAACAAATTGGCCATCTTTTCGTCCATTGAATCACAAAACTTGGAAATTTTTGGTAGCAATCTTGGAATGCGCGCCTTGTTCTTGAGCGGTGATAATGGCCTTCACCACCCTAACTAGGTTATTGTCATCACTTTGCAGTCGCTCGAGTGCAACATTGTGTTCATTCTAAGCATTTTGGAGTTCTTGTTGCAAAAGTTCCAATTGTTGCTCAGTGATACCCTGGGTAGTGTTAGCAGCCGGTGTGGATGAACACATTTATTTGTAAAATATACTTTCTATGTAATGGGAAAGGGATTTTTACGAAGATCTCAATAGTTTTCAAAGTCTAGAATTTTCGGTGTATATTGTTAATTTCGAAGTATGGAATGGTGTGAATATTACGAAGAAGAACGGAGTAGTTCATTACGATATGCTATGTTATGGTGAGGGGTGAAGTTCGAAAGAAGTCGATACCGAGCGGTGTTTTTTGAAAAGTCTGCCTGATGATGCACTATATTATTGAGGTGTAATCGTGTTATTCATTTAGAATTATGTATAATCAATCCCATTAATCCACAATACTTTGTATTGTCAAATTACTTTATCTCTGAAGACTGTATGTGTGTATGAAGTTTCTAAGTAATACGTACTGTGAAGATTCCAAAAGTCTCTGTGGTGAAGTTTATAATAAGGAACACAAATGCATGTTTGAGTTTTTTGTGCATTCATAAATCCCCATTCTCGTACCCATTCCTTTGGATATTTGGTGTTGTGAACCACTAATGTACAATATCATGTAAACATTTGGCGACCACGATGGGATGGGGTTGATGATGAAACACATCATCAAATAGATTGATGTCGTTATGGAGTGGGAAGGAATACCTTAAATGAAATCATCATTATGACTATTTGGATGAATTTATTAAGCACATGTTGGAAACAGTACACTTTGAAGATATTTCAATTGACGAAGCAACTAGTATTGTGGAAGAGTTGTTGTTTCCGAAGCTCTTACATGATTGGATTTTCAAGTGAAAGAGCAGAAAGTTAGGCAAGGCTTTGTGGCGAAGGGAATCCAACAAAACTGACTAGCAGTGCCAGCAAGAGGAAGAAGAATACCCTACAAAATCAGGTCAACACAATGGTAGCAAACCCCAATTGGAATTAGCCTCAGCCCTAGTCCCTTTCACTCAAATCAATGTCTTGGAAGAATTTGATGATATGATGTCACACCGAAATCCACTCCCAGGGTTAAATTACACACATGGTAGAACAGATGAAGATCCGGATGTACATGTGCACTCATTCGAGAACCAATATGTCTGCAATCATCGAGGGCTACAAGACAATGACCATAAATCTCAAGTTTTTTAAGTGACTCTGGCAGGAGATGTTGTTAAGTGGCTCATCGAGTATCCCCTAGACCATTTCTCATCTTATGACGAGTTAAAAGAAGCTTTCCTAGAATGCTTTCAAATAGCCAAAAGCATTTTGGAACTGTATGCTACTCTACGATAGATGATGCAGAAAGGGATGATAGAGAAATATGCCTTAGACTTTAGATCTACAATGCGGCGATTCCCTATAGATAAATGTCCTTCTGAAGAGATGTTGTAGGAGCTCTTTGTGGATGAACTACAACCAGCTATCAAAGAAAAGATTTACATGTACACATTGGAGTAAACACGGACTCTAGATCAAATAAGAGTCGACTGCAAGATACAGTCGGCCAATCTGAGCTCTGAAAAGACCAGCCTAGCTATGAAGAAAAGTACAAATCCGGCTCAACACTTGTATTACCTGCAGTGTAGAAACTTGGGACACAACACTACCGACTGCGCTCTCAATCATGTATATTGTGCTATCTATAATAAGAACAATCATAGTATGGAAGAATGTAGATTTAATGCAAAGAATACATTAGTAGCCTCAACACAAGTAGAACCTCCTGTATGGAAAGGTAACTCGGCAAGCTATAAACCTCCGGGTCAACCCGAATAGTGGATGGAGAGCTAGAACGTAAGAGTATTCAGATAGACACAATATGAAACTACAGAGAAGTTTATGGACCAATGAAATTTCTCCTGCTCCAACTTCCCAGAATATGGATGAGGATGATGGTTCAGACCATCGAGACTGGGTAATTTTGGAAACCGACCTATACAGTGTCAATTTTTTCTATAGTATGAACACTAGAGGTTTGAATGTGAAGAAGCTAAAGAATATTATTGGCAAAAAAACAAGGGCAAAATTAAGGCACCCAGGGCTAATGTTGTCACTTTGGAATATTTGGACCCATCAATGACTGTGCTGACAAGATCATGGTAGGAATATCAGAATATATAGCCAACATATCATCATGCTCCAATCCAGCAAAAGAAAAGATTAAAGAAAGCAGTTCAATGGGCTCAGGAGTACCCACCTTATTATGTGGACCCTAAGCCCATTCCAGAGGTAAAACACAGTAGAAGTCGACAAAGCAATATAAGTAAGGAAAGTTTACATAAAATACTAGTCCAAAAGATTACTAGGGCTAAATAGGAAACAAGCAATTCAGAACAGCTAGCAGAGTTTACCAGCTCAAATACTAAGAAGTTAACGCTTATGGACAAAGAACCTAGTATCAAAATTAGGATCGAGATGACTTTGGATGAGGAGAACTAGAATGATACTACTTAAGTAGCATCTGAGAAAAGTACTACTTGTCAGTTGTTGCAAAATTCACATACTAAATTATCACTATGAGCGCTGCTAGAACTTGTTTTGGCTTTCAAGAAGAAGCTATTAAAGCAACTATAGAAGAAATATGCACCAGCCTTGAGTCAAGAACTGACAGCGAGTATGATAAAAGATGTTCCGGATAGAATGGTGGATTATGCAGTTCCCACCATTACGGTATGATATAAAAAGAAAGCTATTCCTAATGTCCTGATTGATTGCGGATCAAGCATAAACATCGCTTCCACAACAACGTGAAAATATATGGGTTAGAATAGTATTGAACCAACCCCATTTTTTGTCTAGATGGTGGGCCAATCACCAATGCATTCAGTGGGGCTGGTTAAAGATATCCCCATCAAAATTTCTTAGGTGATGTTTAATATTACATTTGTAGTATTGGAGCTTAAAGTCAAGAATCTGGATTATAATTTACTGTTGGGATGACCCTGGTTAAGGAATGCCAAGGTCCGACATAATTGGGACACGAGGACCATTACCTTTCAAAACGGGCATGTTAAATTTTTGGTTCCATTAGAAGATGAACAATAATGTCTTCCAGAACATAAAACAATATTGACTGAACCCTCTCACATGCTAGATGGACTAAAGGAAGATGAAGAGCGACAATTTCTTGAAACCAATAGAGACCTCTTATCCTTTGGAGTTGTAGATGTAAATTCAGTCATCAGCCCAGATTGTGACGGTATGGTGGCCACTGTCTACGCAGAACTCTTGGAACCTAAAGAAGGGAATATTGCAGAGGCAATACTAAAAGACTCCATGGAGCTTGGTAAAATTTGTGTGGAAGAATATTCTTTAGAAGTTGTGAACCTCGATACTATGGATGAACCTAAAACTGTCCAAATTTGTTCGTTGGTTTTAGTGGCTACAACCAAGTTTGAATGGTGGAGGAAGGCATACCAAAAATGACATTCATTACAAATTGGGGGGGTTTTGCCTGTACCATTATGTGGTTTGGTCTCCAAAATGCATCAATCACTTTTCAGTGCTGCATGCAACAAATTTTCGCTCCCTGCCTTACATCTTTTATGAGAATTTCATGGATGACTTCTCAGTTTTCGGCAATATGGTCGCGCATCCGGAGTACTTACACACATGCTTTGATTCTTGCAGGGAGGTGCACCTCTTCCTTAACCCTAAAAATCCACCTTTGCATCAAATGTAGAAAATTACTGGGACATATTATTTTGGAGAAAGGCATAGCAGTGGACCCAAAAAAGGTTAAGGTTATACTAGAAACTGGAGCACCCCGAAACCCAAAAGAAGTTTTATGGTTCTTGGGGTAGGTACAGTGGCATGGCCAGCATCTGCGAGGACTGGCACATATCACGTACCATTGAACAAGTTAGCACATATCCGATCGGTGGAGTTTGTGTGGACGGTGGAAGCACAACTTCGAGCGAGTATAGAAGATGTTAGCCACTATGCCAATTTTGAAAGCTATGGATTCGAAACAACCTTGTCATGTGTTTGTGGATACTTCAAACAAAGCCATTGGGAATGTGCTTATGCAGAAGGAGAACCACAACTAGTTTCAATCTATGTATTACACTAGTTGATGACTAACATCCGCAAAGCAAAATTACTCAACCACGGAATGTGAATGTATCAACTTAATCTACTCCATAAAGAAATTTCATCATTATTTACTGGGATGGTCATTCACTTTCCACGTGGATCACAGTGCCTTCTTGTATTGGGTGAAACAACAAAATTTGGTAGAACGGCTAGCCATGTGGGTGCTCTTGTTGCAAGAATTTGAATATGACATTGTACATTTGCCAGGCGCTAGCCATGCCATTGCTGATTTTTTTTATCTCGCATTGATCATGGAGAACCACCAGAGGGCATCGATGATGCTCTTCCAGATGTGGAGGTCTTTATGGTGGCAGAAATAAAAAATTCCCCTCAGACTTCCCCAACTTGGTACGAAGAGATGTTAAGCTTTCTGGAGAATGGAATCACCCCATCTTGTTTGCAGTCGGTGGCTAGAAAGAAACTTGGTCTTCGAAGTTGATGATTTACTATCATTATGGGACAGTTGTCCCACACGGATCCGATCGAAATATGGTTACATTGTGTAGCTCCACATGAGGTGGCAGCAATCATCTCTAAAGCTCATGCAAGTGATGCAGGGAGGGCATTTCAGTCATCTAATGACAATCCAAAAAATATATCAGGCCGGACTATGGTTGTTGGAGTTAGACATCTGCAAAAGCACCCGAACATCACAAGGAAGAAGAAGAAGATTGGAGCACAACACACAATACTGAATGTATTACCACTAGAATATACAAAGATAAGTAGCCCATTAGTGCAATAGGCATATATACAAGCCGGGGGAAAAAACCTCCTAAAGAGGGAAAAAAGTACCCCGATGGTCCTAGTGTGATTTTGGAAATACCATAGTATTGTTGGGACAATATTTCCATGTATTTCATAATGGGTTTACCTAGGACACACAATAGAAGAATACTATTCTTGTGGTGATTGATTGGTTGAGAAAAATGGCACACATTATCCCTACAAAGGAATTAGTGGACGCTTTGCAAGTTCTAGAACTATTTATTCAAAATATTTTTAGACTGCATGGTTTACCTAAACCAATAGTTTTAGACAAGGATCCCAGGTTTACAGGAAATGTTTGGAAACATGTGTTCAATAAGCTTCAAGTTCAACTCAAGATGAGTAGTGGAGAGTATCCACAAACAGATGGCCAAACCAAAAGAGTTAATCAGATACTAGAAGATATGCTATGGGCATATGTTTTATAGAAGCAAACAAATTGGGATAGTTTCCTCCCATTAGTTGAGTTTGCTTATAATAGTTGGAAGAACAAGACTACTAAGCTGGCACCTTTTGAGGTGATTTATGGATTTATTCCCCAAAGTCCAGCTACCATTGGGTTACCCAAGAAATCTTTGAGTGCTTCACAGTTTCTAATGAATATGCAAGCTAACTTGAAAATAGCTCAGTTCAATCTACAACAAGTTGCTAAAAATATGAAAGCATTTGTAGATCGGCATCATACACCACAAACGTTTCAAGAGGCAATTGTGTGTTTTTATAAGTTCCACTTCATTCATCATTGACAGTGGGTCAGAAACCCAAGTTATCTCCTAGATTTTGTGGACCTTGGACAGTAATCAAGAAGATTAGTGATGTCTCGTACAAATTACGATTGCCAGATGATTGCAAAGTTCACCCAGTTTTTCATGTTAGCAAGTTGAGACCATACAATTCTCTAGATGATAATTGTGTAGATGGTTTAGTTGCTTTAGAAAATAGAGCATCTCAACCAGCTATTCCATTTTGAGTCCTTGATAAGAGGGGGTGCAAGTTACGAAATTGCTCCATACCATAGTATTTAGTAGCATGGACTAGCCTTCCACTCACAGATGCTACTTGGGAATTAGAAGCTGAAGGGGGAGAGAGTGTAAGATTTATTTAGACCTCCATGTTCTACCATTGGTCTACCTACATTTGGTTGAGGACCCTAGCCGGGTCAATGACTAGAGCTTAGGGAAGCCAAGGCTCTAGCACGAGTCTTTGAGGTTATTCCATCTCCGCAGAGTGGCCATATGGGAAGTGTTTGGACCTTAGAGAAGACTCTAGATGTGCCAAGGGCAACTGAATGTATTACTAGAGAATGTACGAAGATAAGTAGCCCATTAGGGCAATAGGAATATATACAAGCCGGGGGAAAAAAACCTCCTAAAGAGGGAAAAAAGTGCCCCGACGGTCCTAGTGTGTTCACACACATCACTACCTAAATATATCAACAAATCCCCCCTGGGAGTGATGCGGTGAACAAGGAGCTGGCACTCATGTATAAGGAAGTGCCAAGCTATGTGGAAATCAGTCCACAAAAGGAAGTAAGCCCAAAGCTTTGCGGAAAGCTTCAAACTTCTCCCTAGGCAGAGCCTTCGTGAAAAGGTCTGCTATGTTCTCCTGCGTGGGCACGTATGCCAAGCTGATCTCCCCAGCAAAGAACCTCTCCCTGACATAGTGATAATGCACCTCAATGTGCTTAGTGCGAGCATGGATCACAGGGTTCCTCACAACTGCCAATGCGCTCTGACTGTCAGTGAAGATGGTGGTGGCAGAAGACTCGCCAACACCCAAATCAACCATAAGGCGTCTGAGCCACACACACTCAACATTCACTGTGAAAGCTTCCCTATACTCAGCCTCACAACTGGAAGTGGCCATAGTAGGCTGCTTCTTGCTCAACCAAGATATACATGAGCTGCCAAGCATGAAGCAAAAACCACTGGTGGACACACGAGTGTCATAGCAACCAGCCCAATCTGAGTCAGAAAAAGCATGCAAATATGGCGGTAGTGATCCCCCCTTAGGATAAAACAACCCAAGTAGTCGAGTACCACTCAAGTAGCGAAAGATGCGCTTAACCGCCTTCCAATGCATGACTCCTGGGCAATGCATAAACCTGCTTATCTATGAGATAGCAAATTGAATATCTGGCCGAGTAATACATAAGTAAATCAAGCATCCAACAGCATGCTGATAGAGAACAGCATCAAATGCATCTCCAGCATCATGAAGACTCAATCGTAAACCTGTCTCCATAGGAGTGGCAATAGGCTTACAGTCTTCAAGGCCAAAACGCTGCAATAATGTGTCAATATATTTTGTTTGACACAAAGCCATTCCACCATCAACTTGCATAAATTGAATGCCCAAATAGTGATGCAAATGCCCCAAATCAGACATCTCAAATGAGGCATGCAAATTAGCTTGGAAATCAGCAATATGCTTCTCAATAGGACCAATGAGCAGCATGTCGTCAACATAGACAACAATGATCAGAAGCACATCATTAGCACGCTTAACATATAAGGTGCTTTCAGTTGGACTGTTCTCAAAACCATGTGCAACCAGATAGGCATGTATCTTCTCATACCAAGCAAGTGGTGCTTGCTTTAAACCATATATGCCTTCTTTAACCTGCACACCTAGTTTTCATGCCCTTTCTGCACAAAGCCATGGGGCTGAAAAACATACACTTCTTCATGCAAGTCACCATTCAGAAATGTTGTTTTAATGTCCAACTGATGTACATTCCAACCATGATGGGCTGCAAGTGCACAAATGCTCCGAACAGTAGTCATACGGCATGTACGTGCAAAGGTCTCATCAAAATCAATGCCTCTTTCCTGTGCATAACCCTTTGCAACAAGTCTAGCCTTATACCTGTCAACTGTACCATCAGGTTTACGCTTCAGCTTGTATACCCACTTAGTGCCAATGGCCTTCTTGCCAGGAGGCAAGTCACATAAAGACCATTTACCGTTCTTCATTATAGCATCATATTCAGATTGCATAGCAGCCATCTAATTTTTGAATTATGTGCTTCATCAAAAGAAACAGGCTCATTCTCATCACAGAGACTAGACGCAGCCATAGCATAGCAATCTGATGCAAAGGAGGCACTATGAGAGCCTGAACTAGTACGATATGACAAAGGTGCATCTAATTTGCTGTCACGCAAAGTCTGCACCAACCATTTTGGCATAGTTTTTGCCTGCTCAATATCATCTCTCTCATCAACAAGTGCATCATGTAAATATGCATCAGAAATGGAATGATCTACATCATAATATGAAACCTGCAAAGGTTGAGAAGTTGCCTCATTAGGACCAGCACTAGACTGTCCACCTGTAAAAAGAGGCATCAAAGTATCATACATGTCTTTGGAGCTAACAGATGTCTCCTTAGTACATGAAAGCAATGGCTGAATAGCATCTTCCACAAAGACAACATCATGGCTAACCAGAATGCATTTAGTCTGTGGATGATACAGACGATAGCCTTTACTTTCAGAACTGTACCCAACAAAAATACATTTTACTGCCTTATCATCCAATTTTCTGCGATGTTGTTCAGACACTAGTGCATATGCCAAACAACCAAGAGCATGCAGATGAGCAACAGATGGCTTGTAGTCATGCCAAGCCTCATATGGAGTGATAGACTGCAGCGCTTTAGTGGGACACCTGTTCAGTACATATGCTGCACACATGACAGCCTCAAGCCAGAAACTATGTGGTAAAGCCTGACTTTTGACCATGCACCTCGCCATCTCCATGAGTGACCTGTTCTTTCATTCAGAAACTCCATTCTGTTGAGGTGTATAAGGCACTCTACACTGGTGTTTTATCCCACATTCAACCAGAAATGCATTAAAATCAGAAGACATATATTCCCCCCCTCGATCAGAACGGAGGGTGCCCATTTTACATGCTGACAGATTTTCAGCCAAAACCAAAAACTTTTTAAAGCACGTGAACACTTCGGACTTTGCTTTGAGTGGATATACCCATGCATGCCTAGAAAAATCATTAATGAAAGTCACGAAGTAAAGGTAATTTCCAAAAGAGGGTGTCTCCATAGGATCACAGACATCACTATGTACAAGCTGCAATTTCTGTGTAGCCCGAACTGAACCATCTTTTGGAAAGGAGGAACGCTGCATTTTGCCCAAAATACAGCCTTCACAAACATGTTTTCAAGGTGCCTCAAGTTTGGGCAAAGAGGACACCATTTCAAATTTCTGCAGGCGTAGCAAACTAGCAAAATTCAGATGACCAAAGCGTGCATGCCAAAGCTTTGCATCTGACATAGCCTGAGAATCATTTACTGCACATGCCAAATCATCTTCAGATCTTTCATAGTCTATGAGCTTATATAGCCCACGACATAAAATGCCAGAAGCAATAATAACATCACCATTTGACAGATCATGAACTGTACATCTGTCATCAACAAATTTCACAACCAAGCCAATCTTGGCTAATGAAAAAACTGATAACAGATTCTTGATCCCTGGCACAAATAAAGCATCTGACAAAGTGAAAGAACTACCATCAGCAGTAGTCAAAATGATCTTACCAACTCCCATAACAGGATAAGAGGAGTTGTTGGCGCATGTAACAATATTCCCTGTAGGGGCAGGCTTGAGTGAAGAGAAGAAACTGCGCTGCGAGGTAATATGTTTGGTTGCCCCACTGTCAAAGTACCAAACATCTGAGTCTACTGCAGACATGCACTACTCATGAGAAGATGGGTCAAAACTGCAAACAGTAGTGAACGCCCATTCTTCTTCTTGCACAAGATTAGCAGACTCCGTTTTTGGTGTAGAGGCTTCTGCAACAACCATTCAAGCCTCTTTCTTCTTTGCCTCTTTTGCAGCCAGTTTTGGACAGTTCCTTATGATATGATCATTCCCTTTACAGTATTTACAAAACAATTTCTGCTTTTCTGATTTTTTCTCATCTTTATCTTAGTTCTTCGAATGTGCAACATTTGCAGATTTTTGCTTACTAGTAGAAGAACTCCATTTTCCTTTGCCCTTCTAACTAGCCAAGAAAGCTTGATCTGCAACACGCATAATGGACCTGTTCTGCCTGGATTGATCTTCCTGCAATAGAACAGAGACTAACTCCTCAAATGACAAGGCATTCGGATTGCCTTTCATCATCAACCAAAGAGTAGAAGCAAAACTCTGATATGAATCAGGAAGACCATTCAGAATGGTCTGCACAAGTGAGCTATCTGGTATAACCTCATCAGCAGAAATCAACTATTCCTTCCAGTCTTTGATCTTTGTTAGGAAACTGTCCATAGAATCACCTTCATTCATGTGCTCACTCTCCAACTGTTTTCGGAGGTAAGCAACACGAGCCTCATTCCTAGCTTGGTACAATGTGGTAAGTGTATCCCAAGCATCCTTAGTTGTTCTGCAAGAGCGAATATGAGTAATAATGGCACATTTGACAGACAAAGCTATCAATGCATGTGCCTGGGCATCTTTGCCATCCCAACGAATCTGCTCTATAGTAGGTGCAGCAGAAACAACAGCACGAACAGGAATCTGCACAATATCATCTTCGACACCATCTTCATCAGCTCCAGCACCTGTATTCGCAGTACCTGTTGTTACATGTGTAACAGGACGTCTTTCAACACCCTGCACAATGTTCCACAATCCTTTTGCAACCAATACATGTTGCATCATATAAGCCCATAATGGGTAGTTGGTACCATCCAACTTATCCTCAACAGCCAACATACGGAATACATCACTGCTTTCAGCCATGGCCGGTGACTAAAATATCTTGATGCAAAAAATTGACTGTATCTCAAAAAGTTGAAGGGAACTGCCCAGATGAGTTCTGCTAAACCTGTAACAGACTTTGAGACGCTTATACTGGCGAACAGAAACAGGTATATACCTTTCGCACAAAATGATGAAATAGCCTACACAAGCACTGCAATAGTGCGTTCGGAGGCCGAAACGAGCTAAGATCACGATTTCGGCACCACAACGCGAAGCTGTTTTGATCTCGAAAAGACCCTGAGTATGCTCACCAAAACTCGTACGATTCTGAGACTGCAAACAGAGGAGTGTCGACAACGCCCTAGATGAAGCGACGACCTGCTCTGATACCAATTGTTGGAGTTAGACGTCTGCGGAAGCACGCAAACAACACAAGGAAGAAGAAGAAGCTTGGATCATAACACACAATACTGAATGTATTACTAGAGAATGTACAAAGATAAGTAGCCCATTAGGGCAATAGGCGTATATACAAGTCGTGGAAAAAAAACCTCCTAAAGAGAGAAAAAAGTACCCCGGCGGTCCTAGTGTGTTCACGCACATCACCACCTAAATATATCAACAAATATGTATGTGTGAATGCATGTATGCATGTGTGTGTATGTATATATTTGTATGTGGGTGTATGCATGTGTATTTATGTGTTTGTGATGTGTATGTATGTATATATATATATGTGTGTGTGTGATATATATGCATGTGTGTGATGTGTATGTATGTATGTGCATGTGTGTGATATATACATGTCTATGTATGCATGCATGTATGTATGTGGGTATGTGTATGAATGTATGTGTGTATGCATGTGTGTATGTATGCTCTTACCTCTTTCTTTCTTTCTTTATATCTCTGTGTGTGCATTATGGGCGCACTCAATCCTCCCCTCTTCTCGCACTCAATTTTGCTCCCGACACAATGGTGTCAAGAGAAACATATCTTTTTTCTTATATATTTCTTAGCATCACTTAATATGTAACAGTTTTGCATCGAAGGCAATTTTTGAGCATTGTAAAAACCATTGCTAGCCTGTGGCACTTTTGCAATTCTAATATATAATGTCGCATAAATGATGTTCTACATCACTTATACGATTACCCCTCTTCTTTTCATGAGCATCATTTATGTGATGCTCCATATAGGGAGTGTCACATAAGCAATGCTTCTTATTTTTTTCTTTCAGATAGGGCATTGTTATGGCCCCCATTCTCTTGTAGTGCATGTTGCAAGAACCAATGAGGCGGAGGAAGCGTAAAACACCAAGAAATCCAAAGCATGTTTGGGTGGTGAAAAAGGATCCTACCTCTTCACAATCAAACCCTAAAAGTCTCAACGATAAGCACCAAAGGAAATAACAACCAAAGATCTGTCCAAATAGTCTCATCACACAAGAAAAATTTGGATCCCCAAAGCTTTATCAGAAGCAATCATGTGTCATCTCCAAGTCTCTCAAGGAATTCAACATCATAAGTACTAAAAGAGAAAAGCAATACACACAAATACACTGACTAAAGGAGCACCTAAAGAATGGAGCTTCACCTTAAGTTCCATTATTACAAGAAACAAAGCAAATCTGGAGGAATAGATCTCCACCTAAACTATCTTTTGTTGATGCTTCAAGATATACACTAATTGTCAAAGCAACACGTAAAGTGCCTTCCACAAACCACAAATGGACTATGGTCAATTTCCCAACTAAGAATAGTACCATGGAAATGGATACCTTATATATCAAGAAATGGATATGTAAAGTCTTTTAGATATCTTGTGATCTATGTGGAATAAGGCTAAATGTTAAGATGATCACCAAGATAAGGGTGCTTAGCCGATTTTCATAATAAATTCATATCTTTTGATAGTCATTAAGTGTAAAACCTAATCTTATTGGATCCTTATGTAATAAAGTTTGATCTTATATAGAGCAATGAGTGAAAATAAAAAACAATGAGAAATCGTAAGCTTGAACTTGGAACATGAATCATTCTTATGAAGACCAACTTCTAGCTTTGTTTAAAAAAATCATGTATGGAATATTAGTGCATGCTTCTCATGACATTTTAGGTTGTGGACATGGATGTAACCGGGTTATCCTCTTAGCAAGTATTTGTGCCACCTCCACTTCCACCCAGCACTGATAGTAGGGAATTGGTTTCAAAATTGTGCCTCTAGAATATCACTCAGTGGGGATTCTATATTGTTTTGCACTTTTTAAGAGGAAAAAAGGAAGTTGTATTTCATGTCAAAGGAATTTTACACCCTTCAAACCAATGATAAGGCAATCATGAAGATTTGGGATGCCTTGGGTTGTGGAGACTTTCTAAGACTTCCATTAGTACGGATCTAGAAACATGTCAAGAATTTATGGAAAAAACTCATAGGGATAGATAATTACGTATACACAAGAGACCATGACTTACACGGAGAAATGTTAGGATTCCCAATCATGGCAAAACTCATTAGAGAAACTTTGCACTTCGAATCGATCTATAGAATACCAAAATCTTTGTCCACTCCACACACCAAAAGGATCGAGTCTACAACCACATGGAAAGATTTATAGATAGTTCTAGAGGTTGATGAGACTGTGAGAATAGCCTTAGCTCTCTAGGATCAATATTTTCATTTCAAAGGCCAAAGAGATACACCTTTCTGTATAAGTTAATATTGTATTGCATGAAATATAGTTGAGCTAATAAGAAACTTGTGGATATGGCCGGATACACATGGGACAACCTCACAAGTCACTCTAGAATAGATAATTGGAAACAACATAAGATACATCATGGTACATAGGTGATCACTCGAATCATCTTCCACACTATCGGTGAGGATGTAGTTTCTACTCCTTCCTATACCATTCATGAGGCATGGGAATTATAATTGTAAACAACATTGAAGGACCCAATTCCATTCTTCCCATCGATAATGGGCAACATGTAATGTCTCAAGAAGAGGTAAAACAAAGGTTTGAAAGAAACCCTTAATACCATTTACATGTGTCCTATAAGTAAAAGGATGACTTTTCAAATGGTCAAAAGTGTTGCCATCTTTTTCATATTAAAATTTTGATTGGCATATCAATTTAGAGATCAGATATCTAATTATGTTAAGAAAGATAATATCTAGTCTGAGTTTAAAAACTATCTCTATTATCATAAAAAATAGTCTCTTGGGACTAGTAAATAAATTATATAAAGTTAGGTTTGAAAAGTATTAACTTTCATGTGCCCATGGACCAGTTTTCAAGGATGAAAACTCTTCAAAAGGGGAAGAAAGTACCAAAGCTTAGAAAATTCTCGTATAGTTAATCCCATCATGGATGAATACGATGGGGTAAAAGAACATCTTTTGGATTTTAAGCAATTTCTTGCAAAGCAAGTTCATGGCATGTTGAAGTTGGTGAAAGTTGGGATCCCATAGAAGTTAGAAACGATTTTGATGGTTGCAACCACAAGGATGAATTAAGCATGCCAAAGGCTAGAGTTTTGAAAGGGAAGTAAGAAGGAGAGATAGAAGTTTGAATTCCAAATATGCAATCCGCAACCATGATAAATGGTACTTGAATTTGTGGAAGGTGAAACTTGTATTCACCTATCCTTAAAGGGATTTCAAGGGAAATCCAAAAGCATTAGTAGATGCTTAGACTTAAGTATGAAAAGGGATTCCTAGAAAACCATAGTAGCTATTTGAAAGCTTTAGATAAAGAAGTAATGCAAAAGGAAAGAATAATTTCTTATCATTGCAAGTTAGTTGAACAAGAACTAACTAGATCTTGAATATAATTCAAGGCATTTGGAACTACATGATGGATGTTTATTCCATCAAAAAGGGTTTAGCGCTTCCAAGACAAGCATGCAACAATAAGAAAACATAAGATAATAGAATGATCTTGTGATATAAACCCTAGAAACGTAAGTAGAATAGAAAATAGAGAAGTATTTCCTTGACTTCAAATTCTAATAAAAAGAATTTGAGTGAAAGGTATTCTACGATAAGATAAAGCTTCTGGACTCAGACTGTGAGACGAGTCATTAATGGAATCAAGGCCGATGACAAGTGGGGCTTTTGTCAATGTAAAAATTTTCGAGTTTATTCACACTCATAATTGTATCTATGTTTGAGTTGTCATCATAAATTTGTGCAAATTTTATTGCATATTCTAATGTTTTAGGTGTATTACGTTTTACTTCATGTTTTGATTGGTAGTCCAATCCATGAACAAAACTCTCAATTTTTGGAAATCATCAAGGTTCTTGAGCTTAAGACAATTTCCCTGTCTTGAGATATGTACGTGAATAATAGGCGACTACATTGAAGGACCCAGTCCCATTCTTCCCATCGAGAGTGGGGAACATGGAATGTTTGAACAATAAGTAAAACAGAGTGTTGAAAGAAACCCTCAATACCATTTACATGTGTCCTATAAGTAAAAGGAGGATTTTTCAAACGATCAGAAGTGTTGCCATCTTTTTCATATTAAACATTTGATTGACATATCAATTTAGAGTTTAGATATGTTGTTATGTAAAAAAATACCATTTCTAGTTTGAGTGAAAAGCTAGCTATGTGATCATAAAAAATGGTCTATGGGAACCAACAATAAGGTAGATAAACTTAGGTTTGAAAAAGTATCAATTCTAATATGCCCACTAACCACAATTCGAGGAAGAAAACTCTTCAAAAGGGGGAAAAAATACTAAAATTTACAAAAATTGATACAATTAAATCCATCATGGATGAATATGATGGGATAAAGAACATCTTATATTTTAATCATAGAAAGCAACTTCATGGCATGCTAAAGTTGGCGAAAGTTGGGATCCCATAGATGTTAGAAACAATGGATGTTTATTCCATAAAAAAAGGGTTAAGATCTTCCAAAGACAAGCTTGCAACAATAAAAAATATCTTCCTTCAAATGTAAGTGAGACAAGTACAATCTAGCTTAAGCTATCATGGATTTTGTAAAGATCTTGTAAACTTCTTTATTATAAATGCTTCATGGATTTCTAAAGAGAGAACTTGGAAAGATGCTTTTAAGCAAGGTAAATTCAACTAACTCATTCTAGGATAAAGCACTTAGTTTACAATAAAACTAAGTGATTGAATATCTTGACTCAAATGTATTTCTTTTTAGTATAAAGGGGTGTCACGAAAATATGGAAAGGATTTATTTAAAAATCAACATAATTGAAGCTAGACTTAGTTAATCCTAAAACATCTTGTTGATAACAAAGTGAATCAATCCCTTGAGTTAAAGATATATATTAGAACTAGCATTCTAGCATAAAGTCTTCTCAAGAGATTGAAAGGGATCAACTTAGTAATCAAGATGGCTGAAGCATCATTGTTTTAGAGTAAAGAAAACATCGTCAACAATCATAAAGCTTGGCGGCTTGAGACACTGATGTTTTATACCACTAGAGTTTGATAGATGGGTGATGGTCTAATTTGATCCAAACAATCTTTTTGAGAATTTGGTTTATCTCATAAAGATAGATGCAATCCTTGAAACCGTTCAACTAGGATAAATCCTTGAAGTTTTGAGTCTCATATGGTTTAACTCAAATCACATTAGTGCCTTAAAAGCTGAATCAATTACATAGATTTTTAGTTCTTCCTTCTCACTTTTCCATACCTTGGATTTGTTTTCAAAAGTAATCTTTCAAAATCATTTCTATACCAAGTTCAACTAGATGGAGTGGGTAAATAAATTAAACATCAAAGGTGGATGTTATGTATATAAACCATTCAGTTTTAGAAGGTAGTTGAGTTTAAGAAAACTCATTCATCCATTCAGTATTGCTTCAAAGAATCTAAATTTCTCTCAAAGTTTGAGTAAAACTCTTGAAGAGAACATAGTTAATAATTGTTTCTAAGTTTTAGCAGTTCCAAAGAAGTAAAGTATTTGATGTAAATCATTTCGCTTTATTAGTTAAAGTTGGTTGACCAAAGGAGTAAATGAAGCACTTTTTTCTTGCATTCTACCTTGGACTCTAAATCCCATGGTAGTCCTATAATTGGGAAAAGAGATCAATAGATGTTGTTTAAGAGGGGGGAGACACTAAAAAAATCTAAGTTAGATGTTTTGATCAACCTCAATTTAACGAGAGTTCTCAAATACTTGAACTAGTTAGAGATCAATCTATTTTGCTAGGTCCATGCACAAGTACTGCACAAAAATGGACCAAGATAACAAATTAGTTGGACAGTGTTGGAATCCACCTACTTCATATGTTTGTGCTATGGATGCCTAGTTTGCACATAGCAAAACATTGAATGAGGCACGAATGTTTTGATCCACCCTTATCATTCTTTCCATATTTTTCATCTAAATTAACTGATTACACACATATCCAAATGTTCTTTAGAATGGTTTGGGCAGAGATTAACCCACAAGTGGACTCCTCTTTTAGGATGGTCTCCAATAGAATCCCCATTAGGTTAAAGGGTCAAATCAAAGAGATGAATACAACGATCGATGATATTGATCATGGGGCACAATGGAATACTACACATAATATACTTATACACATTTTCAAGGACAAAAGTGTTTAAAGGGGGAAAGAATGTTGTATAAATATGGGATCAAGTGGCAAAATACATGGGAGGATCCAAAGTCACTTAGGAAAACCCTTGGAGTTTATTGAGAAGCTCTTGGGAAAGTGTCTCCAAGACTAGGTTAGATAGATCCTTCAAAATCTTCGGGATAAATTTGGTTCTCCCATTTTCCTAACGACCTAATACCTCCATAGCTAACTGATACTTGATATTTATATGCAAAGTTTTTAAAAGAGTTAGCAACATAGGTATTAGGTCGACTAGAATAGGAGAAACAGATGTGCCAGGAAGATTCTAAAGGTTGGGTGGACAATGCTAAAGGCTAGATGGACAAAACATCTTCATTCGATATAGGTATGTATAATTGAACCTTACTCTCATAACATGTGTATGTGTGTATATGTGTATGTATGTTTATATGTGTGTATGCATTCATGTATAATTATGTATATGTCTATATATGCATGTATTTATATGTATGTATTTATGCATGTGTATATATAAATAGATAGAAATTTGAAAATTATACCTTAATAGTGCCGAAACAAATACACTTCTCCATCCAAAATGATTTTGAAGATTGAGAATAAGTAAGCTCACACTTAGTCGTGTCAAACAACTTCCTTCATATACATGCTTTAGACATTCCTCTCGAAGATATTTCTCATTTTTAGAAATATTAATGCTCTCACTGTCATTTTGATGCCAATCCTCAACAAAATCTGCCATGCCATCATCTTCATCATTGTCACACAAATCTTTTACTTTATCTTCTTTTGAATATAGATCTTTCAGCCTTGCATATTCCACAGGATCACTTTTGCGTAGCCTTCTCATAGAAGCTTCTGATAAATGAGGTCTTACTGGCAATTGTGAATGGTGTGGAGGAATGTCATCAACATCATATGTTGGAATCTACACACATGAATAAAAATAATTAGTATTCCATAAATGAATAAAAAGTAAACTTTAAACATAAAATTGAATATATAATTTATAAATATGGATAGAAAATTTTTATTCTCTCTCTAGCTAAAAGGTGCTCTTGGAGGTATATACCATCCATAATTCACTAATAATTCGTCACCAGCATGTAATATAGTAATAGCATTGACAACTATGTATCTTGATACATCTCTACTCATGTATGGTGATTCATGACTATTTTCATGCTCCTCAAATGTGCAATTAGTCCTTGAACTATTATGTAACCCTCGACTACTATTTATTAAATCTGCTATATTTCCATGCATGTAAGGTCTTCCAAAAATATATAATCTTTCATTTTCTGCATGTGAAATCCTTCTACTAGTAAGGGATGCTGCATTCAAGCATATTCCATAAGTACTCATGCTTTGAACATAACATGCAAGTCAATGCCAATCTCCCCATCCATATATAGGACCGCAAATTGACATAAGAGTGACTTCAGAGTTCGGAGGCACATACAAATCCTCTACAATAACGAGACCATGACCAACATTAGTAATAGTGGATGGAGCAATCATATAGTGATTACCCCAAAAGTTAAAAGCTTCTCCATATAAAGAAAGTGGTCCTCTATTCCATCCTCCATATCTTCTTCTATCATATGTTTGTACTAGAGAACGATCACAAGCTGGCAATGGATAATCTCCAGCCGTTTTAGTCTCTAAACTAGGAGGTTGAGGATTTCCAGAAACCTCTGCTTGTAATTGATGAGCAACAAGTCCATGACATGTACGAGGTATATTAACATTATGAGTATGAGAATTATTATCATCATCATCATCATCATCATTGAGTGAGTATTCCTGCATATCAATAGTAATTTGATTTTGTATATGGTTTTTAAATAAAATAATGACATTAATTTATAGAAAAAATATATACCCAAGCATTATCATGTTGAGAAGGTAGTGGTGCATGCTCAAAAGTACCATACTCTGCCTCATGTTCATTACACTGCAATCGTGGTCTTTGATACGTGCAATAGCAAGAGTTACACCAACATATAATATGCTCTTGATAGTAAAACTCATCATAATTCCTATCGGAGGACACATGTGAACTCGTTGCATGGGTAGGAGGTGTTGGAGTGCCCTCTGATTGATCAGAATCTGATTATAACAAGAAACAAAAAAATATACCAGTTATGTATCTATCAAATATATTTAAAATTAAAAGTTTGATATACTTACAGTATATAGTCCTTACACGATTAGGAGACGGTGGTGGAGTTCCATCTGATTGATCAGAATCTACAAATAATGGTATTTGATATTAATAATCTGATTATTTACATACATAAACATTCACATATACATATTTACACATACACACATATTCACATATACACAAATACACATTATTGTGGGATAAATGCATGTATTTTGTATGAATGAGTGTATATGCATGCATGTGTATGTGTGTACGTATATATGTGGATATGTATATGTGCATTTATGTTATATGTATGTGTATATCTATGTGTATATGTTTGCATGTAATATATGTATGTGGGTATGTGTATGTGTATGTGTGTGTATATATGTGTATGTATTCTGATTCTTTTTTTCTGTTTGAGATTAAATTAACAGGAGATATTGTATGGTGGAAAAAAATAAGAGGCGACCTAACATACCACCTGAGACGTGGCAGTTTTTTCATAGATAGCTACATCTTCAAGAGTCATTTCCTCAGCAGAAGGTATACGAATTAATAGTTTATATTTATAATTCTCATATATTTTATTAATTTTTTACATTTAATTTATGTATTTCTTTTTTCTTTAAATAAACAGGGTGCTACAAAGAAGAGAGTTGAGTCGGGCCACACATCGCGCCGAGGCCAAATGGGCCATCATGGTTTTGTAGCTATGTTTGTAAGTATATGTGTTATTGTGAGTATATTTTTTATTTTAGTTAAAACGCAAGAAACTAATATTTTTTATTTGTTTCAATGCAGTGAAAAGATTATGGTCGATATCCTACGAAACATGAGATCCAGTATGCCACACATTTTGGATATCGGCGTTTGAGCGAGTATATGCGAGATCATATGCATGTGTTTGTGAGTATTATTAAATTTTATATAATTATTTTATTTTTATGGATGTTTTAATTGTTTTACTTATTTATGTTTGTTATATGTAATACAGGAGTATCATGGAGAGGCAGATATGGATGAGATGAAGAGACAGACACAGGAGGGACGATCTCGATCATCACGGGGTGCTCACACAGATACATCAAATCATGCGGATGATTGTGATGATGAGGATGAGGATGATCATGATGCTGATGATGATGATCATCATGATGATGATGATGATTAGGATTCTTGATTATGACATTGGATATGTATTTACATTGATATATATATATATATATATATATATATATATATATATATATATATATATATATATTATCTAAATATTGTTCATTTCAGTTATGTTTTGAATTGTGTGTATGGTATTAAGTAATTAAAAGTTTTGTTCTATTGATTGTTATTATTGTTTATATTAAGCATGCGTTTTATTATTTTAATTATATAATTCATTCATATTTATGTGTGCTTGTGTGTATATAAAATGTAAATATGCACATGTAGGTATATATCTATATGTGTAAGTGTGTCTATATGCATGTTTATGTATGTATCTATGTATATATGTGCATGTATGTATGTGCATATGTATATGTGTATATGCATGTATCTTCATGTGCATGTGTAAGTGTATATGTGTATGTGCATGTGCATGCGTATGTGTGTATATGTATGTATGTATGTATGTGCATGTAGATATGTGTGTGTACGTATGTGCATGTATATGTGTGTAATATGTATGTGTATATGAATGTATGTACATATCTATAATAGCATACACATGTATGTGCATGTGCATGTGTAAGTGTATGTGTATGTATGTGTATGTGCATGTGCATGTGCATGTGTATGTGTGTGTATATGTATGTATGTGCATGTGTATGTGTGTGTATATGTATGTATGTGCATGTGCATGTGTAAGTGTATCTGTGTGTATATGTGTATGTGCATGTGCATGTACATGTGTGTGTATATGTATGTGAATGTATACGTGTAAGTGTATGTATATATGTGTGTATGTGCATGTATATGTGTATATGTATGTATGTGCATGTGTGTGAATGTGTATATGTGTGTGTACGTATGTGCATATATATGTGTATATATGTGTATGTGTGTGTATATATACATATGTGAATATGTATGTGTATGTATATGTGTATAAACATATACAAGTGTATGTATATGCATGTGTATATGTATGAAACATGCATGTGCGTATGGATGCATTTCCATTTGCATCCATGTGCATGCATGTGGATGTGCATATACATGTATTTAAGTACATGTTAATGTGTGTATGTGTATGTATATATGCAATAATGCATGCATGCAAGTCTTTTTATGTGGTTGTAGAAATGTTTGTGGATATGCATGTGTATGTGTGTGTATGTGCACATGTATATGATATGTGTGTGTATGTGCATGTATATATGTGTATATGTGTGAATGTGCATCTTCATCATGTATAAGTGTATATGTGCATATCAATAAGTGTCAGTATGCTAACTAATGAAAATAACACAATTCAAATGATATACAAAGAATGGAAATTGTACTTACAATAGTTAGCCATATTTTTTGCTTGGTTAGCTTCTTGAATAACCTACAATAAAGAGAGAGAGAGAGAGAGAGAGAGAGAGAATTCAAAGAGAGAAAGAGGAAGAGAGAAACAGAGATAGAGAGAGACAATAAGATAGAGATTAGACAAAACAACAATTCTACAAGCAATTCTTTCAGCTCGTAAGCGCAGCGCAATTGCGAACGTTGGAGAACTCTTCGATCAAATGTGTGAAGATGCCGATTGAAGAGCCTCCAACATTTTAATTTTTCTCTTCAAAAATCTGTTGTGTAAGCGATGCTAAGGTGTCGTAAAGGTCCGTCCAATTACCATTGCATAAGCGACATTAATGACCATCACTTATGCGACGCAAAAAGTTGTTTTAAATCGTTGCTTTAGTGACGCTCAATGTGAGCGTCACATATCCTGTCATGCCAAACGTCGATAAAAATGTCATATTTCTCATCGTTTAATGGACATTCTGCGCTCGACGCTTCTTGCAATGCTTTATGCAATTTTATAGCGACGAAATTGTGTCACGTTAACCACCACTATGCGCATGTATTCCTTGTAGTGTTGATAATCTTATTGGCATGCCTCTTTGCACCATAAATTTCTCAATCCATTATAAAGTATGCATGCATAGGTCTACATGACAAGGTCGTGCATAAGACACAAGTCTTTCCTTAAATACATGCACTCCACCCTTTGGCCATCAATCCACTATGGAGTAAAAAAATTTGGTATATTATTTTTTGGTATCTACATTTTAACAACAAGGGAGCAACAAAGTCTCCGACTCGACTCTAGATAAAGATAGATCAAGAGCATTTGATTATCCAAAACACAATGATATATCTATTAGAGCATTATTCTACTTCAACTTCATCACTGAAGATTAATATAAAAGCTCTAGAGCATAAAATATGCTTCAATTTTTATTGAAGGACACTAGGACAAACATAGTAAACACATACAAAGATTAACATACTGTCAAACATCGAGCCAAAGGACTCAACAACCTTGAGAATGCAAACAACTACAAGCTCTGAAGCGAAGTTTTGGCAAAAACACCTAGCCCAAATAACTACAAAGGGTTTTTTCAAGGACGAAAAAATCTAGGAGGGAATAGTATTACAATCAATGGTAGTGATAGAAAAAATATTCTCACAAGTTTCGTAGTTTCAAAGAGTTTTAAATATTCTCAAAAATAGTATATGTAGAGACAAAAAGAGTCTTCACACAAAAACTCACAAGAAAAAAGCCATATTGGAGTATATTTTTCATAGTCAAGCTATTCACTTGTAAAAGACTCTTTGCTAGTGTGTGTAGTGAGCTCTTCTCTCTTACAAAATTAGTGAACAAACTTTCTTGCCTCCTTGGAATGATTTCTATACATTTCTTATTCTTTGACCTCCTTCCACATTTGAGGCCATCAAAAATCCCTTGACATGAGTTATATTGTTTTATCCCCTCCAAAATGTCCTGCTACAAGGTTATCGTGACATTGTTGAAATACTTGGATCATGGGCTTTCCTGGAGGGACATACAATAGGTTCTTATAGAATACTAACCATCCTTTTCTTGGAACTCATTTACTTCTTGAACTTTTCCTCCTTGAATTTTCAGCCTGACATTACAAAACAATTCATCATGTGGTAAAGTCTCATGAATCAAATGAGACAAAGTTGAATCTTCATGGTGGCTTGAAGAGATAGCTACTAACTAGAGTTGTTCAAGATTGAGTAATACACTCTCTTGTTGATCAAAGGCCTCCTTGCCATTCTTTGGTGCAAGGTAAGATCTTCTTGGCAAGGCATCTGATTGACATTGCTAGCATCTTGGATGGTATGTGATGACAAAGTCAAACCTGGATAAAAAGTTACTCTACATAGACTACCTTCTATTGAGGATGTAGGTGGTCATAAGATACTCCAAATTCTTATGATGTGTATACACAATAACTTTATGGGCTTCTCCTTGTAGATGGTGATGCCAGGTATCAAATGCATCCACTATTGAAAGAAGTTTTTTTTCATGGATTTCATAATTAATCTTTAGAGGGGATTTCCTTGAGTGATATGTAATTGGATGTAGGTGTCCATCATCTCCATGTTGGGATAGAATGGCCCCTAAGGCAGATTTTGATGCATCTATCTCTAGGAAAAAAGGCTTGGTAGGATCAACATGAACTAGAATTGGAGCAGTGGTGAATGTTGATTTCAAGGTCTAGAAGGCTTTTTCTACTTCTTTGGTCCATGAGAATTGTGCATTTCTTGCAAGCTTTGGGAGAAGTGTCACTATCTTGGAGTAATCTTTGATGAATGTCCTATAAAAATTGGAAAACCCTAAAAAGCATTGTACATCTTGAACACATGAATGTGGTTCCCAATCAAGGATTGTCTCGATCTTCTTAGGGTCCATGAAGATTCCTTTCTTTGAGACAATGTACCCTGAAAACTCCACTTTTGTCTGATGGAAAGAACACTTCTCCAATTTTGCATATAAAACTTTTTCTCTTAGTTTTTCTACAACTATCTTTACATGACATTCATGATCCTCTAGATTTTTTGAGAATATCAAGATATCTTCAAGATATATTACTAGAAAATCATCTAAATACTCTCAAAAGATATCATTCATCATATGTTGAAAGACGATTGGAGCATATGTGACACCAAATCGCATAAGTACATACTCAAAATGCCCATACCTTGTTCAAAATGTTATCTTCCATTCATCTCCTTCTCTGATCCTGACAAGATTGTAAGCTCCTCGAAGGTCAATCTTTGTGAAGAACTTTGGTTTCCCAAGGCATTCTAAGAGCTCTAATATGAGTGGTAAAGAGTATTCGTTCTTTATAGTTACTTTATTCAACCCACGATAGTCTACACACATTTGGAGAGTCCCATCCTTCTTCTGTACAAATAGGATAGGGGCTCATGTAGGAGAAATTGAATGTCTGATAAACCCCTTGGCTAGATTCTCATCAATATTCTCATGTAATTTTGTAAGTTCCTCTACGGGTAGTCTATAGATTTGTCCGAAGGGTGGTTGTGCTCCCTCTTGAAGTTCTATGGCACAATCATAAGGTTTGTGCTCTGGGAGGATGTCTGCATTCTTATTCTCAAAGACATCTTGAAAATCTTGGTACTGACTAGGTAGCTTTACTAGATCATCTTTATTGGACTCGAGTTGATACAACATAGATCATATATGTTGGTTCCTTCCTTACTACATGCATGAAGGCTTTGGCTCCTACATATGTTGGGTTCTTTTGGATATCTTGATGGGTGATATCATTCTTCTCCCAATTGATGCATGTATTATGTTTCTTTAGCCAAGGAATTCCAATGATAACATTAAAACATATGTGGAAATCATGATCACCAAGCTGTAGTCTTAATGGTGTGGTTCCCTTGGGGATGCTAGAGGTCGCCCATCCACTACTTTAACTACTAGTAGTTTGTTCTTTTGAAGCACCAGAATTTTGTGTTTCTTAACCAATCCTTCATCAACATGAGGAGGCTCTTGAATTGACTAGGGATGTAAAGGAAAGATTCTTCTTAGGCATGATCAACTTGATAGGTGCAAGACATGTGTTGCTAGAATTACGAGACCCTTTCTTAAATCATGATCTCATTGTACATTCTCCTTTATAGTTGTATTTCCTTGTTTCCTTGCTCTACAAGGGTTACTATGACTCTGGAGTTTGTTCTCTTGTTGGGACAATTAACCACAACATGGCCAGGATTTCCACAGTAGAGGCATAACTTGTTACCTCTCCTTCTCTGTTTTTCATGTGGAGTAAGAGACTAGAACCTAATTATGCCTATCTGCATAGGTTCAAGCATAGGTTCTTCTCTAGGAGCAAGCTTGAAGGGTTTCCATTGGCAAAGTCTTCCTTCTACTTGTTTTTCTTGTTTCCTTTCAAAAAGGTTGTTATCACATTGAATGGCTTGGGTGATGTATTCATTTAAAGTCTTAACCTATGGCATCATGAGCAAAAGGTCCTTCACATTTGTCTCTTAATCCCCATCCAAATTGGATTATGAAATAATATTTGTGCTAAGTGAGATCGCATATCAATTCCCTAAATTTTGATGCATAGAAAGAGTGGGGGCGGCTACCTTGACATAGTTTTCGTAGTTTTGTTTCTGCCACTCGACTCATGTCTGCATCCCCAAATCTGGTGGTGAGCTCTCAGAGAAACCCCTCATAGTCTTGAAGTATTACCATGTTCTTCTCCAAGATTCAGGTGAACCATGATAATGCTTGACCACAGAGCAAGATTCCAATAAAACTAACCTTGGATGCCTTGTCAGGGTATCTATTAGGTTGCATATGGATGTACAATTTAACTTGGTAGAGAAATCTGTGGAACTTCATGCGATCACCATCAAACTTTTTTGGCATGCAAATCTTGGGTTCCTTCATGGGGGGTGAACTAGGTCGTCTATTCACTTGAATGCTTCCTTGATTTGCTTGAAGATTCTGATTCTTTCTTTCAATTCTTGGAGCAGTGTGCCTGCATGCACTCGATGTCCCATCTTGACTTGTGCCTGTCAATGAGTTCGGTCCTTGGCTCATTGGTGGAGACTCTGAAGCGATGCCACAATTTGTTCAACTATGTTCTCCATGATGTCTAGCTTTAGATAGAAGATATTCTTATGAGCTAGATACAAGGAATAACTGGAAAGGATCTCGTACTATAAGATTACAATAGTACAAGAAAGGATTTCCAAAATACTACACTAGACAAGACTAGAACAAAGAACAAGACTAGAATTGGGACTAGAACTTGGAAAGTACTTAGTTGGAGATCGCAACTCCTTTAGCTCCTAAGACTAGCATTGGCAAGACTAAGTATATATGTGGCCAACCCCTCCTTATATAGGTTTTCAAGGACAATTCATCAATGGCCGTTATGAATTGATGAATTGGTGGATGATTGTTTGGGGAAGATTGTCAAGGAGTCTTCCATCATGTTTGTACAGTCTCCATTGCAAGTAGATTGAGTCTACTCTTCATAGATTAATTGATTAAAGGTATATGAGTGCACCCATATATTGCACATTGACTTGGTTACATAACTTATCTTGTATAATTTAATTACCATGGACAAAGAAAGAAAATACCACACACTCAAGAGAAACACTTTAGAAGCCACCTATATAAAGAGTGCCTAGTAAGTTGAAGAGATAATTCATAGAATAGTGCAACATGGGAGATGGTAAGCACCATTCAAAAACAATTCCCCTATTTTTTATTACCTTCCCAAGAGGCTTTAAAAGAGGGATTGATCATTGTTATCTCTTTCTCATGGGCCTTTCATTACCATTTTTTGAGGAAAAAATGAACTTAAGCCAAAGAAAGGGTCACATGTGAGAAAGGTTGGAATGTGATCCTCGCCTTTTTCATTCTTCTAGAGGGCTACTAACATGAATGCTGATTGGAACTCATGTGAGAGGCTATATGAGAGCCTATGTGGCATTTGATATAGGTAGACAGATAGTCTTATATCCAAGATATGTGATTTGAACTTGTGAATTGCCAAATAGGAGTCCAATGGGCTAATCACATGCCCCAAATGCCATGGCTGAGGAATAATTCTTGATCCCCCCTGTTAGGGTCTCACCATCTCATGCTCGTCACTTTATGACATTCTCCCCCCCTTAGTTGATCATTGTCCTCAATCATATGCTCTTTTATCCCTCTAATCTTGATGACGGATTCTTGGTCTCCCTAGATATCCCAAAAGCTTCATACTTCTTTGCTAGCCTAATCTCATTTTGAGAGCAACAATACCTTATATGTCTCTATCCTACCTAAAAATTTGGAGATCCACTCCAATATTCATGGGGTAGAATTCGAAAAGTGTTTCACTACTTTGTACCTTTTCATATGCTAGAGTGCCCAAGTGTCTTTTTGAAGGTCATTAGGTTCCCATAACCTTTTTGGAATCCATCCACCTTTCCCAAGCCTATGTTGTATGATTACAGGTTCAAGAGACTAGATTGCATGGATTTCAAGGTTCAAAACCCACTGGATAACCCTTTGGTTTTATTGGGAACCCTTGGGAGATCATGTCCCATTGAATGTTTTGATTATGATGTATTTATTCTAAGGTGTGGAGCCTTATCCTTTAGAGAAATGTTAATTTCTAAAAACCTTGAATGTGTATGTGAAAGTCTAGAGCTTGTGACTTAATAAACCATGTGATTTCATGTGATCCCATGTAATGCCATGTGTTTTCTTGACTTAGGAACCCATGTGAAGGTCTCAACTAAGCATCCGTGTAACTTCGACACATGGATAGCTCTACCATAATCACCTGATGTGACAATGTCATGGGAGTGATAGCTTGGAAATTGAGTGTATATGGGAGATAGTAGGCACCACTCATATAGTTTCCTACCTTGGAGATGATCTCTCATATGAGACTTCTTGAGAGGAAGGATATGGGGAAACAACACACAGAGCTGACCATGTACATAGAGTACATGGGGTTCAGGGGAGTCCAAGCACTTTCTTCTACCACTACGGAGATTTCATTTACATTTTCAAGGACGAAAATGCTTTCAAGGGGAAGGAAATGTCACATTGTCACATCATGTGACTGGCACCTCATGGAGTCTTTATGACATAGGTAGAAGATAGAGGGAGATGATTGAGATTCTCACTTCTAGACACGACATTAGGGTTCGGATGTGGTCGGGAGGAGGAACTACGAAGAAGTTCTCTGTGTGCTTCTTGAAGATGTACAACAACCTAAAAAGGAAGAGGTGACAGTGACGCAAAAAAAGGACACCACAACCATCTTGGCCTATATGTATATATATGGGTGGATTTGGATGTGTGGATGTGTACTCTTTCACTCTCACTTGTGGGTGGACTAATCTTGAAAGCTACAACATTGGTATTCAAAGTTCTGACTTGAGGTAAACCATGTCATTCATAATAATTTCTTCTTGATTTTTGTGTAGATGGAATACTTGGAGGATGCGCCCACACTACACATTATTTTCTCTCTTTGTCTAAAATAATGGCTTCCAAAACCTCTTCTTCATGGTATGAGTCCTTGAGAGGGTTCCATAGGAACCCCCCTTAAGGGAGCACCCTATCCAAGTAGGAAAAGCCCCCCCCCCTTCCAATAACACCTAGGAGCAGTTGAAGAGCTCCAATCCACCCAAATAAGCACTCCCATGCATGTGGAAGGATGCAGACTATGAGATTGCTCTCATGTCTCCCCTTTGCATCTGAAGGACTACATGTTCTCCTTTACCTCTTATAATCTTGTATGCCAAAAGAAGCTCATGTGGGACATTTCTACTACCAATGATGAGCCAGAAAGTTCTCTCCACTTTCTTCCTCTTGCAACATCAAACCATTGTAGAACTTGAGAGTTAAAGCCTTAATTTTGAAGGCTTTTTTAGCTATTTTGAAGCAAGTGTTCCAACAAGCTTTTGAAACTCAGGAGTCTATACAAATCTCCAATGATCGCATCAAGTCAATGAAAGGAAAGTATCAAGAAACTCTGTTTTAAAGAAGCTTGGAGGAAAGTTCTTGATTAAGGAACAAACTCATCTTGAGATCATAATTTTAAAGTTTATAGCATTGAATATGAATACTTGTTATAAAGGAAAGGTTTGTGTACTTATGATAAAGAATTAAGAAGAAATGTTTTATTTGAATGCCATGATGCCGCTAGTGCTATTCATCCTAGAATCAACAAAACTTATGAATTGTTCAAGAGACAATCCTATTGGCCAAGTGTACATAAAAGTACAAAGTTATGTACTTAAGTATATAAAGTATCAAGTAAATAAATTGGAGAAGTTTAAGATTCTTGGTCTACTACACCCTTTGGAAATTCCTAATGGAAAGTGGAAAAGTGTTTCCATGGACTTTATTATGGGCTTATCTTTCCAAAATCAGCAAAGTCTACAAATAAAGCTCCAAAATCAGCAAAGTTATTTATGAAGCATCTTGACCAACTCTACGGTCTACCTCAATACATAGTATGAGAAGAGATAGACAATTTCCTAGCCATTTTTGGAGAGATCTTTTTCAATCAATCAAAGCCAATGCTGAGCATAAGTAGTATTGAACATCCATCGTTGGATGGCAAATAGAAAGCTTCAATCGAATACTTGAAGATATGTTGAGAGCACATGTATCTTCAAACCAAACTAGTTGGGAAGACTATTTACCCTTGGTTGAATTTTCTTACAATAGTGCTAATAATTCTACAATAGAGTATGTTGATGTATGGATTTCATCCTACAACCCCATATGCAAAAAGATTGCAAAATGAGAGAGTCCAAAGCGCAAAAGATTTCTTGAAAGACATGAACTTTAAGCTAAAGGTAGCTAAAGAAAACCTCAAGAAAGCCCATGATAGAGATAAAGCATATAACAACCTTAAGAGACGGGAAATTTCCTTTTAGGTTGGAGAATAGCTTTATTTAAAAGTTCTCGAGAAATTTTAAACCATGAAAATAGGGCAATACCCAAAACTATTTCCAAGATATTGTGGCCCTTTCTAATAGATAATATTAGAATTATGGCTTATGATTTAAAGCTTCCATATGATTGTCTGCTTCACCCAATGTTTCATGTCAGCACACCAAAAAAGAAACTCATGAACAGGGTATTTTTGTATCTCTAGATATGATATTCCAACCTATTCCACTACAGAATGTCCCTCATGAACCATAGAGGATACAAGCATGATAAAAAGACAAGAACTCATTTATATAAAGAGTGCCTAGTTAAATGGAAGGAGGGGATAGAAAGCACCACTTGGGAATGCGTAAGTTCCTTCAATAAAAGATTTTCCTTTTTCCAGCTTAAAGTTAAAGAAAGAGGAAAATCTTTGAGCGTGAATCCATGATCAATGAGACTGGTCATGGTGCATGGGGGAATACTTCATATAATATACTTCTACAAATTTTTATGGATGAAACTGTTTTAAGGGGGAATGTTGTATAATTATGGGGTTCAGGACTCTAAATCAGATGTGTTCAAAGGTTTAAAACCCTTTGGAGAACCCTTGGGTTATTGGAAAACTCTTGGGAAAGTCACTACAATTGAATGGTTTGGACCTTAGGTATTTATTCTAAAATGTGGAGCCTTAGCCTTTGGGGGAACATTCATTTATAGACACCTTGAAGGTGGATGTGCAAGTCTAGAGCTCCTCACTTAAGAACACATGTGATTTCATGTGATCCTATGTGATTTTTTGACGTAGAAATCCATGTGAAGGTACTCAATGGAGCATCCATGTGACTTGGACACATGACTATCCTTGAAAGGACTCATTTTGAAGGTGACAACATCCTATTTCTTAGGCTCTAATATCAATGTTTTATCTAAAACAAGGGATCTGAACTCATGAACTACCAACTAGGAGTGCAATGGGCTAACCACATGCTCCAAAGCCCTTGATTGAGGATTACTAGTTAATTATCCCTCTCAGCTCCTACATGTCACTTTATGAAAGATAGAGAGATACATAGATAGATAAATAGATAGAGAGAGATTAATCGAGGATAAAGATTGTTTGGTTGGGAGGCACACTAAATGATTATTTGTCTATATGATTCCATCATCATATTGCCATAATCACGGTTGTTGCCATCTTTAGGTTATGGTAAATTAGGGAGGATCACATGAGGCTTCTCACATTTCTCGTGATGGATCATCCTTATACCAAAATTGTGCTAAGAGAACATGACTAGTCTACCATGGTGAGTGCATATACAAACACACACACATGGTCTCATGCGTTCATATAATCACACATGCATGAACCCAAACACACATACCCACATATTTGTTTTGTGTAAAAGTCCATATAGCAAAAAATGGGAAGGAAGTGCCCTGTTAAAGGGTCCACATATTTTGCCTCGTGTGCTTTGAGATGTGAGATATAATCCCACATATCTATCAATGAAAAAACTGCCTATAGATTCATGGTACCAACTATATACACATGAGATCAAAACATGCCCATGCACAAGGACTAAGGAAAGCAAAGAAGAATCCTATATGTGAGGGTGAAGACAAGGATGTCATGGTCTTAGTAACCACTCTTTAAAAAGGCTTTTGATATCCCATTATGACTTGTTGAGAAAAAGTAAAGGGAAATGTTTACCTTGTGTTGCCTCATTGTGAAGAATATTATAGAGATGTTGTTGATGGCAAAGGCCACGCCGTTTCTGTTGATCATTGCTAGGCATTGAAACATGAAATCCTGCAAGACAATGTCAAGTAGTTACTTCAAGGTTAGTTCATGTGAGCCCTTTGAGGCAATTCCCAATGTGCTTGCCTTCATGGCCATTCAAATGTGTCGTTTGAGCCAGTTCCAATGTGCCCTTCAAGATAGCTCTTGATGTGCAAACCTTTAGAGCCATTCTCAATTCTTAATCCTTGTTTGGCTAAAGCATAAGCCATACACATTTGAGTTTCTAAGCGTCCTTGTTGAGATCCTAGTCTTTGGTCTTCTCAAGGTGAGATTGGAGATATATTACCTTTACTTGTGCATATCCATGAACATATTCATAAACATATTCATAAACATATTGACCATATTTTGGTGTTCTCAATTATATATTAGGGGTACAATTTTTCAAAATCAAAATCTAAACTAGAAACAAGAATACATATGCTAACCTCACATAACCTTCAAATTTAAAGGATAGATCAGCCCATCAAAAATCAATACTACAATAAATTCTTAGATATTAAACATGATCACGGATATAGTTATACTTTCATGCATAAACTAATTGAAAATGCGTGGTCCAATGGTAAGCATATTAAATCTTAGATTGTTAATTTAAGATTCAATACCTATAAATCAGTCCCGTTAACCTTTAGAAATGAAGAATAAAGACCCCCTAAAAAATATGTGAATTGCTCTTTCTAATTTCAAACGTGATAGAAAAATAGATAAATAACCACCTAACTCTCTTGTATAAAAAGATAAAGCGAACTGGAAAAAAGTTTAAAAAGAAGGGACATAAACTTAAAGCTTGGAGAGGTTTACACTAATAGGGAATCGGGAAGGCTCCACTCTTGAATTAGAAGAGCATGTAAAATGCTCACTCCATCTTTTTTTCCCTTCCCTAGGCTTTGTCCCAAATCTCTTTGCCAGTCGCTCATGTTTCTTTGTGCGTAAAGAATTTGAACATCAATATTTCTTTTGCTTTTCTCGCAAGCATGCCGACTTCGTTTTCACGTCTTCGAGTTCTCGCTTTCTGATATGTTCCCGTCCTCTCTGATTTAGGCTTTGCTCTTCGAGTCCTCGGTTTTTGATACGTTCTCGTCTTCTGAGGAATCGTGATTAGGCTTTCCTCTCGGAGTATATCATTGGATGAAGCTCTTTCTTCATTGTACTTCTCAGGTTAGGAGTACTGTGTGATTATCTGAATGTAGTTTTGGTGAAAGAGGCATTTTTGGTCGTTTGCATAATGCTTACGAATTTCTAATTTGGCCAGGTCTTAGATCTATTTCCTGCAACGGGAAGTTGATTTGCGTAAAGAAGCTATTGAGTAAGTAGTACTACTATGTGTACTCTTCCACGTATATATACAGTTTTTTAATTCTTAGAGTGCCTGTTTACGCGGCCAGTTGTTGAGAGTGTGTTTTTGTCGTAACAGTGGTTAAATGTCATACTTTTGGGGGACACATACTTCTGCTGAGTGCCATGAAGTGGGAAACTATTAATAGGAACTTGGATCATTAAATATCCTTTTAACGACTGAATGAATGTTGTCCGTTCAGGGTGCCTACACGAGAATAATGTATGGAAAGAGACATAAGCATGGTTCGAATGTATGGAGGCCTTCCAGTCATAGGTCGCATGGAATTTAACAGTAGCTACAAAGGAAGGATGCTCCGTGAGTTTTAAGCAAGTGTAACAGAATCTGTCAGGGAAAGTCCTCATTTGTACGAGAATTAACTGATTGATTATCAAATAGTAAAAACCCCAAAATACCATTTCATATTATGTAAAGCGTGTTGCATACTATCATATCACTAAAATAGAGGTAGAACTAGAGATAAACACATAAGAGTACTCAATCATGAGCCTCCTCCTCCTCATTATCATGATCATCACCATCATGTGTAGTCGAAGGACCCTCATTTGTATGTACATATCTCTGAGTAATAGAGGTTATAGAATTGAGGGGAATTTCCTCACCCTCTACACTCTTTTACATTTGAAGCAATCTTTCATGATCTTGCTCGATTTCAATCATCTTCAAAGTAACTTCTTGCATTTCAAAACCCTTTTTGTTTATCTTCATTGCAAGCCGAAGATTGGCATGAATATAAACCAATTTTCCAGTGTTTCTGGGAAGAAGCTTATTCCTTCTTTTAGTATGAATCAAAGGAAATGTGCTCCAATTTCTCTTACAAACCACATACCATGGTCCATGATGCATTCTTTTTGATCTTTAGCAAGTTGCCTTCCAAATGTGCCGGACATAGTTTTAAAAGTATGTAACTCATCCAATAATTTACCTTGTTTATCAACGTCATTATGCGTATATCTTTCAATTACATGCATCCAACCATCATTTACTTCTCCATCCTTCTAGAGACATTTCTCTCTCCAAATGGGATGCAAAATATATGCTTTAGCTTGAAGGGGAGAATGTAGCATATTCCAGTTCTCAATGCACAATGCTTTGATTGACTTCTCAATGCACAATGCTTTGATTGACTTAAGTCTTACATTATCAATACCATCCAATTTTCCAAATTTTTCTATGATTCTATCAATAAGCTCGTATACGAGTCCCATGGTGGCTTCTTCTCGATCAGCCAAGCGCAAATCATGCAAGACAGAGCACATACATTATCAATTTCACGTGCTCTCCTCCAAAATAAGGCACTTAATACTACGGAAGAAACATCCTTTGCCTTTTGTTTCTTGGATACTTTCTTTTTAGTGTATTCAGGAGACATAACCATACATCATAAGCCATTATAAACCCTTTCATCGAGTAGATTAGAGAGCATAATAAACGTGTAGGCAATTTTGGTTTGTGCCGGCTTTATCAAATCTTTTGGACTGAATTTCCTAAAGAGTGCAAGTATGGATGGCTGGCATGGGCATCTTGTATAAAATATATGGGGTCATTCTTGCTTAACCAAGTAACCTACCCTCACACAATTGGACACATTGTCCATACATACTTTGAACCCCATTATTAGGTCCAAGGACCGATCTCCACGATTGCATCTTTCAAAATTTCAATGATAAAACTCCCCAGGTTTTATTTGGCATGAAGTGTCAATGGATTTCAAAAACAATGCACCATAAATGCATGAGACCATTATGTTCATGATTGGTGTATTCTTGGTATCAAACCAACCATCACTTAATATAGTGCATCCAAATTGCTTCCACTTCTCATGCATGTGAAGCAAATCATTTTCAATGTATCTCACCTCATCATATAACTGCTTTGGATGAAGATGATGATACGAGGGAGGTTTGGAAGAATGGCTTGCATGCCCAATTGCATTTACCATATCAAGAAAGTAAGGACTCCGTACTTTTCAGAAAGGAATGTCCTTTGCAATTGCATGCATACTTGAAGATTCTCCACGAGGGAATGCATACGTTCATCACATCTCTCTTCATTGTAGTGTATGCTTGTGATTCTTTTTGTTAGTACATCCCCAAAGAAGAGCCACTTTCGTGACTCCCTTTACCTTGCATTGTTTTATATGCATCTCTAACATGCTCTTGCACTATTACATTTGTCAACCCCATAATGTTTCAAACCAAGCACGTGGGCTTTGATACAATTAGCTCCCAAGCCCAAGAATGAGAGCAAAATTTACATTTCACAGTCCAATTTCCTTTTGGCAAAGCTTTCATTTTCTCCACATTCCCATTCGTCTCTAGCTTTATGAGGCATTTGCAAAACCATTATTATAAAAAATGAAATCAATTCTATAATCATGATTCATAAATATAGATTATAGTCTCTGATGGTAAAAAAATCTATAAATTGCAATTTGTAATTGATGCATGATGCTTCATGCATCATGCAACTATAAACTAGTTATTGAAGTTTGAAATCATGTGATTCGTACTAATAAACTGTGCTTACATGTTGAGAGCTGACAGGGTGAGACTGGAGAGCAAGATTGTAGCCCTCATTGAGTGTACATTGATGATTGTACACCATAGTACAACACGAGATCTAAAATGAGATTTAAATTGAGATTTAAATCTTTTAAATCTTAGATGTCTATAAAATCCAAAATAAAAACGGGGGTTTTTATTCACTTTGAGAGATTTTTATTTTTTTTGAAACATAAAGCTATGTATCAATGCATATGTAACATCTTTTTGATATACATGATGTAAATAACATATAAATACATCTAATAGTCTATTTAGTATTATGTATACACTGTACACAATAATATGAAAACTATTCCTATTCGTGAGTCTCGACTCTTGAGTTTTAACATTTAATATCTAGTCTTACTTCTAAGTCTAAGCTCTAAGTCAAGACACATTTAAACCACACTACTCTCATATCTAAACTTTCAAATGCATTTTAAATAAAGGAATCAAGATAAAAATGTAAACAATGAACATATATAATACATGAAAGTGAACAATGGAACTATGGACATAATCAACTACCAATCAGCCAATGACTCACGTAATGCATGTGGAAGTTCCACAAGAAGGTGAGCGAAACCCACCACTATAGTGAAACTGATAACAAGGATCCTCATCATAATGGGAATCGTCTAGCAACTATCATAATGGTGCCATGGCCCCTATAGGATAAAAAACTATCGCATGATTGAGTCCGTAGTGGTTCTCGCTATACACTATCAAGACTCTATACAAGAGATAGTATACATGTATATGCTATGTGCAGTTAGGTGCTGATTTGCTATATAGTCTTGTGATTGACTACCATGTGCTTATAGTTGCACTTTCATTTCAGGGTGAATTTGGGGTTTGCCTAGATTCATTCTTGTATATATGATTGTCGCATTAGTGGACATGCAGTTTTCACTGGTGGATTCTTGGTCTGAGTTATGACAAGTTGATAGGTGTGTACCCTATGGACTGCATTTTTTGTAATTTTTCCTATCTTTTGTTTGCATTGTGTGCTATGCTTCATTATGGTTGAGTTGATACCGTGCATAGTGGAGTTGATATGCTATATGGTCTTGTGGTTAACTAGTTACTACCATGAGCTTTCAGTTGCTCTTTTGTTTTAGGATGGATTTATATTAGATATGGCTTTGGATCCCTATTGGAGATATTTCAAAAATATTGGAGACTACACCGATGGAGATGGCTCAAGGAAATGGAAATGTAATTATTGTGGATATGAAAAGACATGTTCCGTGACAAGAGTGAACAACGATCTTGCAAATGTCCCATGTAGAGATATCGGACCATGCAAAGATGTTCCCAATGATGTCTATTCCGGGCTTGAGGCATGGAGATGATCAAGGTTGGGAATGCCCTCATATGATGGAGGAAGGGAAGTAGAGGGCACCCAAACAGCTACCTGAAACGAGTGTTTGGGCACATCAAAGAGAGCCAGAATTGAAAAGCTCTAGTATTCATACCTCTTCTAGTGTGGTTGAAGATCCAAGTGTAACAAGGACACATTTACCCATAGTGGGCAGTCCTGCAAGAGGTTGATAACAAAGTGCGAGTATCATAGCTAGCTTACAAAAGCAAGTAATGAGGGAGACCACTAGGGAGATCACATGAATATTCATTCTTTGTGCTATCTCTTTCAATGTGGCTAGGACGAAAAAGACCATAAAATTGATTAGTGGCATTAGATGTGAGTGGGAAGGTCCTCAAGCAGAGACCTTGCGCACATAGGAATTAAAGAAAGAAAAAGCATGCTTGGAAGTGTAGCTTGAGTTCTTGCGGGACACATGGAAGAAATATGGATTCACCATCCATGGTAAGTTTACTTGAGAAAGAGTATCCTTCTATTGTTTTGAACCTATGTGCTTCTCATTGCCAAGATCTTTTGATTGAAGACGTGGGCAATATATTTTGGGTGAATGCAATCTTTGCCACGACAAGAACTATGGTTGGGTTTATGACCAAGCTACCAAAGATATTAAAAAGTTAGAAAGACTCGTTGGTGTGCAAACAAATTT
>CM035435.1:140001393-140003893 GCA_020310875.1 Ceratopteris richardii
TGGAAATCACTCCACAAAAGGAAGTAAGTCCAAAGCTTTGCGAAAAGCTTCAAACTTCTCCCTAGGCAGAGCCTTCGTGAAAAGGTCTGCAATGTTCTCCTGCGTGGGCACATATGCCAAGCTAAGTAGGCTGCTTCTTGCTCAACCAAGATATACATGAGCTACCAAGCATGAAGCAAAAACCACTGGTGGACACACGAGTGTCATAGCAACCAACCCAATCTTATTCAGAAAAAGCATGTAAATCTGGCGGTAGTGATCCCCTCTTGGGATAAAACAACCCAAGTAGCCGAGTACCACTCAAGTAGCGAAAGATGCGTTTAACCGCCTTCCAATGCATGACTCCTGGGCAATGCATAAACCTGCTCATCTATGAGACAACAAACTGAATATCTGGCCGAGTAATGCATAAGTAAATCAAGCATCCAACAACCTGCTGATAGAGAACAACATCATATGCATCTCCACCATCATGAAGACTCAATCGTAAACCTGTCTCCATAGGAGTGGCAATAGGCTTACAGTCTTCGAGGCCAAAACGTTGCAATAATGTGTCAATATATTTTGTTTGACACAAAACCATTCCACCATCAACATAAACTGAATGCCCAAATAGTGATGCAAATGCCCCAAATCAGACATCTCAAATGAGGCATGAAAATCAGCCTTGAAATCAGCAATATGCTTCTCAATAGGACCAGTGAGCAGCATGTCATCAACATAGAAAACAATGATCAGAAGCACATCATTAGCACGCTTAACATATAAGGTGCTTTCAGTTAAACTGTTCTCAAAACCATGTGCAACCAGATAGGCATGTATCTTCTCATACCAAGCACGTGGTGCTTGCTTTAAACCATATAATGCCTTCTTTAACCTGCACACCTGGTTTTCATGCCCTTTCTACACAAAGCCACGGGGCTGAAAAACATACACTTCTTCATGCAAGTCACCATTTAGAAATGCTGTTTTAATGTCCAACTGATGTACATTCCAACCATGATGGGCTGCAAGTGCACAAATGCTCCGAACAGTAGTCATACGGCATGTACGTGCAAAGGTCTCATCAAAATCAATGCCTCTTTCCTGCGCATAATCCTTTGCAACAAGCCTAGCCTTATACCTGTCAACTGTACCATCATGTTTACACTTCAGCTTGTATACCCACTTAGTTCCAATGGTCTTCTTGCCAGGAGGCAAGTCACATAAAGACCATGTACCATTCTTCATTATAGCATCATATTCAGATTGCATAGCAGCCATCCAATTTTCAGAATTCTGTGCTTCATCAAAAGAAACAGGCTCATTCTCATCACAGAGACTAGACCCAGCCATAGCATAGCAATCTGATGCACAGGAGGCACTATGAGAGCCTGAACGAGTACGATATGACAAAGGTGCATCTAATTTGCTGTCTCGCAAAGTCTGCACCAGCCATTTTGGCATAGTTTTTGCCTACTCAATATCAGCTCTCTCATCAACAAGTGCATCATGTAAATATGCATAAGAAATGGAATAATCTGCATCATCATATGAAGCCTGCAAAGGCTGAGAAGTTGCCTCATTAGGACCAGCACTAGACTGTCCACCTATAAAAATAGGCATCAAAGTATCATACATGTCTTTGGAGCTAACAAATGTCTCCTTAGTACATGAAAGCAATGGCTGAATAGCATCTTACCCAAAGACAACATCACGGCTAACCAGAATGCGTTTAGTCTGTGGATGATACAGACAATAGCCTTTACTTTCAGAACTGTACCCAACAAAAATACATTTTACTGCCTTATCATCCAATTTTCTACGATGTTGTTGAGGCACTAGTGCATATGCCAAACAACCAAAAACACGTAGATGAGCAACAGATTGCTTGCGGTCATGCCAAGCCTCATATGGAGTGATAGACCACAATGCTTTAGTGGGACACCTGTTCAGTACATATGTTGCACACATGACAGCCTCAAGCCAGAAACTATGTGGTAAAGCGTGACTTTTGACCATGCACCTCGCCATCTCCATGAGTGACCTGGTCTTTCGTTCAGCAACTCCATTCTGTTGAGGTGTATACGGCACTGTACACTGGTGTTTTATCCTATGTTCAACCAGAAATCCATTAAAATCAGAAGACATATATTCCCCCCCCTCGATCAGAACGGAGGGTGCCCATTTTACATGTTGACAGATTTTCAGCCAAAACCAAAAATTGTTTAAAGCACATGAACACTTCGGACTTTGCTTTGAGTGGATATACCCATGCATGCCTGGAAAAATCATCAATGAAAATCACGAAGTAAAGGTAATTTCCAAAAGAGGGTATCTGCATAGGACCACAGACATCACTATGTACAAGCTGCATTTTTTGAGTAGCCCGAACTGCACCATCTTTTGGAAATGAGGAATGCTGCATTGTGCCCAAAATACAGCGTTCACAAACATGTTTTCCAGGTGCCTCAAGCTTGGGCAAAGAGGACACCATTTCACATTTCTGCAGGCGTAGCAA
>CM035435.1:140011393-140073893 GCA_020310875.1 Ceratopteris richardii
GATCAATATCTTTAGTCACCTCTAAAACCTTTGCAATCCAAAATGGTATGGTAGCCTCATCACCATCAACAAGTAATGCAATAAGTGTTCCAACATTTATCTATATCAAATTTCCTTGCCATCTTGCTTCTGCCTGTTTTGTCATCCTTGGGCCTACATAAATATTTCTTTCTGGTGGATATATAAAACTTTGAAGTGCATCTGCATTACATGCTTGGGCCGCATTCATTGATATTTGTGTACAAAAATCTCATGTGAATGGAACATCAACTGGCCAATGACCTGCAATCGTATACTTTATAATCTCTTCTTGATGATTGAAAAAGTCATCCCACCAAGATACATCTTGATCTCCAGCATATTTTTTTGCATGCTCAATATGTCTCTTCTTTCAATGAGTGCATGCATCTAGCTTTTACTTTGATCAACCACATTTCCACATCTTTTTGTATTGTTTTTAACTTCATATGGTGATTGTTCTGCACCATACACAGACAAATTAGGCACCTGCAACAAGAATCTACATCCCTCTTTAGGCTCCCAGGAGAAGATGAATACTACTTTGCAAATAAAAGGGTTATGTCATCAACCCTCCTCATCAAGAATACATGGTTGAAACTAATATTGTGCAATGGAGCCAAAACCTTAGCACTGTTATCAAGGCCCATTGAGCAAAAGTGCTTAAAGTTATAAATCTGTGTGAGGTGTTGAACTTATGGTTTTGGAGTATATGCTTCTGAAATCACCTCAGATAAAATCGGAAGAGTAAAAGCATTGTTACGTGCCAACTTCTTAGAGAACATATTGAACATTTGGTCAATGTGATCATGAGTGTGCCCAACCAGAAGGAAATTTACCTTAACCTTTTGAAATACTTGTTCATCAACAAGCATGCATAAATATCCAAAGACTATAGAATTTTTATTCTCTCTTGCAGTATTATCAAGTTGCAAATATAGAGTTGGTGGCAAAAGACCCTTCCATGATTGCAAAACCTGATGAATGACAGTAACTGTAAGGTTTGGATCATTATGCACATTCAGATATGTGAAAAAAACCTTGGACATTACAGTTCCATTGTGTACCAAAGCACCAACCAAATGCATTTGCACAAGGACTTCATCTCCAATGTCCTTAGGGATGCAATAAAAATGTGGCAAACAAGTTTTTTTTTTATCCATACCATCGATCAACAAACACATATAATGCTCCGGATTTCTGAGTGCTTTACTTCCATGATGAATTGCTTTCTTTCTCTCTAAAGCTTGACTCTCATGATGGTTGTTTAGAAGGTTTTTAAAATTATCTTTTTCTTGTGGTGTTGTAGCCCCCCCTTTTCCATGTTTTTCAAAGTGGCGCAAACTGAACATTCACCCATTCTAACTTTACGAGGAATAGACACCTTGTTAAACTCTTGCTTCCATAATCGAGTAAAGTGACGATACAACACATACTTCTCATTTCTATTTTCCATGTCTTCTCTATATATTTGAAATACCTCTCGACAAGTAAAGTTATCTGACAAGTGCAACCTTCCAGTTATAGGCATAACCTCAAAATGCAAGCTAAAATAGTTCATCATCCAATTCATTGCATGACATCCAACAAATCCTTTGGCCCCAACATGGAACGTATCCAAAATGAGATCCCCATTCATAAGCCCTTGTTGAACCCTATGTATTCTAAAATTTTCCACACCCATTGCAATGTTAAATGCAGTCCTACAACATCACATCCCTTGAGTAAAGAAATATTCGAAAGAAACACGTGTTACTGACATGTTATCCTCAATCATTTGCATGTGAGAAACAAGGTATATATCCTGCCTTTCACTATCTAAATGGAGGAATTTCTCTTTTAGGTGCTTTAGTTTCTTCATTCCTAAATTGTACAAACATTTCAAACCACAACAATGTGTCACAATATCCAATGCAATCTGTCTATCTGAAGTAAGAAATTTAAATCTTTTTTTACTTACTTCACGAAGCCTTCTTTTAAAATGTAGATTGAGCGTGCTTTGCCTTTCCTTTGTTCCACATGCACTTGATTAAGAAGGGAGATCAATGGCTGGATCAGATGGGAGATCAATAGGTGCATTTGCTTGAGCAGCATTGCACTGTGAATTGGATAACTTAAATGACTCAACAGAAAACATAGAATCATCACCACATTCTAAACCATGGAGATCATCACTTATGAGGAATGGGTCAACTGAGAACAATGAATTCAAAACTGTATCAATATGAGCAGAGGAAGCTGATGCCCAAGCATCCACTGAAAAGATTGAGCTCATCTTCACTCACTTCAAAGAAGACTGAAGATGAATTACCTTTTTAAATGAGTAGATGTTTGAGATCAAGTGAAAATGTCACATCAAATGTCACATCAAATGTCACATCAAGTAGATATGAAATCAAAAGGTCATTAAAGTACATTAAATTGCATTAAATATCAAATTACATTAAAGTACTTAAAGCCTAACAATTAAAGTACTTAATTACTCAAATATACACGATTGGTGTTTTCAAACTAATAAAGGAACCAAAGATTTGATTCTCTTTTGAAAGTAGTGGTGATGAGATACACTATGAAGTGTGTTCACATCAAGTATTGTGTTTGTTGATGCTCATAAGATTGGTAGGAAAGAGAACACAAACCTTTTGACAAAACAGTGACTTCTACATGATTGGCTTCAAGGAAAAAAGGGTATATTCGATTATTTGAATTACTCTAAACTTCAAATTGATTGAATTTTGACTTTTTCAAGCATAGAAATCTCAAAATTTGATGAGCAGGATGATATTTAGAATTTTATATATCAATATGTAGATGTCAGCCAAGGATTTCATATATCAATGTCCAGAATATTGTTCAAATTGTGACACATCGAAGGACTTGTTAAAGTATGCTTTAGCCAATGTGTAGATGTCCTTTCCACAATACAGTAAAGGGCATCTGGTAAGACATCAGTGAACAACAAACAAAACAAAGAAAAGACAAAAAATGTGATGTCACTAGGTGGTATGCAAGTGCCTTCAGATTTGTGAATGGGATGGGAATTCATCAGATGGCATATGTGAACATTTCATATGTGAACATTTCAAATGAATATATGAAGATGGAAGATAAGTGAAGATTTCATATGAATATGTATGAGCTATGATAATTTGGAGGGTTTATTAACATTACAACGAAAGGAGTCATGCAATTATTATGTTTTTGGTGGCAACTGTGCTTTACTCTCATCTTTTTGTTACACGAATAATGGAGAAATGCAACTATTCTGGAAGTAAATGGGAACTTACCACATGGATCTCATTTCATGGGTTGGGAAATGAGAGTTGATCTACCAGATCTTGAAAAAAGGATTAAAATGATGAAGTGATGGATCCTGGTTAGATCAGGTGACTGATCTAGTTAGAAAATGGATTCATTCAGTTAGATCCAATTAGTCTCTAGTTCAAGTAACCCAAGCGTCTATGAATAGTAGAGGACGAGATCATTCTCATTTCCAAAATCCATGAGCAAAAGAGAGCAAGAGAGCACACACAGCAAAGGCACACAGAGCTCAGCAAACCAGCAAGGCAATTCTGATGGAGAAGAAGAATGTTGGCAAGATTACCCAGAGGTAGAGAAAATCACACCATAAAAAAAGATTCCTAAAAGATTCCTTTTTATGTTTTAGGAAATAGAGGTCTTCTAGCAATTTTATTTTTCTAAGATCATGAAGTCTCGATCCATTGGGGGTGTAAGCCGATGCCAGGCATCGACTTGAGGGTGTAAGTTGATGCTAGGCATCGACTTTTAGGTCCAAGTCGATGCCAGGCATCGACTTGCACTTGAAAGTCGATGCCTAGCATCGACTTACACCCTCAAGTCGATGGCTGGCATCGACTTGCACCTTCAAGTCGATGCCTAACATCGACTATTCACCCGAAAGTCGATGCCAGGCATCGACCTGGAAGGTCAATGCCTGGCATCGAATGTGGCCTAAAAGTCGCTGCAAGGCATCGACTTTAGGGTGCAAGTCGATGTCAGGCATCGAATTAAGCCTGCAAGTCGATGCCTGACATCGACTTAAGGGTGCAAAGTCGATGCCAGGCATCAACTCGCACCCTAAAGTCGATGGCAGGCATCCACTCGCACCTTAAAGTCGATGCCAGACATCGACTTAAGCCTGCAAGTCGATGTTAGGCATTGACTTGCACACAAAGTCGATGCCTAGCATCGACTTGCATGCTCAAGTCGATGCCTGGCATCGACTTGCACCCTAAAGTCAATGCCAGGCATCGACTATAGGGTGGAATTCGATGCTTGGCATCAACTTTGAACCCTTAAGTCAATGCGTGGCATCGACATTTCAGCTTGAAAAACACATTAATGTAATAGCTAATACTTCTGAGGCCATTTCAGGGATGCTGAGTTAAAAGGTGAGAGGTCTGTCAAGAAGATCAAAGTCAGACTGAGCTCTGTGGATCAACGGCATTGGTCACCAAACAAAATCCAAGAAAAACCTTGCATCTTTATCCTCTAAGAAGGCTAGCAACCCAGTTGGCATGTCATGTGGTGGATAGAGTAGCATCAAAATAGCTGAGGATGATGCAACTAGGAAAGAGAGGTCGAAGGACATAGAGGTCTTAAGGAAAGATCTTCCACTTCGGGACATGACAAACCTGGAGTGGTGCCTTCAATATGTTGAAGAAAAGAATGCAATCCTTCTTGTGTTTGCAAGGGAGTGTGGGAGAGGCAAGATCACGACAACACAGGCTTTTCAGTATGGCCTTGTGTTCAAACTCGACTATGAAGATGAGGATTCTGATAACCTCCTATTCCTAGTAGGGACATCGAAGGGGTTACGAAATGTAATATGCAAGATGGATTTCTTGTGCCCTGAGTGCTGTGTGCCAGAGAGGCTTAGAGATATGCAGGGACTCAATGAACCTGATTAGAGACTTGATGCCATGGATCCAGGGCAACATTATGCCAACAGAATAGAAGATGACAACCTTTACAGGCAAACGGTAAGCAGTGCATGCAGAAGAAGCTATTGAAGAAAAAGAAGAGAGTGGCTGATGAGGAGTCTTCTGGGTCAAGCTCTAGCTCTGAGGATATTGTTGTTGCACCTGGTGGGGAGCTTGCTTTGGGAATTCTCGGTATTGAGAAGAACAAGATGAGGGAGGACATAGCTCAAAGAAAACTTGTGAAGAAGGGGTAGTTGTTCCACCTACCAATCAATATAATCCATAGGCCACCAATCGATCCAGTCACAGGGAGGAGGCCCTTTGAGATAAGGGAGCCACGTAATTTGCACGTGCAGAATCTTAAGAAGAAAATGCATATAAATCCACACGCTACTGTTGTGCCATTCCTCGTCATGGTGGATCCGAATGAGTGCAACTCTGTGGAGGATTTGAATGAGGCAGTGTTTGAAGATTATACATATTATGTTATTGGTGGTTCACACTCTGCAGAGGCTCGTAGACAACTAGTGAAGGAGCACCCCACCACATTCTTCTTTAGGTATGTAGAGTGCAAAATCTATGCTGGTCTTACAACTGAGGAAGCCAAGCTTCTTGCTTGGGATCACAACAATGATAATGACTACAGGCAGAAGATGTTCTCCATAGAGAGAATTCGGTTTTTCCACCATGAATACGAAGATTGTCTCCTGAAGGAGGTTGGTAGGATACATCCCAATCTACGAAAGCAATGCCTTATTGAGGTTGGCATTGCACTGGATGAAAATAGAAAGTCTGATGCTTTGAGAAAATATGATCCAAGGTTTTAGCTTGCATCAGAAAGGTGAGATCTGGGATCTGCAGGATAAGATTTTCACAATGTGGGAGCACAAGGACGTCAAGGGCCAGAAGCAACGGAAGTCGAGGCCAGACCCTCAGGTTGATTTGAAGGGAAAGGGAAGGAAAGTTGACCTTTTGATTGAAGAGGCTCCTGAGGACATGAAGCTGACACCATGGAGAGCCCTTCAAGGAATCAAAGATGATACATTAATTATATCAACTTTTTCAAGGGTAATCTCCAAGGAGTCATTAGGGGAAAAAATGAACCCTACATGGGCCTTGTAAGGATTCCTAATTTTAGAGGGATTAAGCCTAATCTTGTTCTTGCTTGAGGGAACAAAGTGCATTTAATAGAGCACTTTTTAGTAGGCAAGACTAGGCTTCTTTTTAGGCCCAAGTAGGGTCATCTCTTTCTTCTATAAAAGAAAGAGAGAGAGATTCCACTTTACACATCATCAAATCCATCCATCTTTGTGAATAAAAAAATGACTTTTTTTTTTAAAGTCACACAGTTAGTTATTGCTTACTAAAAAAGGCCCATTTCTTAATATACATGTCAGAAGTTACTTTTTTTTTATGGATTTTTTAATAAAATCACTCAAAATAGTTCTTTTTTCAAATTGCTCCAAAAGTAAAGTGCCACATCATCAAACTCGTAACTTTCCCTACCTCAAAAAATGAGTTTTTCAAATTTTTATCATTTTCACTCACATAGAATGGAAAACCTCACCCTGACCCATACACATATCAAAAAAGTAATCTTCTCTATGTACAGATACTTCTTAGTCCATTATACATGTTATTTTGATTCTCTTCTATCTTTCTCTCTCTTACCTCTTGAATTCTAGCAGCCATGGGGTACTGGAACAATTTCCTCCAAGGAGAAGATGTAACAATAATAGAATCACTCACAAAGAAATTTTTCTCCCATGAGATGACAATATTCATGTCCAAGTATATGGTTCATTCTTTCTTTGTGATCAAAGATGTACTATTCATTTGACTTTCTAGTATTCATCTACTATTTTTTAGGAGGAAAAGCACACAATACCATCATTGGGAAGATCTTTCATGTGGAGTGGGAGGACACAAACACCATATTCTTCTAATGAGGTATATATTTTTGTTGATTCTCATATTTGCAAAAGAATTAAACCAATATTTCCTTTGCATAGGTAATTCATCTAAGAAATAAGTGCTTCATCAAGACCAAAGAAGCACGTTAAATTGTTAATAGTTTCTCTTGCTTCTCCTTCTTTTCAAAAGATGCATGTTGACTAGTTGGAATAATACTCACTTGCTTTTCTTCAAACAACTTTTGCAAGAGTTTGACTATTAGAAATGTTTTCATGAAATTACAACACAACATTGCAAGTGAAAATTGGAGGTTATGAGCAAGTCCTTTGCATCATGATCAATGTCATGCACAAAAAGTGTTTTAGGGTTCAACTTGGAACTCAAGTTACATAAGAGGCATCATTGATTATTTTATACTAACAAGTTTTTGTGGTATATCCTATCCATGCTCAAGGTACATAATGACCACCTTGGATGAAGCTCCATCACAGAGGATGAAGTGGTCTACATGCAACAGAGGTCACCATACAATCATAGAGTGGCTCAATATGACAGAGTGAAGTCAATTAAGAATATCAAAATAGTTCATACCCTCATCCATAGAATCATTCTTGTGAGCATGATGAAGATCAACTGCCACAGATGTGACCATTCATAAAAAGATTCTAAGGACATGCAGAAAGGGGAATAATAGATCCACTAATCATTGGTGATGAACCATTTGAACTCAATCTAGCTCCAAATGGAACATGGCTGATGAAACATGCATGAAGTAACCATTCCAAGTCATCCAAAAAGGAGAGCTTCAAGGAATCATCATGAAACATATGCATAATCCAACATCATATCAAGTAGAGGCTATAAAGTCACTACTATAAGGTCAAAGAACACTACCCACATATGAGAAAAGAAACATATGCCATAAATTGTGTTACAATGTCAATCAAGGCATAGATGTAAAATGAATAAGAACTACCAACCACATCATAGATCATATGTAGCACAACCTAAAGTTTCTCCTAATGCAAAAGCAACAAAAAAGTGAGCAAACGTTAACGAACCTTAGTGATTCAAAGTTAATGCACCAGACTTTGGATATAATCAATAGCACTTCAAGCCATCCAAGAGGAAGGAGATGCATTCCTTACTTCTATTTTGAAAGATATTGACTTGTGTGTAGCTCATGTGAAGATGATGACCATACAACCAAAGAAACTAGATGGGACCATACATGATTATGTAATCATTCTTGTTGAAGAGATACATTTTGTAAAATCACATTTCCATTATGATAATCTACTTTTCATCATCTTTCTTACACATGCTCAAGTCCACATTGATCTATATCATATGTTCATAATTGTATCCACTTGCGTAAAGATGGTATCTGTGCAAAACAAATCCGTTAGAATCAAAACTAGTATTTGCATTGTTCAACTAGGTTGTGCATATAATAAGGTCCATGAACCTAAAATTTGAAAGAAAGGAGTTGTATTGTCACTAACCACATCATATTCAAATGTCCTAGGAAGAAGATACAAGTTGGGTTTAAGACTTCCACGATCACCATTCCACATCAAAAGATCATCATCTGAGTCAGAAAAGGATTACTATCCATCATGAGAATCATGCCCTTGATTATTTAGCTAGATAAACTACAAACCCTTTCTAGTACCATCATGGATATCCATCATCATCGTGTTCTAGTACAACATATAAAGAACTCTAAAAAGACCAATAACTATGAAGATTCAATTTCCAAAAAATCTCACAATTACATAGCTACTTCCCGTGGAACTTATCGCTTTGAGAGGGAGATGATGTCATAAACACAAAGGAAACCATTGTAAAAACATAAATTCTATGAAAGGGTTTATATCTCATGAATGGTTTAGATTTTTGAGAAGTGGATGCGACCATCACGTCTGGAAGATGCAAAAACCCTAAGATTGACTGTTTATTTGTCTAATTCTAACATCCAGAGCCCTGGTAACCTCAAAAAGCACCAGCAAAGGGGCTGCCACAGAAATGCGGGATAGGCCTCTGCAAAACTTTTGCAGAGGCCTATCCCGCATTTCTGTGGCAGCCCCTTTGCTGGTGCTTTTTGAGGTTACCAGGGCTCTGGATGTCAGAATTAAACAAATAAATAGTCAATCTTAGGGTTTTTGCATCTTCCAAACGTGATGGTAGCATCCACTTCTTCAAAATCTAAACCATTCATGAGATATAAACCCTTTCTTGGTGCTTTGAGGTCATGCAAGGTCATCAAATGGTGGAAATAAGTATTACTTCTTGAAAATTTAGGGAAATTATGCAACCAAAGAACTAGATAGGAGCATATATGACTATGTGATCATTCTTCTTGAAGAGATGTTTTGTAATGTGAATTATCTCATTGGTAATTATACTTTTTCATAACCTTTCTTACACATGCTCAACTCCACATTGATCTATATCATATGTTCACAATCATATGCACTCAAGTCAACATGATATGTGTGCAGAGCAAATCATTTATGGTTATAAACTCATTTTTCCATTGGTAAATTGAGTTGAGCACATAATGAGTTTCATGGACCTTCAATTTGTAATAATAAAGTTTCATATCCACTAGAAATAAACTTGCATGGCCTCAAAAGCACAAAAAAAGTTCATCCATAGAAACACACAATAGGCCTCTACAAAACTTTTGCGAAGACATATCCCATGTTTCTATGGCTCCTCTTTTTTGATACTTTTGAGGCCATGCAAGGTTATTTTTAGTGGATATGAAACTTTATTTTTAGATTTTTAGAGCCATGGAACTTATTTCTAACAAGTCACTTACTCTATAGTGATCCATGCATATACAACTTCTACAATGGGAGCCAGTATAAACAAACATAGTCACATGAGATAAAATACTTTACAAAATATAATTTAGGATAATATCCTCATGTCTAGCATTCTCATTGTGCCTCTATACCCCACATAAGGCAGAAATCCCCCTTTGAACTCCTCCCATTAAGGTTCTATGGGGAAATTCCATAGCACCAAAGGGCCTTTATTTTCAGCTTGAATGGCATTCAAATTGGAAAAACTTTTATGCCCCACTTACCTCATGGCATCAATCACAAAGACCATTTATTACCATAAATTTTCACATATAAAACTTATCTAGCTTAGAAGTTAAGGTTCCATGGATGTTTGTACTCTCAAAGTGGTTTCTCATCATAATGGGGGCCTTATAACTTAGAGCACCATGGATCATTTGTGGTACTTGAGGAGTAAGTATTGAGTATATCTAACATGAATGGCCTTTTTTAGTTATATCCTTTGTAATTTCAAACTTCATAAATGATCATCTATTGAGAAAATTAACCAATAAAATGACAATTATTGTGAACTTGAACATACTCTATATAAAAGCAAAAATTGAATAATCACCAAGAGAAATTATAAATGAACAGTTGTAGACTACAAAAATGTGAGCGTAGACATGTTTTCATTACAAATATCAAATCTTACAAAATTTACAAATTATTGGTATCAATGATTGTACAACTTGAAGTGCTTGCAAATGCAAGAACGCATCACAAAATTTGTGATGCTCATCCATGATGTAAAGTATTTCTAGACCAATTCTAGATCAAGAGGATTTTTAGATATCTTAGTAGGAGAGAAGGGATCAGAGAAGAAGGTATATACAATATCTAACATGAATCAATTGTCCTACTTTTTACAAGGTTCTTGAAAGTGCAAAAACCATGATATACAATGACTAGGGCCCAAGAAGTGACATTATCAGGTTGCAAAAGAACTATGACAATGAGAGTTCTGTTCCATCTTTGCTCCAATCTACAGGGACTTTCATTTTGTATTCCATTCTTCTGCCCACCTGTAATCAATTTGCAAGAAATTGAAGTCATTAAAGTAAAATAAACAATAATGAAAAGATTAATTTAACAAAAGAACGAAACATTTCTCACCTTATGTCCTTGAATTTTGAATTTGGATTGAGTTAGTCCTTCAAACCCCATATCATCAAGTGTTCTCTCAGATTAGCCAAGGTCCAATGATTATTCACCAAAATAGTTTCTGTTTCATTATTGGGAAATCTAAGCTTTATTTCAAATGAATGTAAAGATCCCTCTGAACTTTGAAATGGTATCCAGTTGCCAAGTTTGCACATCCAACGATCATAGTAGAATTTGATGTATAATGAAGTACGTTGTTTCAAATATCAAAATCCTATACCTGTTCCACCTATTTTACAAAGATATTTATCACCTTTTGCAATTCCTTCTATCAAACCCCAATCTTCACCAAGAAGACTTTCGACTTGCTCATATGTGATATCTTTACACATGAACATGATGGAAGTCACTTGGAATGAGAATCCTTGGTATAAATATACAAAACAATGAATGGGAAAAGACCAGTGCAAACCTACAGACCTAGATGCTTTTGTGAATTTCAAAGAGTTATGTATATCCATTACCATCTTTTGCTTCAAAGATGATACTGACCATATATCAGGTTTTGGCCACTCTAAGCTAAGAAGATAATGTACTTCAATTCTCTCTAACCTTCCAAAACCATTCATTGTAGATGGTACAACATATCTGTGTGTGTAAAAGAAAACTCTATCATGGTAAAGTTGAGCAGGAGATATTTCTGGAAAGACTAGTGCACCAACATCTTCATGCAATGCCTGGAAAGTACCTGTAAGACTATGAAGTGGTTGCTCTTCCACCAAAGTAGAAGGAAATATATCTGAAACAAACAAAAACATATCTAAATAGTTCAGAAATATATCCGACACAAGAAAACATAAAATATTGTAGAGTAATACTTACAATTCATAGGATATCTCATTCTACTAGAGTTTTCAAGTTTCATAGTTGCCATTGTAAAAACATGTTGTACAATAGCAACCATCCCATTGTCTCTGTGCTTCTTGAAGCCAAGTAACTTTCCCTTCCAATGAAAATTTCCACAATCTCTAACTCGATGAGGCCCAACTCTAGAGGGTTGCATGTACACCCATGCACCTTTGGAGTACTCATATGATAGCCACTGTCCATCTATGGCTTTGATATTGTGACATCTTAATGTGAGGATTTCATCTTTCGGTCGCCTAGAAGCTTTAGTTGTTGCCATTGAAGCTAAAGGTCTTCAAGCTACAACAGTAATTTGAGATAGGAGATGCAGATAGGTTGGAATGTAGAAATCGGAGCTTCAATGGTGTGCTACAGAGTGAAAGTAGTGCGAAAAGATGCCTTTTTGGGACCTGGGTATGAAAATGTGAGGTTTAGGAGGGAAATAACTCTTTTTTGAGTATTTTTGAAAAACCCCATTTTTTTTACCTCAAAACATGCACGGATTTTGAATTTGGGGTCAAAAAGAGTACTTTTGACCCTAAAAAGAAATGGGGGGTCCATTTTCAGGTGTTATGATGAGTTTTTTAAATTTTAAGAAATTTTGAATTTTTGGGCCCAACTGAGTTCCGAGATTCCTTCTCTCTCTAGAGGCAGCTCATTAAATAAGGGAGAAATATGTCCCCTCTTCTCCCTTCAACCTAGTATTTTATAGGGCATAGACTGTGGCCACCACCCCCTTCTTATTGGTCCATCACTAATCACTCCTTAATCTAAAAGGCCCGTTCAGGGTTCATTTTTTCCCCTAATGTTAAGCCTACAGGAGATGGTGACTGAGCTAAATAAGTATGTATGTTATTCTCAGATCCTTTTTCCCTCCTCCCATGTTTCTGGTCTAACCTACTCTCCCTTTCATTTTTGTGACTCTAGTCATAAAGTATACATGAAGATTCAAGAGGTGATGATGAAGAGGCTAGGTTGCTTTTCTTGGATAGAGGTCCAAGCAGAGTATCCAACCACCTCATCATACAAAGATTTATCAGAGTGTTTTATCTTGTTTCGTGATTGGGTAGGTTCTATTTTGAGAGACGATGCTTGGTTTGCTATCTGGCTCGATGACCTACCACTAATTCGATGTGAGGCATCGACTTTTAGTAGCAACTCCATACCTGGCATCGACTTTGTACTACAAGTCGATGCTCGGCATCCACTTACTGCAGAAAGTCGATGCCTGGCATGGATTTACTGTCGAAAGTCAATGCTTGGCATCAACCTAGTGGCATAAGTCGATGCCATGCATCGACTTATGCGAGGGATCGATGCCAGGCATCAACTTTCAATAGAAAGTTGATGCGTGGAATTGACCCAGAGAAGAAATCGATGCCAGGCATCGATTCCTCATGTTTCCACTTGTTTATCAAAGAGCTCATTTAATTGTCTTTCCACTTGTTTCTACAGAAACCAAGGAAAAGTAAGTCTGTAGAGGTATTAGATGATTGTCCCCTTGCATTCCTGGCTCACATTCAAAGAGCAAGGCATGAGAAATCCAGACTGAAAGCCAAGGAGATAGATTATGATGATAAACTTGATCTGAAATGTTTCTCCAATCCCCTAGACCCACTTAGGCTTGTATATTACAATGTATTTTGTAGCGATGTAAATAAGATTTGTACTGTTGTGCCTAGAAAGCATTTCTCCCTTCTTATAGTAGACATACCCTATGGATTTAGAATGTTGGGATCAATGAATGAGGACGAGCCTTTCAAGCACCCTCAGATTCGGAAGATGTTCACTGATTTTGCAGATTTGACTATGTCTCATCTTTAAAGGATAGTAATTTTCCATAGTAGAGACCAATCTTTTTTCTATCTCCATGGCTTTAATGATGCTCTCTCTCTCACTTATAGTTCTCGTTGGTAGGGTGAAGAAAGATGTGAATCATACTCCTTTGCATAGATTTGTGAGCTCCACTGAATGCATTACAGTTGGCTATTATGATGAAGTAAGCAAAAGGAGAGTCAGGGAGCATTGCAATGAGAATGGGATTTCCAATGTGCTCATGTTCCCAGCCGTTACCAAGAAACTTCATCATGTAGTTGGGGACATGACATTGGTTAACCCCTATCAGAAGCCACAAAAGCTAATAATGAGATTGATTCAACTATTCTCCAATGATGATGATTGGGTCCTAAATCTTTTTTCGGGCATAGTTAATTTCAATTGTAACATTTCTCATTAGCTATGATGTTGATTGGTCTCTAAGTTGCTCAAGTGAGCTTCATTAGAATGAGAATCAATGGGTTGAATGAATGCCCAGATGAAGACCAAGAGGTTGGAAGGAAGCACATTGCAGACACGGAGAGATTCCAACCAGCTTCAAGGGAGCTTGTTCCCCCACTTGCAGATGAACCAGGAGACATGGCTAACCTTGAAGAACCAATCTTGGAGCAAGAGAGGCAGGAGATGTGTTCTAGGGTTCTAGAGGATCCCATTATGCATGAGCCTAAGGAAACCTATGATCAACTTCTATTGTAGAGTCTTATTATTCTTGTAAAACATACATGAAATATAAACATCATTTTAATAGAAATATAATGCCAAGTTCTGCTTCCATTTTGTGCAAAGCTATACTTATCTTGAACATTTCTCTGATGAATGTGTGAATGTTTCTTAATATAATTTTGTTGATTATAATATTCTCTTTGAAATGCTTTTGTGATATTCATTTGATATGCTATGAATATGGCCCAACATTCAATGAGGATCTTAACTATACAAAGGGATGATCTTAATTGCCTTGTTAAAATTTTGGACTTTTGCAACACATGTACTGCGAATTTCGAGTAGCTTTTAATCACCTATAATCTGTGCTTGTTGAGGTTCTAGATATAATGAAGCAGTTTCACCAATTCTTACTTGTACCTTTAACTCTGATCTCTTATGTCAAAGGTCATGATGTAGGGTTCTTGATCATGCTAAACAGCTAGTTTTCATGGCACCAAACATTTTGACATATCTATCTTGACTACTTGGGTTATAGGATCAAGCTTCTACTCAATATTTACAAGCAAGAACAAGTGATTCTTACTAGATATTGTGAAATGACCACTTTATTGCTTGATATCATGGTCTTTAGGTAAAAAAGAATACAAAACATGTCTTTGTTCTCCTTTGTTGTGACTCAGTGTTTTAGTATTCTTCCATTTTTTATTTGTTTGATTGTTCCTCATAAATGAGATAGGGTGATACTAGTTGGATTTCTTTGCTTTATGTGCCCTTCTATTATTCGATTTCTTGATGAAACTATTCTTTTGGCTGAGATCACACTCTTTAAAGATGGTGAACTTATCTTTGGAATCCATGTCTATGATCTCTTGTCTTGAGCTTACTAAGTTGTTAAATTCCTGGAGTCCGTCTACTAACTATGGACTCTTTGATTTCTTTGTTCTATCTTTTTTCACTTTGACTTGATGTTGAAATGATGGATTTTTCAATGATGTGATTAGTGGGGATCAAGTGTCCTTGATTTCTGACGAACATAATTCCTCTAATTATGAACTCACCTCTCTAGTTGATTGAGATTTATTTTCACTTCCATTCTCACTTTTGACACCATCTTTTGTTCAAGCTTCATTTTACATAGCAGCATGTGTGACACAAGAGAATCATGCAAACATTCATTCATACAATAAAAACATTGAGGCTCATAAAATTAGAGAACACCATGCATATTTTCAGTTTAGACATATACATAACTACATGTAAAGTCTACCATTGTTAAATGCTTGAGGAAGGTGACATAAGAGAATCATGCAAACATTCATTCAAACAAACAAAGCTTTGAGGATCATAAAGCTAGAGAACACCATGCATATTTTCACATATACAGAACAAAATGTAAATTCTACCATTGCTAAATTCTTGTGCAACCCATCCCTTCTTATTATACTTTTATCTTCAATTCCCTCTTTGTTGATATTTAAGAAATCCTCATAGGAGAGTAATCCTTCTATGTTCAACAAAACAATAATTTTTCTTATGCATGCTAGTCCTTTTCCATCCACTCCAACAACACATGTGCTTGTTTGAAAGATTTGTTCTCTCAAAGTGCTTTTGTAAACATATCAAGAACTTGGCCTTTTGCACATAAATGAATTACAAAAACTTTTTATTAATAACTTTGCCTTTTTGAAGTGGTAGTGCACTTCAATGTACTTGGTTCTTGCATGGAAAACAATGTTGGAAGCAAGGTGTATGCTAATCATGTTATCACAATAGATAGTATATGTATTAACATACAAATTTAAGTACATAAATAACTTCTTGGGTCATATAAGCTCGCATGTGACTTGTGCAAGTGCTCCATACCTAACCTCTATAGATGACAAAGCCATTGTGGGTCACTTCTTTGATATCCGAGATATGGCTTTGCTTTAGAGCATAACTAAATAACCACTAGCATTTCTTCTATCTTATTTGGATCTATCCCAATCGTCATCCGAGAATGCATGGAACTAAAAATCATCATCATATGCATAACATAATCATTTATTTAAAGTAGCATTTAAGTACCTATATGTTCATCTTTTTGTAGACAAATGAGTAATCCGTTGACCATGCATGAGTTATGATGAGACTCCTATTGCATAAGCTATGTTCAAGCTTGTAATGGTTGAATTATTGAATGATCCAACAATGGACCTTTACAAAGTGACATATTCAAGGGGATTAGCATCACTTGAACTCAACTTCATATAACCTCCATTGGATTGGAGATTGGCTTGAAATTTTCCATGTCAAACTTTTCATGTACATCTAGAATGTACTTCCTTTGCACCAACATGATTTTATCTTGTTTGTAAAAAACTTTAATGAAAAGAAAATAACTCAATTCTACAAAAGTTGAGATCTTAAATTCTTTATCTAGCTTGGATTTGATGTCTTTCATTATGTTTATGTCATTACTTATGATAATAAAATGACTTACATACATGCAAATGTAGGCAGCTAGTTCACTTTTTTGTTGGATGAAGAGAGGGTGATCTGCATCACTTTTCTTGTATCCAAATTTGATGAGGTACTCATCAATCTATTATTTAGGCCCTTAGTGATTTCTTTAATCCATAAACAACCTTTTTCAACACGCAAACATGTATAGCAAACCTTTTGGTTTATCCACATATACTTTTTCCTCCAAGGCTCCATCGAGGAATGCATTTTTGATGTTTAATTGGTAAAATTTTCATCCCTTATTGACCACCATAGCTATTAAATTCTTAATGGTAATCATTTTAGCTATGAGGGTGAAAGTTTCCCCAAACTCCACTCCATATGTTTGTGCAAAGCTTTGGAAACTAGCCTTGCTTTGTACCTTGAGATAGGTGTTTGCCATAGACCTGGAAGGCTCCAAAGAGTCACCTACTGGAATCAAGTGGATGGTTGACAAGAACCACATTATGAATCAAGTGTCTACTTGCTTTACAACATGGAAACCAAGAAGAAGATCATAGTTTTGGAGAGGAATGGGAGAGAGAGAAAGAGTTACTTTTGTAATTCCTAGGTTGTAAAATTTTTGGAAGCGACACCTCAACATGCATCAAAGATATCCCCTTTTGTCGCATATGTAAATGTGTGGAATCACAAGCTATCCTTTGGAAAGAGTAGTGTGGATAATCCTAGTGAGGGTGGGTGCATCAAACACCATCATTTTCTTTCTCCATTTTTCATTGCCTATTTCAATTTGTTCAAAAATCCAAGCTACTGCATCAACATTCTTTTCAAACCCTGCCATGTACATAAGTCCATGCCAGATGTTCTTGTGGTGAATGGTGCATATATCCTCGCTAGAAAATCAAAAGTGTTGATGCAATAATCTCAAGCCAAGATTGAATAGTTGGACATTGAGGTATAAAAGTCTTGATATTCTTGGATTCCTCTTTAGATGACACATAAGCTTTGTTGATATTATTCTCTCCTTTGTTGATGTATAATGCTTCATGAATCACCTACATAATGAGGTACACCTTAACTCTTTCCCCTTGAAAGTTGTAACTATGGACCCTAGCCCCTTCTATCTTCTTGTTGAGTTTCATACGATGTGACCATTTCTACTACCTGATTGAAGTCAGGCTTGATTATGGGCAGATGAAGGTAGTAGCCATATCCTAGTAGGTTCCACATGTCAATTAGGTATGATGTTCTTTACTTCTCCCTGAATTCCATAGACATGAAGTGGAGCTTGCATTGATGTCCATCAATATCCTATTGGCATATGAATAAATTTTGCCTTCCCTCATAGGATGCTTGCTTTCCATCAACTAGTGACCATGAGGGTAGATTATTGATCCCATAGATGGATCCTAAATGATGATAGGTAGGGGAATTTCTAGAAATTTAGGTTCATCTTAGAACAGTCAATCTCTTCTAAAACGAAATCCCTCTTGAGATGTGGGCTTCTTATGCTCATTGAGTCCCTCCTCCTATGACACTAGTTGATGCCATATCTTTGTGAATTTTGAGGGTATTTTGCTCATCAAATTGTAAAAAGAAAACAATGGCATGATGTGTGTAGTGTTGTCGAAGTGTTTTTACAATACACAATGCACTAGTATACATCATGTAAAACTAAGAGAAATCCATGTTATTAATAAGACTAATACAATAGATATGCACATGATGTATGCATCAAAATACATGGGTTTCTATGGTTTTCCTTTTTTGATATTTTCTCCCTCCTTCCAATAGGTTTGTGCCAGGGAAGCACTAGATTGTGCCCTCTGACTAGACTAGACAAGATGTTGGAATTATAATTTCGATTACAAGATCACGCACATAGGGCAAATAATATAGGAATATATAGCTGATACAAGAAGTCCTACAACCTGGGACTGATAGGTATGGATAACTCAACTAGAGATGATGCAGACAATCCCACAACTTGGGACTGTAGGTATGAAGCAAGATCACTTGATTACAAGAACTCCCTTCAGGGAGATGAACTAGATACAAGAAATAACTAGACAAGATCTTATACTACGAGATTACAAGAGGAAAAGGCTAGATGTCCAAGAACTAGACTAATCAGGACTAGAACAAGGAACAAGAAAAGAACTATAACTAGAACTTGAAAAGTACTTACTCGGATATCGTGACTCCTTGAGCTCCCAAGACTAGTATTGGCAACAGTGAGAATGAATGTGGCCAAGCCCTCTTTATATAGGTGTTCAAGGGCGGTTATGACCTAATGATGTCATCAATGATGTCAACAATCCGAACAGGACCTCCGAATGTCAGAATTTAGCAAGTAGATAGTTGATCTTAAGGTTTTGACATGTTTCGAATGCAATGGAAGCATTGGTTTCCCCAAATTCTAAACCAAGCATGAGGATAGAAAGTGACATGGAATCTAAGGTTCATGATGGTTTCCTTTGTCCATGACATCACCTCCCCCTGAAGGGATGAGTTCCATAAGGAGTGGCCATGTTCTCGAGCTTGGGTTTCATTTGATTCTTCCTATGGAATTCACAAACCTTGATTTTTTTCTCTTTGAAGATTTTATGTAAGTTCCCAAGTACAATCACTGACATCATACCCTTTTTAATGAATAAGGTATTTCAATCTTCCTCAGGAGATTCTTGAATCTAAGACATGCTCAACCTTGAATTCTTCATGATCCTCAATCTTGATAGGTGGTGAAGGACTCTGTCTCTCTTGAGCTTCCTTGGGTTTTTCATGTGATAGATCCTTTGAGCTTTTAATGAGACTTTGTGGTGTTTGCAAGATCTTTGATAGAGAGCCTTGAGTAAGCACACCTCCTTGATTGAACATGAAGTCCTCCTTATCCTTTACCTTCTTGTTGTCTTCATAATATGTATACTCCATATCATTTGTAATGACTTCTTGGCCTTCAAAGACTCTTGATTCACATTCTTCAGAAATAGTGTCTTGATAATTCAACACTTCTAGCTCTTGGACCTAGCTTCCTTTGAACAGTTTACTCTCACATTGAATTGCTTGATTGATAACATCATCCAAGGTATCTCCTTGAGGCATGAATAGCAAGAGATACTTCACATCGTCTTTGAGGCCACTTTGAAACTGATTAATCATGTACTCTTCTTGATATGTAGATCCATGAAATAGTATATTGATATCTAAGGCATAGCTTGAAATTGATCAATCACCTTGTTGTAACCTCCTTTCCAAATCTTGGAGTTTGTTACGTATGTCATCCAAAGTAAATTCAACATGTTTGAGAATGGATATGGAATCCATCATTCTTGACTTGCCTTGATGTGATAGTCTTGCCAAAATGTCAAAGGATCCCTAGTGTGCCCTCTAACTAGACTAAAAAAGATTTTGAAATTATACTTTCGATTACAAGATCACCCACATAGGGGAAATAATACAAGAATATGTAGTTGATACAAGAAGTTCCACAACCTGAGACCGATAGGTATGGATAACTCAACTAGAGATGATGCAGAAGATCCCACAACCCGAGATTGTAGGTATGAAGCAAGATCACTTGATTACAAGAACTCCCTTCAGGGAGATGAACTAGATACAATAAATAACTAGACAAGATCTCGTACTATGAGATTACAAGAGGACAAGGCTAGATGTCCAAGAACTAGACTAATGAGGACTAGAACAAGGAACAAGTAGAGAACTGGAACTCGAACTATCAAGATTGAGTATGAATGTGTCCAAGCCCTGCTTATATAGGTGTTCAATGTTGGTGCAAGGCAATCAACAATTGAAGTTTTGAAGTCAAGGATTGAAGAGAAGGTCAAGATATGAAGCATGAAGAAAGTACATGTTCAGAGGATGAAGATGTGTATACATATGTACATTAAATTAGAGTTAGCTCACATATACTTTTTTATGGTTATAAGCTTGTACATTCTTGCCTATATATACAAGTAAAAATGTCGGGGCAAAGAAGAGAGAATGTTAGAGAACAAGAATCGAGGAGAATTGGAATTCATTAGACACTTGTGAAGTGTGTAAGATAGCTCTCTCATCTAGATGTAAAACTTTTCAAGAATGAAGAAAAGTTGCACTCGATATTTCTGTGTGTTCTCCTTCTATGTTTGATCATTTCAAGAATCCTTTTGTAGGTGTCTAATTCCATAGTTAATGAGTCTATGGTTAAAGTTTGAGAGCCTAATTGTAAATAGGCTGTGAGAATTATGTGTAGGAACATTCATATGTGAGAAAGTCTTGAGTGTCTTTTGAAACAGACGCAATATTGATGGTCAAAGAACTGACCAGTTCTCAGTGCACAGTGTAAAGTTTTTCACAAATGAGGAGTCAAAATTTAAGTTGGAAGGTAAGCCATCTATGGCTAAAAGCATTTGCTTAAATGGGTTCTATTTTGGGAGAACCAAGCTTTAGAAGTTGCAGGTGTCAAAGTCAACTGTAAAGAACTACAATTTTAGACATAGGTGACTTGTTGAGATCATTTCTCAAGATCTACTGAGTCTTTTGGAATGATTTAACTTGTAGGACGTGCGAAAACTGTAGCCGACACTTTGTGCAAAGTTTCATTAGAAACTTTACACTTCTGATAAGCCAATGAGTGAGTTATGTGCAACAGACTTTCTATGTAGTCATCTTCTTCACACTTTGTTGAAGATTTTGGTAATTGAGCATTGATCCTCCAAATTGGTGAAGGTTTTAAGTTATTCTTGATATAGATGTGCTCTAACTTCAAGGATAACTTATTCTTTTGGAGTACACATTTGTTAGGTCAATGAGTGAGTTATATGCAGCAGACTTTCTGTGTAGTCACCTTCTTCACAGTTTGTTCAAGATTTTGGAAATTGAGTATTGATCCTCCAAATTGGTGAAAGTTTTAAGTTATTCTTGATATAGAGGTGCTCTAAATTCAAGGATAACTTTTTCTTTTGGAGATTAACACTCTCCATCAGTGGTATCAGAGCAGGAAGTATCAAAATTGAAGAAAGGAGGACCGCGAGTGCTGCAGTTATAAAGAATTCAACATTTGAAGATCCAATAGGTGAAAGCTTGAAAGCAAAGCTTGAGAAGGAGATCAGAAGATATCAAGGAAGACAAAAGGAGTATCATTCGAAGTAAAGGTAACCTTATTCCTCATAAATCTTGTAGGATTTAATACAGAGGTGAAGAAAGGATGGGAGATTCTCTTCAGATAGAGAAGTTGGATAGACAGAACTATACAGCATGGTCAATGAGGATGGAAGCTCAGCTTATGAGCAAATACTTGATAGATTATATCACAAGTGAAGAAGAAAAGCCTCAATTCAGAGATCCTAGTGTTTCAACTAGGGATGAATTATCAGATTTGAAGACTTGGATGAAGAGAGATGCTCAAGCTAGGAGCATTATCTATATGGGAGTTAATGACTACTTGCTACCTCACATTAGAGGGCTTGAAAGTGCAAGTGATATATGGAATGCTTTGGAGGAGCATTTCCAAAACACCACAAAGTCAAGGAAGGCATCCTTGTGGGCAGAATTTACCACATTCAAGAAGAAGGCCCCTCAATCCATTTCAGATCATGTAAAAGGACATTGCAGATGCATTAGGAGCAGTTGATGAAGATATTGAGGAGGATAAATTGGTAAGGCAAATCCTCACAGGTTTGAGAGGTGATGACAAATGGAAACCATTCATTTTGTCTACTGAATTATCACTAGATCATTTTACTCGTGATTTAAATCAGTTGATAGGACACATGCTGACCTTTGAGCAGGATGTCAAAGGTGAAGGTGATAAAAGTGCAGGTCAAGCAATGTATTCAAAGGATAAGAAGAAGAATAGCAAAGGGAAGCAACAAGCAAATGAAGATGAAGGTACAACTAGCTAGGCTAACTTCCTAAGAGGAAGAGGAGGTGGCAAAGGTAGAGGAAGAGGCAGAAGTAATAAAGATGGAGTTAAAGCTTGCTAGATTTGTGGTAAGACAAATCATTTAGCTAATGATTGTTCGCATAATAATCAGAATAATGGTGGATACAATCAGAATTTTAATTCAAGAGGAAGAGGTGGCAGAAATCAAAGAGGTAATTTCAGAGGTAGAGGTTACTTTGGAAGAAATGCAGGTAGAGGATTCCAAAGCCAACAATACAACAATACCTACTACAATTATGCTTCAGATCAGAAGGAGGATTCAACATTGATAATGATGCAACTTGTGAAAGGCAAAGTGAAGACCAAAGAGTCTTCTACATTGACTCACGGTGTAGCAATCACCTGAGTGGCAACATAGCTTTGATGACTGATTTGGAGAATAAGGTAACTAATCATGTAGTTCAAATAGGTGACAATACAAAGCACAATGTGAGGTCAATTGGATCAATGAAGGCCAAGGATGGAAGAACTCTCTTAAGTAAGGTTTTGTATGTTCCTACAATTCCAAAGAATCTGATAAGTGTAGGACAAATTGTTGAAAAAGGTTATGAAGTAAGGTTCACTAATGAAGGAGTGTTTATGGAAGACCCTAGCAATGGGGGACCGTCAAAGGATTTCAGTATTAATGGTTCAAGGTATTATGTGATTTATGTTGATGATGCTACTAGATGGATCACTATCTATGTGATCAAAGATAAGTCAGAGGTATTCAATACATTAAAAAATTATCATGTGTATGCAGAGAGAATTACAGGTCAAAAATTGAAGAGACTAAGGTCAGATGGAGGGGGCGAGTATTTCTCTAATGAGTTTAGTGATTACTTGTGGAATGCAGGTATAAAAAGGGAAATTACTTGCAGGTACTCTCCTCAACAAAATGATGTAGCAGAAAGGAGGAATAGAACTCTTGTTGAGATTGCAAGATCCATGATGAAGGAGAAAAATTGCCCAAATTATTTGTGGGCTGAGGCTGTAAATACAGCCACATATTTGGTTAATAGATTGCCATGTAAAGCTTTGCAGGGTATGACACCATATGTGGCATGGTGGGGTAAGAGACCTACTCTAGATCATTGCAAAGTATTTGGATGTCTGGCATATGCATATGTGCCATCTCAATTAAGGCACAAATTGGAACCTAAAGTTGAAAAGTATGTGTTGATTGGATTTGATGATAAGCAGATGGGATATAGGTTGTGGAGTCCATCCACAAAACAATTCCTTGTATCAAAGGATGTTCCATTTGATGAGCAAAGTACTTGGTATGCAGGTACAATCAATATTTATGCAGGTGATGAAGAAGTTGTGAATCAAAAGAAAGGTAAATCAAAGGTTCAGATATTTGATGAAGAGGAGAACAATGAAGTACAGGTTGAAGTTGAAGAAGTGCTAAGGTTTGATCTAGAATGTGATGAACCAGAAACCTCACGAAGCGGAGAACTCAAAAGGTCGTCAAGACACAAATGGCAACCTACAAGGTATAGCTATGACACTTCTTTTTTGGCTACCAAAGATTATGCTTATATGATAAAGGCAGATGAAGACTCTTCTACATATGAAGAGGCAAAAGGTAAGGAAAATTGGGAGAAAGCTATGCAGGAAGAGTATGATGCATTGATGGAGAATGAGACATGGGATTTGGTTCCTAAACCAAATAGTCAGAAGATCATTGGATGCAAATGGGTCTACAAGACAAAGAGGTTTGCAGATGGAAGTGTGTCTAGGTATAAAGCTAGACTTATTGTGCAAGGGTTTCCTCAGACATATGGTATAGATTACGATGAGACTTATATTCCTGTGGCAAAAATGACAATTATCAGGACACTCATAGCCATTGCTGCATGTAAAGGGTGGAAATTATGTCAATTAGATGTGAAGAATGCTTTTCTAAATGGTTACATTTCAGATGATGTTTTCATGGAGCAACCACAAGGATTCATAAATGAAAGGTATCCAGATCATGTATGTAAGCTCAAGAGAGCTTTGTATGGTTTGAAGTAGACCCCAAGGGCATGGAATTATAGACTTGTGAAGTTCTTGAAAGAACTTGGTTTTCAAGTATCTAAAGTAGATAGTAGCTTGCTTGTCAAAACAAGTGATGATGGGTTCATTTACATGTGCATATATGTTGATGATATAATTCTTATAGGTATAGATGAGAAAGGCATTCAAAGCCTAAAGAAGCAAATGGAGAAAGAGTTCAAGATTAGTGACTTGGGAGACTTGTCATATTTCTCGGGCATGGAGATCTCATACACTCAACATGGAGTGTATGTAACTCAAGAAAGGTATTTGGAAAACTTGTTGATCAAGTTTAAAATGGATGGTTGCAGGGTAGCACCTACTCCAATGGAGGTGAATCACAAATTGAGCAGATATGGAGGAGAAGAGTTCAAGAACATGAAGCTATATCAAAGTTTGGTTGGTAGTCTGATCTATGCTACATTAACTAGGCCTGATTTGTCATATGAAGTTGGAGTATTGTCTCAATTCATGCATTGTCCTATGAAAGAACATTGGGTTGCAGGACAAAGAGTGTTGAGATACATTAAGGGTACACTCAAAGAAGGTTTGTATTATGGTTTTACATTAGATACAAACATCAAGATTTATAGTGATACAGATTGGGCAGGTAATCTTGATGATAGGAGATCAACTTATGGATACTTGTGTTATGTGGGAGATAAGTTAATTTCATGGTGTTCAAAGAAGCAACACACAGTTGCTTTATCATCCACAGAGGCTGAGTACAAAGGTATGATTGAAGCTGCAAAGGAAGTGATATGGCTTAAGACTCTTATGAAGAGTTTTGACATCATTCAGAGTACACCCACTATTCATGGAGATAATATGAGCTCATTGTATTTAGCTACTAATCCTCTGTTTCATGCCAGGACTAAACACATTGAGATTCAGTATCATTTTCTAAGAGAGAAGGTGATGGATAAGGAGATTGAAGTTAATACATACTTCAAAAAAAGATCATATAGCTGATATGCTAACCAAAAGCTTGGATGGACCAAAGCTATGGAGATTCAAAGACATGGCAGGTATAAAGAAGTTAGAGAAAACCTCAATTGATGATTGAGGGGGAGCTGTTGGTGCAAGGCAATCAACAATTGAAGTTTTGAAGTCAAGGATTGAAGAAAAGATCAAGATATGAAGCATGAAGAAAGTACATGTTCAGAGAATGAAGATGTGTATACATATGTACATTAATTTAGAGTTAGCTCACTTATACTTTTGTATGGTTATGAGCTTGTACATATTTGCCTATATATACAAGTAAAATGTCGGGGAAAATATGAGATAGCATGTGAATAGAGAAATTAGAAGTTGTATGAGTCAATAGACACTTTAGAAGTGAGTAAGATTTCTCTCATCACTCAAATGTAAAGTTTTCTAGAAATGAAGAAAAAATTGCACCCGATATTTATGAGAGTTCTCCTTCTGTGTTGATTCTTTTGTAAAATGCTTTTGTACAAGTCAAAGTCTATAGTTGATTGACCTCTGTACAAATTTTCAGCTTCTAATTGTGATCAGGCTGAGAGAATTGAGTGTAGGAACATTTACATGTGTAAATATAAGAAGTGAAGTTGTAGGAGGTGCAAAATTTGATGCTAATGTTTTGGTCAGTTCTCCTTCCACAGTGTAAAGTTTTGAGCAAACAAGCACTCATTCTTTAAGTTGGAAGGTAAGCTACCTATGGCTAAAAGCATTTGATTAAATAGGTTCTAGTTTGGGAGAACCAAGCTTTAGAAGTTGCAAGTGTCAAAGTCGACTGTAAATAACTATAGTTTTAGACATAGGTGACTTGTTAAGATCATTTCTCAAGATATACTGAGTCTTTTGGAATGATTTAACTTGGAGGAGGTGTGCAATTTATACACAACACTTTATGCAAAGTTTTACAAAAAACTTTACACATTTGGTAAGTCAATGAGTGAGTTATGTGCAGCAGACTTTTTGTGTAGTCACCTTCTTCACAGTTTGTTCAAGATTTTGGAAATTGAGTATTGATCCTCCAAATTGGTGAAGGTTTTAAGTTTTTCTTGATATAGAGGTGCTCTAACTTCAAGGATAACTTGTTCTTTTGGAGATTAACACTCTCCATCAAAGTTTTGCACAAATGAGGAGTCAAAATTTAAGTTGGAAGGTAAGCGATCTATGGCTAAAAGCATTTGCTTAAATGGTTTCTAGTTTGGGAGAACCAAGCTTTAGAAGTTGCAGGTGTCAAAGTCAACTGTAAAGAACTATAGTTTTAGACATGGGTGACTTGTTGAGATCATTTCTCAAGATCTAATGAGTCTTTTGGAATGATTTAACTTGGAGGAGGTGTGCAAAATATAGCCGACAGCTTGTGCAAAGTTTCATAAAAAACTTTACACTTTTGATAAGTCAATGAGTGAGTTATGTGCAGCAGACTTTCTGTGTAGTCATCTTTTTTACAGTTTGTTCAAGCTTGGTAATTGAGCATTAATCCTCCAAATTGGTGAAGGTTTTAAGTTATTCTTGATATAGAGGTGCTCTAACTTCAAGGATAACTTATTCTTTTGGAGATTAACACTCTCCATCATTCAAGGGCGGTTATGACCTGATGATGACGACAATCTGAACAGGACCTCCAAATGTCAGAATTTAGCAAGTAGATAGTCAATATAAGGGTTTTGGCACATTCTGGATGCAATGGAAGCATTAGTTTCCCCAAACTCTGAACCAAGCATGAGATATAAAAAGTGACATGGAATGTAAGGTTCATGATGGTTTCCTTTGTCCATGATAGTTTATGCATGGATGCATGGATTAGAAAACATGTGCCTTATGCATGGCCATGGAATGTGGCCCTATACATGCATAATTTAGGTTCCTCTTGTCTTTCCCATTGCACAAAACTTGACTCTAGTTGTGTTCTTCTTGCCTAAAACTATGTGTTTGAATTGATCCTAAAATTTGACGTAGTAAAGGATAGGACCCTTTTACAAGCCAAAATTTTTCATTACTCGGGTTGGTCTTGGATGTGTTTGTTGTCCATTCATTTTCTTCGAGTATGAGATGCTTCTAATTGATTCCGATGAATTTCTTGATCTTTCATTGTCGATCGAATCCATTTTGCTTATCAGTGATATCTAGCCCTTTGAAGAAGACTCATTGATTGTCATGAGAGGAGACTACAAAGATTTTTGTGGAGGGTTCTCCTTCATTTGTAAGTAAGTTGCCTTTGGTTGTGAATCTTCTCCTATGATCTTCTTGATGGCCTCGAGTGCACAGCTTGACCTGTTTGATCATAACTTGATTAATATCTACTCTCGTCTTGTTTGGCATGAAATGCTTTGTTTCCATGGGGAACTGAGAAACTTGATATTCAGACTCAAGGTCAATGCCTAAGCTAGGATCCTCTAAATCAAAGTGGAATTCATCCTCCATGGACTAATTGATCAAGAGATGTACTCAATTTCTGCTTTCCTCTAATAGTTCTATTTGTGATTCCTTTTCGCATCTTGGACAGGGGAGCGATTCCCCTATGGTTTCACTAGGTTGGAAAACTAGAGATGTGGTGATCTTTCTCCATGTACTCTTGTAATCAAAGAATTTTGACTAATTTTTATCTCAGAAAAAAAGATCATAATTCCATTCTCAACCTAGGGTTACTTGATACATCATATCTTTATTACCAAAAGCTAAAAACTTTGCCATTATGCTTGTGGTTTCCAAACGAATCCAGACCTCTACCTTTCCCAAACATTGTAATAGGAAGCCCCTTGGGTTGAGAGACATGATTCATTTGGGAGCAATATTTCATATGAGGTCTTAAAGTGTTGATTGAGGCTACCAGATCCAAGGAGATTGTGTAGATCCCCACTTTTATTCTTTCGAGTACCATTGACACATAACTAATGATCTAAAGACTTGTGGGAGGACAAGCTAATGTCCTTTGACTTATGTAATGAGAAGAGGTTTGAATAGTCCACATCTTCTTCTTCAAAGGGCATCTCTTCCCAAAGTGCACTAACCATGAGTATGTCGCATCCTTCTACATCTTAACACTCTACCATGTGCTTCTCATTGACAAATATGTCAAGTGTTGCCAAGATTTGCATCTAGTCATAAGGTATGAATTCTTCATCATTAAAGATCATGGGCATGTACACTAGATCCTAGATTGGTATAGATAAGGGTTGACATGTACCTTCTTTGCCTTTGTATCTCCTTCCATATTCTCATATAGCTTCTTTACACACCCATAGATTTGTGTCTTCCTGCATCCAAGAGGGATCATTTGAATGCACATTATGTATACATGCCATCTCCTCATCCTGATGAAAGGCATGTAAGACAATAGTTACGCAATATAACACAGGAGCAATAGCAGAGAAGATAACAGATATAGGAGAATCTCAACAATTTTCTACTAGCAGCAAGTACAAAGATGATGGCGTTGTCCACCCGTGCGCTCTCAAGGTAGAGCTTAAATGGTGATCTAGACAACTCTAGATAGGGAGATACAAGGTAGAGGTATGCTGGCTCAACTCAATGTCTTAGGTAGTGCAGAAGTCATGTATATATAGGATCATGGGTGGCCTGCCATGGACGGCTATACATGGGCGGTAGGGCGTGGGCGGCCACCGCCTGCGTAATTGCCATACACGGCTTAGACTGGTTGAACCGACCTAACAAATATAAATGATTTCTGACTCCGACAGGGAATATTCCATGGAATATTCCCTTTACCGTCGCGCCGGGGGCGCTGCCCCCGGACCCCCACCAGGGGGCCCGCTGGCCCCCTGGGACCCCCCAGCCAGGGGGCCCGCTGGCCCCCTTGGACCCCCCAGCCGGGGCTGCTCACCGCTGCCCCGGACCCCACAATTGGGGACCCTGGTAACTCCCTTTCCTTATAATATCTTACATGGTCCAATATGACCTTCATCCAACATTCAAGTTGGGATTCCCATCAATTGGGTAATGCACGCTTGGCTTCTCCTCATAAAGGGGGCCTTACAAAATGTGCATACAATCATGAGGGGTAGACATTGATCATACTCTAACACCCCCCCTCAATGTTTACCGATGATAAATCAAGTAGGTCTCGGTCCTATGCCCATCTGTTGAAGATGCTTGTTGAGCTGCTCTCTTCCAAGTGCTTTAGTGAATATGTCAGCACAATTTGCCTCTGTTGGGCAATATTCTAGCTCCACAATTTCATCTTCAATTAGCTCACGAATGTAATGGTACTGTACTTCTATGTGCTTGGTGCGAGCATGAAATACTGGGTTCTTTGGAATAGCCATACAACTTCGATTATCACACTTGAGTACAATTGGCGTATTTGATGGAAAGCCTATATCTGCAAGAATTCTCCTTAACCAGACTGCCTCACAAGAAGCAAAACAAGCTGCTTTGTACTCTGCTTCAGTGGAGGAGAGTGCGAGAGTTGGTTGCTTCCTACTTACCCAAGAAAATATTCCTGAACCAAGTGAGAAACAATATCCAGAAACTGATTTTCTAGAATCACAATCTCCAGCCCAATCTGAATCACAATATCCTTGGAATGTATCACCTGTGGTATACAAAATACCAAAATCCAAGGTTCCTGCAATGTACCTTAGAATTCGCATTCCAGCATTCCAGTGACTCTCCTTAGGTTTGTTGGAAAACCTGCTTAACACTCCAATAGCATAGCAAATGTCTGGTCTAGTGTTGCACAGAAAAATAAGACTTCCAACGAGCTTCCTATACTTCTTAGCATCTACATCAGGCATGTTATCATCCATAGATAGCTTATGATTTACCTCCATAGGTGTGCTAGTTGGTTTGCAGTCCATCATTCCAAATGCCTTGAGAATTTCTTTGGAATATTTTTGTTGTGAGATGAAAATGCCATCCTTCCTTTGCCATACTTCAATTCCCAGACAAAAATGGAGTAGACCTAAGTCTGTCATTTCAAACTCAGTTCCCAAGCTGATCCGAGTTTGATTGATGAGTTCCTGATGATCTCCTGTAATGATCAAATCATCTACATATACAATGACAACAACTAGCTTGCTATCCCTTTTCGTTACATACAAGTTAGCATCAGAAGTACTTCTTTCAAAACCCATATTTTTGAAAAAATGATCAATTCGTTGGTACCAAGCCCGTGGAGCTTGCTTAAGTCCATACAAAGCTTTCTTCAACCTGCAAACTTTATTTTCTGAATTGGGCACCTCAAAACCTGGTGGTTGAGATACATATACCTCCTCCTTGAGGTGACCATTCAAAAATGCAGATTTGACATCCATCTGGAAAATAGGCCAAGACTTTTGTGCAGCTACTGCAAGTACCGTCCGAATAGTTGTCATGCGTGCTGTTGGTGCAAAAGTTTCTTGAACATCAAATCCTTCAATCTGTGAAAAACCCTGTGCAACTAATCGTGCCTTATACTTTTCTAATGTTCCATCAGCTTTATACTTAGCTTTCCAAATCCATTTAGTACCTATTACCTTCTTCTTTGGCGGCAAGTCGACTAGATCCCATGTATCATTTTTGAGTATACTATCATACTCAGACTGCATTGCCGCTCTCCAATCTGGATCATCAATGGCTTCTTCAATGGTGGTAGGTTCCTTTATCGAACCCATGATATCTGCCATTAGAGCCATGTTAACAATGTGTTCTGAGGCTCTTCTTTGCTCCTCTATTCTCTTTGATCTTTGTAATCCATCCGATGATGATTCTGGTGCATCTACATGTGGATTGTGATCATCAAAGAGCTGTTGTGCCCACTTCGGTAGTGGCTTACGCTGTGCAGCTACAATTGGTTGGCTTTTTATTGAGGAAATTTCTCCATCAGATGTTTCCTCCTCCTCAACTTTAACCTGTCTTTTGATAGGCACAAGGTGAGATATTTCTCCGTTTGATGAGATAGTAGATTTACCTTTATCTTCTACTAAGTGTGGTCGTTCATCAAACACCACATCTCGGCTGACAAAAATCTTCCTTGCCTCAGGATCCCATAACCTGTATGCTTTAGACTCTTCACTATATCCTAGGAAGACACACTTTTTGCTTTTTGAATCCAACTTTGATCTTGTTGAATCAGGAATATGTGCATAACAGAAACAACCAAAAATTCTGAAATGCAAAACTGAAGGCTTTTTACCAGAATATGCTTCTTGAGGAGTCATCCCCTTCAGAGCTTTTGTGTAGCTTCGATTGAGGATGTAGACTGCTGTATTGACTGCTTCTGCCCAGAATGAATCAGGCATGTCTTGAGCCTTTAACATACAACGAGCCATTTCAACTACTGTCCTGTTCCTGCGCTCAACAACGCCATTTTGTTGAGGTGTATGAGCTGTGGTAAGTTGCCTTTTCACACCATGCTCCTTACAGTAATTGTTGAATTCTGTTGACAAGAATTCACCTCCTCTATCTGTTCTAAATTTCTTCAGTTTCCTTCCTGATTCACTTTCTACATACTTATGCCACGCTTTAAATTTTTCAAAAGCATCAGCCTTCTCTCGAATGAAATAAACCCACATCTTTCTACTATAATCGTCGACTAACAGCAAGAAGTAGAAAGATCCTCCTAAAGCAGGTGTAGACATTTTACCGCAGAGATCAGCATGTACCAACTCTAGAGGAGCTTGAGATCGATTGCTGGTCTCTCTTGGAAATGCCTTTCGTTGTTGCTTGCCCATCATACAAGCTTCACAAGGTTCCTGCAACTCTGAAAATGCAGGCAAATGAGCAACCATCCCTGTTCGTTGCATCTCCTTCAAAACTGCAAATCCGAGATGCCCAAATCGTTGGTGCCATAACCTGCTTACATCTTTATCTTCTGTAGCAGTTAAAGCACTTAACTCATACAATTTATCCCGTCGTGTGCCTTTACCTACAACATTACCTGATGAATCCATGATTTCCGCACCACTCTTATTGAAGTGAACTTTGAGTCCACGATCTGTTATTGCAGAAACTGACAACAAATTTCTTTTGAGTGTAGGTACATAGAGAACATCGGATAACTTTTTCTCAACACCTGGAGAAGTGATAAAAGAGATGGTTCCAGTTCCTTCAGCTGGACACTTGGAGTCGTTTCCCACCACTACATTGATGGATTCCCGCAGAGGCACTAGGGAACTATACCAATCCTTTTTACTAGTCATATGGCGAGAAGCTCCACTATCTAAAATCCATGGCTCATCAACACGAGCTTGAGCAGATGAACATACCTCTTCAATAGCTACCCAAAGTTCCAGCTCTGTGTTGTTTGCAGACTCTTTGTTCTTCCATGATGATTTTACAGTCCCATTCCGTTCATCAGCTTGCTTCTTTCTGCAATCCTTGATGGCATGGCCTTTCTTTTCACAATAGAAGCAACTTCCTGTGAACTTTTTCTTCTTTGGCTTCTTCTTTGATCCCTCTGAAGAGCCTTTACCTTTTGCATTTGCTGAGAATGCAGCATCAGTTGTACTTTGCCGATTCTTCAGCCGCATCTCTTCTTCTAAAAGCATGGCACAAAACTCTTCAAATGTAAGAGGAGTTGGCCTTACCTGAGTGTTAAGGGCTGTTACTAATCCATCATACTTTGCTGGAAGAACACGTACAGATCTTCGAGCTAGCTCTTCTGGTGTTATAACAACACCAACTGCAGCCAATTGATCTTGAAGATGCTTTATCCGTTTGATAAAATCTTCAGCCTTTTCAGAATCAGAATGCTTTTCATTTGCCAACTGATTTTCTAAATTCTGTATCCTAGTGTGGTTCTTGGTCTCATATTGTCGAGCCAATATGCCCCAAGCCTCATGTGCTTTAGTAGTATGTTGAACTAAAGTAAGCACAGAATCACTTACACTAGTGACAATCGCACATAATGCATCAGCATTCCGCCTCTTCCAAGCTCGTAGAAGATCTGGATCTGGCTGAATCATCAATCTTGAATTTGCTGGATCTTCAACTGGTATAGGCTCTGGATCCAATCCCATCGGTCCCATGACAGTGTCAAGTAATTCATAGGAGTCCAAAATTGCAGAAATTTTGAACTTCCAGAGTGTATAGTTGGTTCCATCCAGCTTCCCTTCAGTGAATGCAGGTGGACGAATTCGAATAGGTGCAGCATTAACATTAGGTGAAGCACCAAGACTAGTGTTCGACGATGAAGCCATCATGTAATCACTCGAATAATCTACTGATATTCTAGTCTGCTAGTAGGCTAAAATAATGATACTTCTCAAGCTATTCGAACCTTACAGCTCTGATACCATGTAAGACAATAGTTACGCAATATAACACAGGAGCAATAGCAGAGAAGATAACAGATATAGGAGAATCTCAACAATTTTCTACTAGCAGCAAGTACAAAGATGATGGCGTTGTCCACCCGTGCGCTCTCAAGGTAGAGCTTAAATGGTGATCTAGACAACTCTAGATAGGGAGATACAAGGTAGAGGTATGCTGGCTCAACTCAATGTCTTAGGTAGTGCAGAAGTCATGTATATATAGGATCATGGGTGGCCTGCCATGGACGGCTATACATGGGCGGTAGGGCGTGGGCGGCCACCGCCCGCGTAATTGCCATACACGGCTTAGACTGGTTGAACCGACCTAACAAATATAAATGATTTCTGACTCCGACAGGGAATATTCCATGGAATATTCCCTTTACCGTCGCGCCGGGGGCGCTGCCCCCGGACCCCCACCAGGGGGCCCGCTGGCCCCCTGGGACCCCCCAGCCAGGGGGCCCGCTGGCCCCCTTGGACCCCCCAGCCGGGGCTGCTCACCGCTGCCCCGGACCCCACAATTGGGGACCCTGGTAACTCCCTTTCCTTATAATATCTTACATGGTCCAATATGACCTTCATCCAACATTCAAGTTGGGATTCCCATCAATTGGGTAATGCACGCTTGGCTTCTCCTCATAAAGGGGGCCTTACAAAATGTGCATACAATCATGAGGGGTAGACATTGATCATACTCTAACAAGGCACTCCATTGTAGTGGAGCAATATCCCTAAAAGTCTTTAGATTTATGTCATGGGTCACACCTAACTGTTGCAAGTATAAGGAATTGGATCTTTTCCTAAGATCATCTCATAGTTCCCAAACTTTCCAAATTGACAAATAGACAATATATGCTCAAATCGAATGCTACATGTTGAAAGTATTATTACCTCCAATAGTTTGAGAGGATGCTCTACATGAACATCTGATAATTAAACTTTCATTTGCGTGGACCTTAAGGTCAGGCTGACCCCATTTCTCCTAAAGCTCTTTTGTAGCAATGGCAACTCCTAATCCCTAGTCTAGTATGGCTTTAGTTATCTGATCAATGTAGAGGATAGCCAATGAAGCACTTTCATCATCCCCTTCGCTGTAATTCCCAATTTTATGTAATGGGATTTGCTTGATGCAAGAACTAGCTTGAGTGGAAGCAATCTTTATGTTGGTTTCTTTTTGTGGCTTCACTCATCGGGCTAGTTTATCCTAGATATGCGGTTTCACTTTCAAAATTTCATCTAATGTGAGTGTACATTAAACCCTTGTCTTTCTAAATTCTTCTACAATTTATGGTTTCAACTCATTATAATTGATGCATCTTCTTCTTAATGTTGGTGCTCTCTTGTATTTTAACTTAGCTTCATACTCTCCCATGTAAGGAAGAGTGGGTGGACTCATGGTATCTTCTTCATGAATGTTGAGGTTTTGATCATCAATGTACAAAGATCCTTCAAAACACTCATCTTGTTGCCCCATGACTATCTCAAAGATAGGTGGATTGGTTTGTTGCTCTTTTCTCTATCTAGTCTCATGAAATGCTTTCCAAGAGTCCTTGAGTCCATCCATATCTAGTATGGTCTTTTCTATTTCTATTTCTATTTCTGTTCTTAGTGCTCTAATTATATGAAGAGTTTCTTTGAAAGATCCATCTTGAACTTGAGATGGATCCTTACGTGCCACTTGTTGTGTGAATTCTTGGAACCAGTGCAGAAATCTTGGTATTTGGTGCCATAACGAGCATACACTCTAGGATAGCCTGAGTAGTTGTTACACAATATGGCAATCACATACAATTTTTCAAGTTTTCCCAAAATATTAGGATCTATGAGAAAAAGAGTCAAAACAAAATCCCCATTGAGACTAGAGTTGTGTCAGATTCAAATGAATCTTTGGCATAAGAACCTATTGTTGATTCAGTAGAGAATCCAAATGACGATGAGGTAGATCTGAGTTTAATGGTACGTGAAGTCAAAGAGAAGTTGGGAGCAGGTTCAACAAGCTAGATGGAAGAAAGAGAAAAAAGTGGTAAAAACCCACCATTGAAAGAGATTCAAGATCTTGAGTAGTCATAATTCTTTAGTTTCCCTTTGAATGGGGTGAATAGGTCCTCCTCTTGCACAAGCATGAGATGGATGGTCGCCTCCACAAAACATACATCTTCTTAGTAAGGGCATCCTCATGGGTGGGTTTTGATAATTCTTTTATCCTTGGACACCTAGCTTCTTGGCCACAAAGTTTTCCAAATCTTCTACCTGGTTGGTTTGTATAGTTGCACTACTACATGCATCCTCACATTTGGTAGGGGTTTGTGGAATCTTCAAGTCATCTGCAACATTATCCTCCAAATCTATGCATTCCCTTAGACATTCACTCAACATCTGTAATCGTTTCACATGAACTAGGGTTCTCAAATTCTCGTTAACTAGGCCATACAAAAACAAATATATCATTTTATGTTGGGTGGGCCTCTCTGCCATAGGGCATTGGTCAACATATTGATTGAACCTTCTAGCTGTGAATCTCACATACTCATTGGAAGACTGTTTGAAACTATGAATTAGGGAAGAGGAGTTATGTTTAATACCCCTCTTGGTGAATTCATCGATGAATTCTTTGAAGAATTGTTCTATGTTCATAAAACAATTGGAATCCAAGGGTTGGAACAAGTCAAAGCAGTCTCGATAAGTGTGAGTTTGAAATATTCATACTGGACAAAAAATTCTTCAACTTGTTGAGCACGTAGCACTTTCTCAAATTCAGCCATGTGGTCATATGGGTCTCTAGAACCTTCATAGTGATTCCTTATGCACTTGGCTACTTGAATAGGTTGTAGCCTTTTGTCTGCTACAACTGGAATCAAAAGATGCACTTTTGGTCCTCTACCTTGTGGGGGTCTTAAAGGAAAGGGTGGTCCGTTCATTTTCTCGCTTCCTATATGCATGGGAGGCATGGTGCTTGTATCTGGCATAGTAAATTGGACATGTGGTTGGATTGATACACTCTACTAGCTTGATTGATCTATGAAAGGATTTTCCTAACTATGCTACAACCCATGAGGGTTTTAGAAGTGGTTGTCTGATCCCTACGAGGAAGTCCAAGTAAACCCAAGTATTTTAGCTCATACCTCTACAAATCACTGACTTCCCAATAGCTTCTCTTGTTTTGATCCAAATAGGTGACTCTAGAAGAGTCTTGAGGATCACGAAATTCATAGATAGTGGTAGGGTTGATGCCTTGTCCTCTTATAGGTAAAGTGGCTTACAACAATTTGTCACTCCTAGTTATTAAGTAGAAGTCATTCAAGTAATCATCTTGAGGGATTTTATCCCCTCTCCAAATGTTTACTACTACAGATCTTCCTCTAGGAGTAGATATTGCTTCTCTATTATCTATCCTAGTAGAGTTACTAGGGTCTTACATTCCTCCTCTTTCATTAATTCTTTTGGGATGTTCAATCACTAAGTATAGTTGTCCTTGCTTGTCCATATAAAACCCTCCCTCAAACTTCACAGCTAGCTTGGGTAAAACTTCCAATTTTGTGAATTTTCTGAGTCTTGCTATTGACCTATTAACTCCATCCAAGTATATGGTAACTCTTTACAAGTTTGTAGAGATGTACTACATGGAAGTCCTATACTCTCCTTCTATTGCTGACATGAGCTTTGTTGAGTGGATGGATCTATGCATATCTTCAAAGGCCATAACAGTTTCTTCCTCTGAGTCATTAGATGTGTCCAAGTAAATAGAGTGAATACTTTGTTGTGTTACACTTCATGCTGAGGATATCATACTTCTTTGGCTCCCTAGGACATGTCCTATCCTTAGGTTCATTCACAGTCTAGGGTCTTACTATTTCCTTAGTGTCAACCATCAAGTCTTAGAAGTGTTGTGTTCAATGTTTGTGTACAAAATTCTTGAAAAATTCCCACTTTCAGGTCCCTCTTGAATTGTTTCTATTTTTCCATGATACATGACACGTGATTTTGGTGATACTTGATACCAAGTTTGGACAATATGATACTTGTGATTTTGGTGATACATAATATGAAGTTTGGACGATATGATACTTGGCCTAAAGGCAATATATAATACTTGGAAACTCACGATACTCGATACTTGCTCCTCAATGATACAAGATACACGATGCAAGGTATAGCATGATACACAATGTCACGATACATGATACTTGGAAAGTATCAGCAACACGATACTAGCCAATACATGACACACAATACTTGAGTTTAGGCTTTAGGTGATACTTGGTCTCCACAATATGATACCTAAGTTCAAGTGATACATGATACTCAACTTTTCATGATACATGATACATGTCCAAGATCAGCGACACATGATACTTGAGGTATCGATGATACATCTTGGAGCAATGATACTCAACTATGCAACACATGATACTTATGTATCATGATACACGCGAGGAGTAAGGTGTGGTCGATACATGATACCTCCCAAGTGTCGCAACATATGAAAATTTGGTATCATGATACCAAACTCAATCAATAATGATACTTGGACATTTTGTAGTCGAGATTTAAACATTTGTGTGTGTGTGTGTGTGTGTTCCTTGTGCTCTCCTTGTTATGCTTATGTGCCTCTAGCTAGAAAATTCTTCCAAAATCTCCCTAAACAATACTCACGATACTCAGTGGGTGTTGTGATACCCTATGATTGTGTTCAATCAACAATTTGGTTTGTTTATAGTGGAGGGCTCACCTCAAAGAGTACTCTTCTTAGTTTTTAACACTTAAACCCATCTATACATTGAGTTCTCTACGACACATGATCTACGATACCAATCATTTGTGAGCTCCATGATACTTGCGCAAACAAGTGAAGTGAAATGTGGTGAAATTTGGTTTTTAGTCTCTGGCTAAGACTAGAGACAAGAGAAAAGTGATTTTTTTTTGGTTTTTGACTCCTAATTAATTTATTCTACTTCCTCACTCCTTTACCTAATTCTTCACTCTAGGCCTAATCCTAAAACTTTCCACACTCACAAGGATTGTATGAAGTAACAAGTGCAAGGGAAGTTTTGACTTGCCAAGTTACTGAAATCACTTCTTCATGCTCACTACCTTCACAACTACACTTTAACCATCACTCAGGCACCTTGGTTGAGGTCAGTCCTTGGCAACAATGCCAAAAATGTGTGTACCTAAGCTCACAATGTCTTAGGGACTTGCGAGGAAGGAGATTTAATCTCTATCATCAAGCAAGTGCATACAATGGTGGAATTGATACACTCATTAAATTATCAATCCGTGAATTAAACCCATCAAGTGTATGAGGACATGTGATCATGTAATAGTTAATATAGGTTTGGGACAATTAATGCATACAAATTAGGCTAAATCTACCTCACATGACACCTCCTATGCATTGGCATGTATCCCAATACTTAGTGTAGTAGCAAATCCTAATCGAGTGTTTTCTCTCAACTTTGATACTCAAATATAGCCATTAGAGTTCATTTCAAAGCTCTTGAGAAGGCACATCCAATGGTGGTACTTTCAACTCAATCGAATCTCTGTGCTTCACGATATGATTAAAAAATCGAGTGGCCAGAAGCACCAACTCTTGCTTCTATGCTTCCTACACTTTACTCACATACCAAGATAGTGAAAAGAGATGGAGAAGGGGTAAACATCCCCTCTAGACACACATTCCATGCCTCAAACATGCATATAAGCTCAAGGAGAAGAAGATACACAAACAAGAAGAAGAAAAATCGAAATTCTGCAAAGTTAGTTCTTCACAATGACAAAAAATCTTTACAAAAGAGTCACAAGTGACTTTATACATGTGCCCTAAATTTGGTCCTTTCACATAAGAGACTAGCTCTTCCTTTATAAATCCCTAAGTTCCTACTATTGTACAAGGGTAATGTTACATTCTTCAGAGATCATGTATCTAGAGGACTTCTACAGAGCAATTACAATGCTTCTCACAATTTTATAATGGATTTTGGAAAAAGAAAATGAGCGATTTATTGAAACTTTTGAGGCCTTCTTTTCTTTGTTTCTTTCTTTTGCTTCCTTGTCTTGAGTCCTCTGCAACAATCTCTTCAAATGTTTGTTTGTATCAGGCAGGTAAATATTTTATGCACGCATTCCAAGCATAGATAGTATTCACAGAAGGCTTGGTGCTCATATCATATACAAAATTGAAATTGCCTTCATTAAAACTTGGTGTTGAGATATATGGATCTTTTGCATTACAAAATGTTTTGAAAACTACAATCATGAGCTCAAAAACCCTCATACACATGCTAGCATCTACATTCGGCATATTATTCAATCTTGGAGTCTAATGGAGGATGGTCAACACCATGTAGGTTGTTGTAGGAGGTCCTCGCGGTGGAGCGAAGGAAGGATAATTCAACCAATCTAAACACTTGGGACTGTTCATGGACTTTAGTGTAAACGTTGGGCATGGGCATCTTTGAGGCATTGGACCATAACATAGTTTATATTTGATATGTAGTGGTGTAGTGGACCATGTTTGTATCATCTCTAGATACGTTTCTAGAAAATGTGTTCGCCAATTTGATTAAATATGGTGCCTTGTTAAGACATCTCTAGGAAATCTCTTGGTTGGAATCGGGTGGCAAACATGGGCTCCTTGCCTACCACTCGATCATGAAGTAGTGCATATATTGCAATTCAAAGGTTTTGATCATCTAACATCATGAATTAAGGCATATATTGCAATTCAGAGGTTTTGATCAGGCATGAGTGGAACAAGTTTTGGAAGGATTTTGATTTGAGCACTATTTCTTCAAGGTTGGACATTGATTGGATTTGAATGGTCACTTGATCATCATGGGTATGTCCAATATCTTCTACTTGTTTAAGCCACTGAGGTATGGGTACTTCATACGTTTATTGGCCTTCCTTAGTGATGAGACCTCCTGGTATCGATTGGGGTTCATACAAGTCTTCGAACATTTCTTCTACTTGGATCTCTACTACTTCTTCCATGTCAAGCACCTATGTTGGTGATGGTAGCCTCTTGTACTGCAACAACTTGGTTTGTAATTCCTCAGTTTTCTTTTATAAGGCTTCAACCTCTTATGGAGATGCACCAATTGGAATAGCCTCTAGAACCTGTGTGTTGATAGAGGGTTGCTGACTGCATAGTTGGTTGAGCCTTTCCTATAACTAATAGTAGGAGACCAAAAAGTGGGTATTTGTCTTCTATGAGTATGCAAATAGTATCTAATGGAACTGTTTGGAATCTAGAGGGATTGATCTATGCACTAGGTGTACTATCCATGGTTGCCTCTAGGTTGTCTTGATTTTGTTGTTGAAGGTGCTTGTTCTCTTCCAAGAGCACTGACATATGTCTTCATAAAAAACACATTGTGTTCGAGCCTTGCATTCTGCTCCATTTGTGCATGTAAGATGTCTTCAATCTCTTTTACTACCTTTTGGTCAATACGTTGAAGTTTGGGGTCCACTTCATTGTGGGCCAATTGTAAAGAATTATATTGTTCTTGTAGGGTTTTTTTGCTTTCCTCTAGCTTTATCACTCGTTCCTATAGTCGGTTGGACTCAACGGTGAGTGCTTCTTCATGTGCTTCTAGTTGTTGATACTCCTATCTTAATTGATTTGCAAATTGAATCATGGTGTTAAAAGCATTACTTACATTCATCAATGTAGTTTGTATAGTTGAAAATGTAGGGCAATGGGGAATGGGGAGGGGAATAGTGGATGTCATGCGTGATGGAGTTGTGAGTGCCTATGATGTTGGTGGAGGGGAGAGTTAGGTATACTCAATAATCCACCTGCAAGTGACTGCAAATGATCCATGGTACTCTAAGTTGTATGGCCCCCTTTATGAGGAGAAGCCAGTATGAGATTCTGGACATTTGTGATGAGGTCTACATGAGACTAGCAATAGTTCTAGATGATCTATGAGAAGTCTAGTCAAAAGGCTAGCCAAGGCATATACTTCAGTCACATCAAAATTCTGGAGGTATGAGAATTCATTAGTCAACCAATCCAGAATTACGGTGTTGGATATAGAATCTCAGAGGAAGTTCCAAGGTATGATAGTTCAATAGTCAGTCTATCTAGAATTACGGTAACCAATTTGGTAGTCCAGATGTGTCTGGCACAATGGTTTGTTTGGAATCATGGAAGTCCATTTTGGTGGAAGTCCGATCGATGGAAGTCCAATCCAATGGAAGTCTAGTCTGATGGAAGTTTAATCGGATAGGTGTCCAATCTGGAGGTTTAATCAATTTGGTAATTACATAATTTGGGTTTTTCCAAATTTACAAGTGATCGTGACGGTTACACCTAAAACATAGCATCATGTGGTCTTAGAGATCATGCCTAAATCAGAGAGTTAGGAAAGACCAATCCTTGAGGAGAAATCACATATACACACACTATAAAGCCCATCATCTAGATTCTATTTATATCACCATTTAAGCTCATTTCCCATATCAGAAGCAAGACGAGAAAGCCACAATGCTTCCTTACATGCCTCACTTGCTGCAAAATACTATGCTTCTATGGTGGAAATAGCTGTATATTTTGAAGACAAGATCTCCAAGAGATAACACCTCCAACAAAATGAAAAATGTACCCTAATGTAGACTTACGATTTTCTACACAACCAGCATATTCAGAATCTGTGTAACCAATAATGGATGATTTCCCTCTATCTAAGCATAGGCACTTGTCCTTAGTGCCACTCAAATATCTCAAAATCATCTTGATTGCTATCCCAATGTTTCTTGCCAAGATTAGACATATATCTTCTCACAACTCCCACTGTAAATGCAATGTTTGGTCTTGTAGCTAGCATATCATACATGAGACTACCAATAACGGATTGATAAGGAAATTTGGTAATGAATTCCTTTTCCTCATCTAATTTGGGGCAATCATCCTTGCTCAATTTCACATATGTGGGTAAAGGTGTACTCAATGCCTTTCACCCTACATATTGAACCTGTGAAGTACTTTGGATATGTACTCACCTTGAGACAAGTATATGCATCTTTTACTCCTATCGCGTAATGTGCATGCCAATAATATTTTTGGCATCCCCCCAATCCTTCATATCAAATGTCTCACTCAACTTCTTTTTGAGAATTGAAGAGTCATAAGAGGAATTCCCAGCAATCAACATATCATCAACATAAAGAATCAAGCATACCAAGTTGCCATCTAAGCATCTCTTTGTGCAGAGACAATGATCCTCATTACTTCAAGAATAGCATTGAGCCTTCATAAAAGCATCAAACTTTTGGTACGATTGTCTAGGGGCTATCTAAGTCCATATAAGCTCTTGTTCATATTACAATCTAGAATTTCTTTGCCAAGCTCTTTCTTCATATTACAATCTAGACTTTCTTTGCCAAGCTCTTTCTTCATATTACAATCTAGACTTTCTTTGCCAAGAACTACATAACCCTCTAGTTGTTCCATATAGATCTCATATGTAAGATCTCCATGCAAGAAAGCGGTCTTCACATCCATTTGGACTAGCTCTAAGTCCTCCATTGCAATGAATCCAAGCAACATTCGAAGGGGAGTCATCTTGACCACTAGAGAGAAGATTTCCTTGAAATCAACACCATGTTGTTGCTTAAAAGCCTTTGCAACAAGTCATGCTTTATACTTTGGAGAACACTATCTTATGTGTATTTCAGCTTATATATCCATTTAGATGGTAAATCTTTCCCACCCTTTGGCAAAGGTACTAAATCCCAAGTACTATTCTTGTGAATAGAATCCAACTCTGTTCATGACATCCTCCCACTTGACACGATCCTTTGTCTGCATGGCCTCTTTGTAGCAAGAAGGCTCACTAACATTTATTAGCATATACTAACCCCCATTATCTAAACATAAAGCTTTGAGCTTAGTTCCTTTTTCAATCTCAACTAAAGCAAGCCATTTTCTCAAGGTAGGGAATACCTCATCCTTTGATTTGATAGGATATACCCAGACTTTTCTAGTAGCATCATATATGAAAGTGACAAAGTAAAGAGAACCACCTAATGACCTTGTGGGCATAGGACCACACACATCTATATGAACGAGATCTAAAAGCTGAATTGAAGAGTCAATGTGCATTTTATGTACATTTGTAGTTTGCTTTCCATATTGACAATGCTCACATAATGAAAAATTAGAGAAAGTGACACAGGTAAGTAGCCAAAACAGGAAAGATTTTCCATTCCACTACGAGATATGTGGTCCAAATGGCCATGCCAAATACAAGTCGTAGGCTATTCAGTAATAGCTAAGAAGTTCTTTTTGTGATACAAATAAAGGATAAAGTGAGCCAACTTTACTTCCTTTTGCAATGAGCATAATGCCCTGTGATATGCAAAAGGACTGATCATAGAAAACCACCTTATAACCAAGGTCATCAAGTTTAGCAACTAACATCAAACTATGTGATAGCTGAGGTACATGGCATACATCATGCATAGCAAATTTTGGGCCATCAGTGAACTGCACAACCACATCTCCAATCCCCCACAATGTCACAGTGGTAAGATTCACCAAGTCTCATGGTACCAAGAGACTTTGCTACATAATTAGAGAACCATTCTCTATGTGGTGTCGCATGGAAAGAAGCACCAAAATCTAGCAGCCATATGTGGGAAAGGGAATCAGCCATAAGAGCCTCAGTGGGCATAGTACTATCAAGTTCAACACATTAGCATCATCAAAAATAACATTAATTTCTTCAATCTTCATAGTCAAAGAAGATGGTGCAGGTAGCTATTTAACATGCCCATCAACATTCTGTCCTTTACCTTTAGCATTCTTTAATGCATAGCAATCTTCCTTCATGTGTCCCTCCTTGTGACAATAATAGCATTCATTATCCCTCTTCCTTGATTTACTTCTACTCTTATTCCATTGACCATTCTTTTCCTTATTCTTGCCCCTGCCACATTGTTGATTCTTTTCTCGATAAGAATCACGAACATTATATGCATCTCCACTTTGAGTGCCAACCATAGATTTTCTATGAATCTCCTCACTCAAGAGCGCTCCACATATGTCATCATAAATGAGTTTACCACCGGGTGCACTATTGCTAATAGCTATGCAAAACGTATCCCACAATGATGGCAAGGTGCATAACAACAAGAATGCTTTCATTTCATTATCCATATCCACTTTCTGAGCCTGTAACTGGGAGAATCAAGCATCAAACTCATTAAGATGAGCAACAAAACTATCTGTGTCCTTCATGAGAAGGTCATATAACTTTCTCCTCGGATACACTTTATTTGATGTCGTTTCTTTTTCATATGTATTGCATAACTTCTTCCAAAGCTCCTTTGCAATTTCACAATCTAATACTATAAAGTAAACATTATCTGCTAGGTGCAATTGAATGGTAGACCTAGCCATTTCATCTAACTCATCCCAATCATCTTCATCCATGTCAGCAAGCTTCTTTGAGATTCCATTTATTGGCTTCGATTGCCTCCTCTGAATCAGCACATCTTTAATCTGAGTCTTCCATAGAGCAAAGTTTGTGTTATCAAATTTTTCGAATCTCAAAATGGTCTTTGCCTTACAAGTTATAGCTCCTCCTCGGAACACTAACACTAGAGCTTGATCCACTAGATGTGCCTGAGACCTCTAATGCCATGATGATAGAGAACTAAATAGAATGATAATGGAGCTAGAAGAATCTAAACACCATGAAGGCTCAAAGAAGGATGACTAAGTGTTAGATTCTGGGAAAAAAATTTAGTAATCTTCCTAGAAAAATGAATTAATGAACAATAATGTCCAACCAAAAGGATTATGTGATAATAAATGTGCTCACGCCAATTAGTGTATCAAGGAGTAAATCGACCACTATATAGTTGACAAAACCAAAAAATCTGGAAAATTTTTGCCTGAGTATCCTCTGCAAAATGAGCATATGACCAGTGTCAAAATCTCATAAAAATGAAAGTACTGACATGTTAAGCTACATAGTGAATCATTGACTCCATTGCATATAATCAATTACTCGAAAGAAGCCAACTAGGCTTATCCAGCACGTATGAACGACTATCATACATCTCCTATGGCGAGGATGGGTAACTCTTCCACCTACATCACCAACGAGACCCCGACATTTCGGTGTCTCTGTCACCATGAGGGTTGTGTGAGAACACCTCTTGGGTGAGGTGGCAGAGATGTCACATGGCACCAATAGGGACTTATGTCATATGGTGGAGGAATTGAGAGAGGTTGATCTAATTATTATGGCTTATGTGTGAGTAGTCTCTCGCATATAGCATAAAAACATGGCTCGGGCATGGCTGGGCAGTGAACAAAGAACTAGCTCTCTGTGTGAGCTCAAATGGATTGTTGGCAAACGTAGATGACAACAAAAGGAAGCTCGCATGTGTGCATGACACAGGTATCAAAGCAAGAACGTTCAAATTTTGGATGTGCCAATCAGGAGTGGAACTCGTGTCCTCTCCTTGAAAGGAGTATGAACTATCCACCATGTCCTTCTTGCTTGATGACAAAATATCGATTTAAAAATTATAGATGCTTCTTTTCAGCCGCCGACCTCCGTGAGCTAGTGGAAATCTTGGTTTGGGATGGATGGAGATGCATAGCTCCATATTTTCAGTTAGATAGGATCACATCATAATAATCCCTTCTTCTCCTTTTGGATCATGGATTTTGTATCACTTGGGCTTCTTCCTACATCGGCTCAAATGAGTGCGGCATCAAAAGTTTTAATAGGAGTTTTCGAAAATGCCATAAAAAACAAATCCTAGAAAGGAGGGAGGAAGAACACCAATATCATTAACTCCATGTTTGATTTTTTTTGTGTTCTTTCTATTCTTTTTAATTTTGGAAATAGAAAGAGAGTACGATAAATATTTCATCTCCTTAAAGTTGGCTTTCCATTTTAAGTTTACCAATGTTATGAAGCAAGGGAAATCACATGTATGGGGAGTATGAAATGTATACTCCCAGCAAAGATTAGGGATTCCCTCAAGCTACAAGAAAGCGTAAGCTTGAGGCACCTCCAAAATAGCCTACTTTCATGATTTTTACATAGATTTCAGGGCTAATATTGACTAGTAGCCATTTTGGGAAAGGGAAATGAAGTGGAATTATGTTAACCTTAGTCTTTCCCCTTCTTCAAACACCATAAGAGTGTAGCCTAGTGGCAAGGGATTGTCCATTAAGTGAGCTCCAGGGGAACAATACTGAGATGGTTGACCTCCCGGGAAGTACTAGAACCTCTATCTTCCTTGATCGTTGAGGTCCTCCGTCGCATGCAGCCAATGGTGTTAATGGTGAATTTGAGGACTCGGATGACAAGGTCTATGCCTTGGTCACTGCCTTAGTCATAAGCCTTGGAGAAACCCTTTGGTGGGTGGGCGAGTGCTCACTTCGCTCGACAAAAAGAACAAAGATTTTGCATTGAAATGCTCTGATGTCAATAAAGTATTTCTATGGAAATGTACAATGGTAGAATCTCCTTCTTGAGAGCTCTGTAATGATACCCATGTTGTAGAAACCTGAACTCTGGCACTCCACATAGTACTCCGCATAGGGGGTGCAGAATACACAGAAAACACATTGTACATAGTGAAGTAATTCGATGCCGTGCACCACACTGGACTCTCCTTCTCAAGAGCTCCACGACGATATGCTCAAAGGAGAAAACCGAGCTCTGGTCGCCACACACAGTACTACGCACAGATGTTGTAGAATACGCAGAACACGCAGTACACAGGGAGCACGAAGACAGACTTCTTAGGTTTTACAAATGCGGTCGAACTTACAGTCTGTGACTGACCAGGCCACTATATGTTTTATTAAAGAACATATACAAAGAAGTGTCCGGTGGCCATTTGGCCTTTCACATGGACACTAACGGTAACAATCTCCCACTAAAGGCCAATATGGCCAGAGTAACTATGGGAGAAAAAAGAAAGAATGATAAAGAATACCTGAGTGTAAGTATACAAACTATACCTCCCACCTGATGGGCATGTTACACAGTATACAAGTGACTGTGTAAGATCAAGAATCAAGTAACCCCCATCAAGTGACAACAGTGTCGAAAGCTATCCTGTGGTAGAGCTTTAGTCAAAGCATCTGCAGCATTATCTCGAGTGTGAACCTTCTCAAGAATAATGCTCTCAGTGGCTAAGCAATCTCTAATGAAGTGATACCTCACCTCAATGTGCTTGGTCTTTGCATGATAGACCGGATTCTTAGCCAAAGCAATGGCACTCTGACTATCACTGAGCAAGTGAGGTACATGCTGAGGCAAACCCATATCACAAGCAAGACGAGAAAGCCACAATGCTTCCTTACATGCCTCACTTGCTGCAACATACTCTGCTTCTGTGGTGGAAACAGCTGTACATTCTTGAAGACGAGATCTCCAAGAGATAGCACCTCCAGCAAAATGAAAAATGTACCCTGATGTAGACTTACGATTGTCTACACAACCAGCATAGTCAGAATCTGTGTAACCAATAATGGATGCTTTCCCTCTACCTAAGCATAGACACTTGTCCTTAGTGCCACTCAGATATCTCAAAATCATTTTGACCGCTTCCCAATGTTTCTTGCCAGGATTAGACATATATCTGCTCACAACTCCCACTGCAAATGCAATGTCTGGTCTCGTAGCTACCATAGCATACATGAGACTACCAACAGCAGACTGATAGGGAATTTTGGTCATGAATTCCTTTTCCTCATCTGATTTGGGGCAGTCATCCTTGCTCAATTTCACATATGTGGGTAAAGGTGTACTCAATGCCTTTCCACCCTGCATATTGAATCGATGAAGTACTTTGGATATGTACTCACTTTGAGACAAGTATATGCATCTTTTACTCCTATCACGAGTAATGCGCATGCCAAGAATATGTTTGGCATCCCCCAAATCCTTCATATCAAATGTCTGACTCAACTTCTTTTTGAGAATTGACAAATCATAAGAGGACTTCCCAGCAATCAACATATCATCGACGTAAAGTATCAAGCATATCAAGCTGCCATCAGAACATCTCTTTGTGTAGAGACAATGATCCTCATTGCTCCGAGAATAGCCTTGGGACTTCATAAAAGCATCAAACTTTTGGTACCATTGTCTAGGAGACTGTTTAAGTCCATACAAGCTCTTCTTGAGCTTACAAACTAGACTTTCCTTGCCAGGAACTACATAACCCTCTGGTTGTTCCATATAGATCTCATCTGTAAGATCTCCATGCAAGAAAGCTGTTTTCACATCCATTTGGACTAGCTCTAAGTCCTCCATTGCAACGAATCCAAGCAACATGCGCAAAGTAGTCATCTTGACCACTGGGGAGAAGATTTCCTCAAAATCAACACCATGTTGTTGCTTAAAACCCTTTGCAACAAGTCGTGCTTTATATTTTGGAGAAGCACTATCTGATGTGAATTTCAGCTTATATACCCATTTACATGGTAAAGCTTTCCTTCCCTTTGGCAAAGGTACTAAGTCCCAAGTACCATTCTTGTGAATAGAATCCAACTCACTCTTCATGGCACGCTCCCACTTGACATGATCCTCTGTCTGCATAGCCTCTTTGTAGCAAGAGGGCTCACCGGCATCTGTTAGCATAACAAAATCTAAACCTGGAACATATCTATCAGGTGGATATGAGACACGTGCAGAACGTCTGAATGGTTGCTGAACAGGAACATGTGCAGACTGATCTGAATGGACATTCTCTTGAACATCCCTATGTGCAGCATTTTTATGCATGCTAACCGGAGGACTAGTATCCTCAAACACCACTCTTCTCACTTCAACCTCCTTAATCGGCTGTTTATGCATCTTAGACTCATTAAAAATGACATCACTACTTCTGATCACTGACCGTGTTTCAGGATCCCATAAGCGATATCCAAATTGTCCTTCTCGACCATATCCAAGAAAAATGCATTTCTTTGACTTATGGTCCAACTTCTGTCTAAGATTCTTGGGTATATGAACATATGCTTCACACCCAAAAACTCGAAGATGATCATAATATGGTGGTTTCCCTGTCCATAACTCTTGTGCCACTTTCAGACCTTTGGCAGTACTAGGTGAAAGGTTAATCACATGAACTGCAGTCAATACTGCTTCTGCCCAAAAACCTTGTGAGAGGTTTGCATGATGCAACATAGAGACTACTCTATCTTGAATAGTTCTATTCATCCTCTCAGCTACACCATTCTGTACTGGGGTATAAGGAGCTGTAAACTCTCTACGAATCCCTCTACACTGACAGAAAAGGCTGAATTCATGTGAGGTATACTCACCCCCATTATCTGAACGTAAAGCCTTAAGCTTAGTTCCTTTTTCAGTCTCAACTGAAGCAAGCCATTTTCTGAAAGTAGGGAATACATCATCCTTCGATTTGATAGGATATACCCAGACTTTTCTAGTAGCATCATCTATGAAAGTAACAAAGTAAAGAGAACCACCTAAGGACCTAGTGGGCATAGGACCACACACATCTGTATGAACAAGATCTAAAGGCTGAATTGAAGAGTCAATGTGCGTTTTATGCACATTTCTGGTTTGCTTTCCATATTGACAATGCTCACAAAATGAAAAATCAGAGAAAGATAACACAGGTAAGTAGCCAGAACGAGAAAGATTTTCCATTCCACTACGAGATATATGGCCCAAACGACCATGCCAAATACAAGCCATAGGCTGTTCAGTAACAGCTAACAAGTGTTCTTTCTGTGATACAAATAAAGGGTAAAGTGAGCCAACTTTCCTCCCTTTTGCAATAACCATATTGCCCTTTGATATACGAAAGGACTGAGCATAGAAGACCACCTTGTAACCAAGGTCATCAAGTTGACCAACTGACATCAAACTGCGTGATAAATGAGGTACATGGCGTACATTATGCATAGTAAATTTTGAACCGTCAATGAACTGCACAACCACATCTCCAATCCCCACAACATCACACTGGTAAGAGTCACCAAGTCTCACGGTACCAAGAGACTTTGCTGCATAATTAGAGAACCATTCTCTATGTGGTGTCACATGGAAAGAAGCACCAGAATCTAGCAGCCAGGTGTGGGAAAGAGAATCAGCCATAAGTGCCTCAGATGGCACAGTACTATCAAGTGTCAACACATCAGCATCATCAGAAATAGCATTAATTTCTTCAATCTTCACAGTCGAAGTAGATGGTGCAGGTAACTGTTTAACATGCCCATCAACATTTTGTCCTTTACCTTTAGCATTCTTTAATGCATAACAGTCTTTCTTCATGTGTCCTTTCTTATGACAATAATGGCATTCAATATCCCTCTTCCTTGATTTACTTCTGCTCTTATTCCGTTGACCATTCTTTTCCTTGTTCTTGCTCGTGCCACGTTGTTGATTCTTTCCTTGGTAAGAATCACGAACATTATATGCATCTCCACTCTGAGTGCCAACCATAGATTTTCTACGAATCTCCTCACTCAAGAGTGCTCCACATATGTCATCATAGACGAGTTTACCACCTGGTGCACTATTGCTAATAGCTGTGCAAAATGTATCCCATGATGATGGTAGGGTGCATAACAGCAATACTGCTTTCATTTCATTGTCCATATCCATTTTCTGAGCCTGTAACTGGGAGAATATGGCATCAAACTCATTTAGATGAGCAGCAACACTATCTGTGTCCTTCATACGAAGGTCGTATAATTTTCTCATCAGATATACTTTATTTGATGCCGTCTCTTTTTCATATGTATTGCATAACTTCTTCCAAAGCTCCTCTGCACTTTCACAGTCTAATACTGTAAAGTAAACATTATCTGCTAGGTGCAAGCGAATGGTAGACCTGGCCATTTCATCTAACTCATCCCAATCATCTTCATCCATGTCAGCAGGCTTCTTTGAAATCCCATTTACTGGCTTCCATTGCCTTCTTTGAATCAGCACATCTTTAATCTGATTCTTCCATAGAGCAAAGTTTGTGCCATCAAATTTTCGGATCTCAAAATGGTCTTTGCCCTGCAAGTTATAGCTCCTCCTCGGAACGCTAGCACTAGACCCTGATCCACCGGATGTGCCTGAGACCTCTTATGCCATGATCGTAGAGAACTGAATAGAATGATAATGGAGCTAGAAGAGTCCAAACACCAACAAATAAGTGTATCAAGGATTAAATCGACCACTATATAGTTGACTAAACCAGAAATCTGGAAAAATTTTGCCAGAGTATCCTCTACAAAATTAGCATATGACCAGTGTCAAAGTATCATAAAACTGCAAGTACTAACATGTCTACCTGCATAGTGAATCACTGACTCCACTGCATATAATCAGTTACCCAATAGAAGCCAACTAGGCTTATCGAGCACCTATGAACAACTATCATACATCTCCTATGGCGAGGCTGGGTAAGTCTTCCACCTGCATCACCGAAGAGACCCCGACATCTGGGTGTCTCCCAGTTAAGAAAACCTCACCACGACCCTCTTTATCAAACGTAAAAGGCTTTATGCAAAGAACGTAACCGCTATATCAATGCCCACATGGACGTACATAAGCGGTATCCACAGAAGCGTACATGGTGTGTATGTGCTCAATATATGCAGTAAAATGACACTGAAAGGCTGAATACACAGCCCAAAAACTAGCCAATAACACCTGCAAGTGTCTGTCAACTCTGATGTTTTAGGCTTTAAAAACCTGCATAAATTTGCAGCGACTGCTCCCACCAAAACTGAAAACCCCTCGAGAAACCTGTAGTTTTACGAGTGTGGCTGAAAATACAGCCCCAAAGGTTGATATTTATTGTCTGAGAAGTACAAGGAACACTCTTCTTGATGTTCTTGGACCTGTGTGAAGAGAACTACGTGCGAAAGTACTCCAAAATGGCTCCAAAAACACCCCAAAATTGCTTCAGAAATAGGCTTTAAAAGCAAAAATGAAGCTTTGAGGGACCAAAACTTGTTCAAGGTAATGCCAACCTTAGTCTTTCCCCTTCTTCAAACACCACAAGAGTGTAGCTTAGTGGCAAGAGATTGCCGCGGTTAAGCGAGCTCTGGGGGGAACAGTACTGGGATGGGTGACCTCCCGGGAAGTACCGGGAACCTCTATATTCCTTGATCGTTGAGGTCCTCCCTCGCGCGCAGCCAACGGCGCCAACGGTGACTTCGGTGACTCGGATGACAAGGTATGCCAAGGTCTATGCCTTGGTCGCCGCCTTAGTCGAAAACCTGGGGAGGGGGGGGTGCTCGCTTCGTTCGCACAAAAGGTACAAAGCTTTTTGCCTCGAACTGCTCTGATACCAGTGAAGTAATTCGATGCCGTGCACCACACTGGACTCTCCTTCTCGAGAGCTCCACGACGATATGCTCAAAGGAGAAAACCGAGCTCTGGTCGCCACACACAGTACTACGCACAGATGTTGTAGAATACGCAGAACACGCAGTACACAGGGAGCACGAAGACAGACTTCTTAGGTTTTACAAATGCGGTCGAACTTATAGTCTGTGACTGACCAGACCACTATATGTTTTATTAAAGAACATATACAAAGAAGTGTCCGGTGGCCATTTGGCCTTTCACATGGACACTAACGGTAACACATAGACCATGAACACACATTTTTTAGGTCGTACAAATGTGGTCGAACTTAGAGTCTGTGGATGACCAGGCCACTATATGTTTTATTGAAGAACATATACAAAAGTGTCCAGCGACCATTTGGCCTTTCACATGGACACTAACGATAACGCTAATGTGTCTGAGGTTTAAACTCAAACAAAGTACGAACTAGATATGCAAGATGGAATTCATGAAGGAATTCCAATTTGGTATTAACCAAAGTATAAGCTAGTCTAAGCCTTGAAGCATATCCATAGTAAGGTACTTTAAAATAAGGGATTAGGAAAGGAAAGCCTGAAAACTTGCTTAAGTCAAAGGGACGACATATAATTGTTGATCCCTAGAAGAATAACAATGAAAGGTTCTAAGAACATCAACATTATGTTAAAGGCTCATGCTAGATGAAAACTAATCAAATATGAGTTAAAGATCCCCAAAAAAATCCCATGGATAAATATCTAAGAAGGAGAAAGGGATTTAAAGGAGAAATGACTTGGGTCTTATCTCAAGTTAACTTGGCTAGAGGAATTTTGAGAAAGCCAAACGACCCAGATTGGTCAAAGGATCAAACCTTTTATGATTTGATAAATCATGCTAAGGAAAATTAAAATGGTCGAATGAAGAAATGTTCAAAATATAAAATTACTTGGCATGAGAATTAGATACCTTAGTCCTTGATTTCTTATATGATACCAATAAATTTAAAGAAGGAATTATTGATAATAGGAAATGATTAGAAAGCATTGAAAGTGCAAAGAAAATGGAAAGATTAAGGATGTAGTTCTATAGATTGGAGAAACAACTCACTGGTATGGGGCAGTGGGAACTGAATCCTATTGAGAATTTTCTCTCATGGCCAAAGAGAAAAGAGAATCAAGCTATGATAGGTGACATGGGGATAAGCCTTAAAAATAAGACCATAGAAAAATAAGGTCTTAGGTTCATAAAGAGGTACACCTACTTGAACCATATAAATACACTTGGTTGTATTTACAAGAAGGAAAATGAAATAAGGTTGACATATACCTTAGAAAAGGCTATCCTTTATCCTCCTAATAAGATGCATTCTTTTCAAAAGAATGCATAGCCAACTTTATATTGTGAACTAGATATGAAAAAGATGATGGTACGAACTTTAAGGAGTTTTTATAGATAAACCAAAACGCAACAAGCTTGCTAAAAGTCAAGCCTATTCAAGTATAAAGTCGTTAATGAAAGAATGATCTTTAAAAATATTGTTCTTTGAATCTTTGGATGATGAGAATAAGTGATTCAAGAATGTTTACTAAGTTCCTAGAGGGGTATGGGATATGATGCCAAGAAAGAGGTATCTTTTTGGCAAGAATCAGGAACTTAAAACAAATAGAACTAGAATCATTTAACTACATTCAATAGATAGAAATCTAGCAAGAGCTATTTTGATTGCTCGATAAGTATTGTTCCTCAAATAGTTTGATGATTTGAAGGAATTAAGGAATGATTTGTTCCTCTTCACAAAAAACATTGGTGACCTTTGAGGTTAGTATATGTAACTATCTAAGGGTACGAATGAAATTCGGCTCAAGATAGTTAGTATTGATTCTCTTTGGAAGAACCTGCAAAGCTAGGATGAACAAAGAATTTAGGTAGAGACCTATGAGAATGGTCTACCAAGTAATTCCAATTCCTAAAGTCATAATTGAAGTCTTTGGATCTATAAAGTCTTGATAATCAAAGGTTGGACTATAAAAGAGTAAGTCAAGACATCTCTTTGAAAACTTACTCATAAAATAGTCTAGGAGATGGTTCACATCTCAAGATACATGTCTATCAAGTGGTTGGAACCACGTCAAAGTTGTTCCAGTCAGTGTAAGTCCAAAGGCCTTGTATTGCATGAAGAATCATTCATCTCTAAGCATTTTTTTTTAACTCTATGACCCGATCATATGGATACTAGGTGCCATCATAACGATTTTTCATACATTTGGAAACTTGTGAAGGTCAAAGTCGTTGTTCATAGTCTTGAGGTCTTGGAAATGTAAAGACATTGTTTTAGCTAACTTGGGGGTTAGGAGGTTATCTCCTCATCTGAGATCTAATGCATGGATTTGGATTCACTCCTTTTGAGCCTCCTCAATTTGAGATCTTAGGTACGATTTGGGAAATGAAAGTAATCCCTATCCAATGTTTCTTCTATTGATAATCTCTTTGGAACTCATTACTAATTCTTGCTTCTCCTTGAGATGTCTTTTTCTCACGAGACTTGATTAGCGGAAAGAAATCTTGATCAAAGTAAGTGTGCTTAGATTTGTCCATGTAAATGATCTTAGAGTAGCTTGTTGAGTTGTATCTATGAATGTGATGAAGAGATCATTCTCTAGATCTTCCATTTCTTGTATCATCATTGAGGTAGGATTCCTTTTTTTTTGTGGAGAGAGCTAAAAGTTCATAGAGCTAGGTATGTTCCAATAACTAGGTAGAAATCTACGAGTTTGGAGTCCTAAGGTACTAGGTCTACACTTAGTATCCTATTGCAGAGTGGTCACTAACTCCTCTCCACCACATACATGATGGCTTGTTTGTCAAGGTAGTGACCATCGATGAACTTCATAGTGGGTTTCTTCCATAGAGTTATCACTAGAATTTAATCCATCCAAAAACACCATCACTCCTAGATCATTGACATATACACATCCCAAAGTGGTATGATACTTGCCTTCAGTTATAGACATGAATTCCTTACTCATGTGACATCCGTGTGTGACATTGGAGCAAGCCATTGCTTCAAACTCGCTATCAAAGTCACTAAAGTAAAAAATATGAGTGTATGGGTTAGTTTTTGAGTTAGTTTCTCTTTTGAGGAGATGTGGCTTCTAGCTCTAGTGTTTTGACATAATGTACAACCTGATCAAGGGTGCATAAGTCACTTTTTTTCTCTTTTAGTTAGATTTTTTTGTCTATTACCACTTATTCGGCCTTTTGAATGCTCAATTTTTGTTTTGATGGTTTTGGGTGCTAAAGTGAAGTTTTGATTGCTCAAATAGATTTGAATGGGCCATAAGAGTATATCTAGACCATTTTTTTTTGAGTTTGAAGTGCTCGAAAGGTGAAAATTGCATTCAACTTGCCTTAAAGAGCCTCATGTTTCAGGTTGCACTTTTTAAGCTTTAGAAACACAACTTTCCAAACAATGCAATCGCCTTAGGATATCGTGATTTCTCAAGTGTGAAATCATGATTTCCCCATAGCAATCATGATCTCTAGGCTGCTATGATTTCTCTAAGGAATGGGTGATGCAACAATCATGGTTTCTTTGATTATGTTTACGATGCCTTTGATCCAATCTCCCACATGCAATCACAATTTTTGTAGAAAAAAAAATCACGATTTTTCTAGAGCATGTGTGTCTTGACAATCGTGATGTTTGATGGAGAATTTCAATTTTCCACCATTGATTGCTCATGGGCAATTATAATTTCTCTATCATAATGACGATTTCTCAATTTTCAATGGTGATGTTTCAATCTTTGTAACGATTTTTGCCATAGAATTTATCTCTTTTTGTGCATTTTTTCACAATTATAATTTCTCACATGAAATGAAATCATGATGGCTTAAGGGCAGTCTCGATTCCTCACAAAAAATCACGATTTCTTGCGAAAACATTTTTCTACGTACATGCATTTTCTTTAGTTTTTAGCCATGGGGCCCCAATTTTTATTATCTTTATGTCTAATCCTATCTTTTCTAGTGCCTAAGACCGAATTTACAAAAATATTTACAAAAGAAACATGATTTCTTTGAGAACCATGCAACATAACTTATATATGCCAAGATATCTACACACAATCCTATGGCAATGAAAATTGATAGTCAACTAGATCTCATCTCACCTCCAAGAAGTTGTTTATCAATTTTAGTGGTAATATGACAAGTACACAATGCACAATAATCTCTAGAAGATTCAAGTTATTTGTCCTCTCTATCTCCTTGGGAATCAAAATAATAGTACAAAACTTGAATTTGAGTGATAAAAGGCTTGTGAAGCTCAGCCAAAGCTTCTGCACTACTCTAAATCTATCCCAAAAACTTCCATGGCTACTCTCAAATAAGCATATTAACGGGAATTTTAACTAAATACTCACATGTTATGGATTTTACTTAAATTTCAAGCTTGGTTTTCACTTCCAATGCATCATTCATCTTTGCTCAAGCCCAAATAGGATCCTTTTCCATTGAGAAAAGGCATCATTCTCTGGCAATAATGCCAAAGTAATTTTCATTTATAGACATGTAAAGCCCCAACGGAATGCAATTGTTTGGTTCAAGTGGGTGAAAAGACAAATGCTTATGGTCAATCTGACTCCCTACCTAGTCAGGTGGTACATAGATTAAGGAAGAAGAACTATGTGTGGCGAAAGAGGGAAGAAGTAGAGAAATCTTAGGTATGATAGGTTGCAAAAATTTATCTAGAAATATCTCCTAATTAGTAGGAGATAAATCTCTTGTTGCATATCAATATGTACGACTCGATAAAAGTTATGCATCCTAAGTGAAATCGCAGCAAATAAACATTCCTCTACTGAGAAAAACTTGTTTATATAATTTCAAGAAGTAGGCATGCCTCTTTCGGAGCTTCTTGTGCCCATAGAACACCTCTAATACTTTGAGAAGAGGTTTGCACACCTCCACAGACCTTTAGGACACTCAAATCTCACTCATGAGAGCACAAATGAGCTATACAGAAGGACAAAAGTGAACAAGAATACACATGCATGAATTTCAAGAGAGCCTGTCTTTGCAAATGAGCAAAAATCTTTGCGAAATGAGCTGTCATTCAATTATATACAAATTAGAGTGGTACATTTCACACTAAAATGGAAAGCTAGTTAAAAACCTAAGTGAGTTGCGACTTTCATCGTGTTTGACATGGTGCCATGAAGAGGGTTGCATGTTTGGGTGGAAACAGATGGGACATCTTCATGTATGAGCTAATATGACTACTTTATTGCCATCTTAGTAAGAGAATGCAATAGGATTTGGAACTTAAGCCTCAACCTCAACATGTGTTTTGGGATGTCTACTTCATTTGCAAGCTTGAGACATCATCTATGTTCTTTTCACTTTTCCATAGATATACTCGAGTTTTTGGAGTGCAAAATAGTGACATGAATCATTGTTTAAGGACCAGTTTTCCATAGCAAATTATGGGAAGAGATTCACTTGTAAGAATGATGTATCAAAGAAGTCATGAATCTTTTGAGGGAGACAATCATTATGTTTCCTCATTTCTCTAGGTAGTTTTGAGAATGTTGCTTCTATAATTGAAACCCCTTGTATCTCTATGAACTAGCACATTTCCCTTTTTTGTACTCGAAATTTAGGAGCTATATCTGCATTATATACTCTATTAATTATTAAAGGGTTTCTAAATAAAAGACTTTAAATCACAATCATGGAAAGAAGATTATACGAGAATTAGAAATTAATTTAATGAACCTCTCATCCTTTAAATGGAGGATCCACAATAATTTCATCTTAATCCTTCACAAGCAAACAAAAATGGAAGTTTTCAATTGAAGAGAGCTGATAGCCTTTTTGTTCTATAGCTATAGAGGAGCAGAAAAAAGCTACTTAAAAAAGGATCCTAGATGAAATCATCAAAATGGATAAATTTCTGTTTTGGAGCATCTTCACAAGGATTTTCATCTACCCTACCCTCAATGGAGTTATACTTGCCTATTTTTAATATAAATTATTTTTTATTTTAAGAATACATATAAAATTTTCAAGAGAGTGACATATACATTCAGCACATGTTTTGTTTGTTTTCTCTTTTTCCCTCTCTTTCTTTTACTTCCATTTCACATCATTGAAAGAGAATGTGTTCTTGAGTTTAGGGCCGTTTTTCATAAGATGTGTTCGTAGTAGCCATCCTTCTATGTTAACTTGACAAAAATGTTATCTTCCATTGGTTTTAAAGCTCCATCTCTGGATATATATTTTTTTATTATGTAAGAATTTGCTTTCATTCCTAATCATAGAAGTTTTCTATTGAAAATTTCCAACCTTAAAATGATATCTAAATCGAATTCTCTTAAAAAAAAGGAAATCCGATTTATGTGCTTAACTTGAGTTTGCTTGCACTGCTTGCTTACTGGCCAACGGGGGATCGGGGTTCAAGAGGTGCAACGTTCATCAAGTTCATCGGGACTCAAGAGGTGCAACGTTCATCAAGTTCGACTGAATTGCAGAAATGAACACCACTTTTTCGGCCACTGCGGATTCCCTAGCTCGAGCTCACGAGGTGCAACATTCATCAGTCCATGAGGCAATATTTATCTTGAAGCAGATAATTCAGGATCCTTCTTCCTCGGTGGAAGCACTTCGCATCAAGGAGCAGGCTATCTTCAACATTTCAGATCTTCTCTCACAGGAAAAAATGGGGGAGGAGCTGCGAAGCTTATTGAAAGAGCTGCGGCATTTTTTCTCAATGATTCCAAAAGCCAAAACAGCTAAAATTGTCCGTGGGATCATCGATGCGGTTGCCAAAATCCCTGGAACATCAGAACTTCAGATATCACTATGCAGGGAGATGGTGGAATGGACTCGAGCTGAGAAAAGGACCTTTTTGAGACAGCGGGTTGAGGCTAGACTTGCTGCCCTGCTTATGGAGAATAAGGAGTATTCTGAAGCGTTGACTCTGTTGACTGATTTAGTCAGGGAGGTACGAAGATTAGATGACAAGTTACTCCTTGTTGATATTGAATTACTGGAGAGTAAATTACATTTCTCTTTGAGGAGTCTACCAAAAGCTAAGGCCGCACTTACTGCTGCCAGGACTGCTGCTAATGCTATATACGTCCCCCCTGCACAACAAGCTACTATAGATTTACAAAGTGGTATTCTTCATGCAGAGGAAAAGGATTACAAGACAGCATTCAGCTACTTTTTTGAAGCTTTTGAGGCATTCAGTGCACTGGATGATCCCCGTGCTATCTATAGTTTGAAATACATGCTTTTATGCAAGGTCATGACAAGCCAGGCAGATGACGTTGCGGGACTGATTTCTTCTAAAGCTGGTTTGAAGTACACAGGTGTTGACTTAGATGCAATGAAGTCTGTTGCTGAAGCATACAGCAAGAGATCTTTGAAAGATTTTGAAACTGCTCTCAGTACGTATGAAAATCAATTAGGAGAGGACCCTATTGTGCACCGTCACATATCTTCTCTATATGATACTCTCTTAGAACAGAACCTCTGCAGATTGATAGAGCCCTTTTCAAAAGTGGAGATCAGTCACATATCTGAGCTCATTGGTCTACCAATGGACACTGTTGAGTTAAAGTTATCACAGATGATTCTTGACAAAAAATTTTCTGGAACTCTGGATCAAGGAGCAGGTTGCTTGATTATATTTGATGACTCCATGACAGATGGCATATTCACTGCAACTCTTGATACAATCTCAAACATTAGCAAGGTGGTTGATAGTTTATACTTGAGGTCTGCAAAGATAATGGCTTAAGTCTTCTTTGCTGTGACATTCTTCTGATTCCAAAGGTATGATTCATCCTACATTCTAAGAGAAAATACTGGACTTTTATTCCTACTGAATCTCTATGTGATGTCATGTTACTTCCTTCATCATGAGTGAACGACGTGGATTACTGATTCTTTTGTTTTCTGTTAGTAGCCAGATCTGGGTTTCTCCTAATTATTTGTTATTGATGGATTCACACATACATTTTGTTGTATGTATGCAAATGAGGATGAAAGTATGCAGGCCTGCATTTGGTATTATTTTTTAGAGGGAAACTTGTAAAGTTATGTAAATAGACCTTTGATCAGTAACTTTTTTTCTCTTTTACAATCATTATTATTGCCTAGAGGTATTGAACCATTGGAACTGTGTGTATTCTCATGCGTGTACATAATGAATAGCTTGGGAAAATTCATTTCAGGGATTTGACAGTTCTTCATTCAAGGTATGCATGAATGTGTGTACACAGTATGCATGCTTGTATATACATGTATTTATGTATGTATCCTATCAATGGAGGGAAGTATTGGAATTTTCTTGTCTTAAAGATTGGCATCCTGTTTTTTGTTTTAAAAGCCTACATTGCTACAAGGATTTCATTTTTTGCTGCCTAAGGGGCATGGGCTTGGTTATTGGATATTTTTGACTTATATATGCAAGGATCTATTATGAAAATATTGACAAGCATAAAATTTTAAGAATTTTTGTTTCTAACATGAAAATCAAGGCTATATGAAGGATGGATAGTTGGCCTTTTTTTGCAAGGAAGTGACATCAAGTAGGACCATATGGTTGTCTTATAAGTTATAGATACCATACATACATATAAGAGAGTGTGTTATCCTTTTATAAAAATAGATTTTTCATAGGAAAATTTCCATATGTATTAGCGGTTCTCAATAGTTTTCATGGAACTTGGACATTTAACTATAGAGGAGATGTAGTAATGGGGAGCAATAAATATTGTTTGGAGTATTGTACAAGGGCCTTAAGGATAGAAAAGAATTCCTCTTTCATTCCTTGAGGATGATGCAAAATCAATTAGGCCATCATTCATTGGAAGCTAGTCATGTTCTTGCATAAGAGTTTTTGGTTGAATGTCCACAATGATTTATGTCATCCGAGTCACTTAAGTCATCGTTGGTTGCTCACAAAGAAGGCCCTCAACATTCAAGGAAGATAGAGGTTCCCAGTACTTCACGGGAGGTCACTCATCCCAATAGAGTTCTCTGTGTAGCTTCCTTAACTTGCAATCTCTTTCCACTAAGCTACACTCTTGTGGTGTTTAAGGAGAGGGAAAGACTAAGGTTCACATTATCTTGAACATGTTTTGGGCCCTCAAAGTCTCATTCTTTGCTTTTGAAGCCTGTTTTGAAGCCTGTTTTGAAGCATTTTTGGGATTATTCTTGGAGCCATCCTAGAGTACTTTCACGCATAGTTCTCTTTACAGAAGTTCAAGAACATAAA
>CM035435.1:140086393-140091393 GCA_020310875.1 Ceratopteris richardii
TAGTAGGGGGTGTGCTTAAGCAAGGGGGCAGCTTGGGCACGTATTTCCATGACTCTAAGTCATAATACAACTCATTAGAGGTTTTAAAGACCACATACTAACCTCTTTAACCAATCAAAAGCATATACATGTCAAAAGTGAGGTCCAATCACATCAAGAGGTGAGCTAAATCTTCTCTAATCAACTTCTTTCCATTATGGGCATAATTGAATGCCTCTAACTCGTGGAAATCAGCCTCCTTTGATTGTGGATGATGTGGAAGGTTCAATTTGGGGCATGTTCCCACACTCTTGAGCTTGAAAAACTTTCAACTCTCCCCCTCACGCTCAAGTCTTTTCCTTTCGTTGCTTCAGCCTATGTCTCTTATGTTGATAGCTTCCTTGAATCCTCCAAGCTTTGTACCTTCAAGAAACTTTGTCATCATGTCTGCAACCTGCATTTTAGTGTTCACATACCTTATATCTACCTCTTTTGCCATCACCTTTTCTCTAACGAAGTGGTAATGAACCTCTATGTGCTTGCTCCTTGCATGAAACATGGGATTGTTAGCTAGATAGATGCTTGAAATGTTGTCTCCATAACGAGGAAACTCCTCCACTTCTACTTCCAAGTCCTTAAGTAGCTTCTTAAGCCATAATAGCTCACATGTAGCCAATGCTAAACCTCTGTACTCAGCCTATGTGGATGAAAGAGCAACAGTGGGTTGCTTCTTAGAGCTCCAAGAGATCACTTTTGTACCTATCATGAAAACATAACCCGATGTACTCCTTCGATCATCCTTGCTACCTGCCCAATCAGCATCACTATATCCTTTGACACTTAGATCAGCATCATATGAGTAAAATAGACCTTGGTTGATGGTGTGCTTGATGTAACGAAGCACCTTTCTAGCCGCCATAAAAGCATAAATTAATGAACCAATTATGCTTCTATATAGTGTAATATCTTGTATAGCCTCTCCTTGACCTGCAACCAACTTTGTATAGGGCTCCATGGGCTGAGAAAGTGGCTTACAACCACTCATACCAAACTTGTATAGCACATCCAACAAGTATTTTCTTTGAATCAAGAAGATGCCATTGTGTGCATAGATTACCTCTATTCCCAAGAAGTACTTTAGTGTTCCAAGATCAGATATATTGAACTCCTTCCCTAGCTTTGATTTGATATCTTTAAGACCTGCAATATCACTTCCTGTGATGATCAAATCGTCCACATAGATGCATATGTATACCGTCTTGTCTCCTTGCTTCTTCATGTAAAGTGATGGATCTTGTATAGCCTCTCCTTGACCTGCAACCAACTTTGTATTGGGCTCCATGGGCTGAGAAAGTGGCTTACAACCACTCATACCAAACTTGTATAGCACATCCAACAAGTATTTTCTTTGAATCAAGAAGATGCCATTGTGTGCATAGATTACCTCTATTCCCAAGAAGTACTTTAGTGTTCCAAGATCAGATATATTGAACTCCTTCCCTAGCTTTGATTTGATATCTTTAATACATGCAATATCACTTCTTGTGATGATCAAATCGTCCACATAGATGCATATGTATACCGTCTTGTCTCCTTGCTTCTTCATGTAAAGTGATGGATCTGCAACACTTTCTTTGTATCCACAACTTGATAAATAATCCACTAACCGTTGATTCCAGGCCCTTGGGGCTTGCTTTAGTCCATATAGTGCTTTCCTTAGCTTGCAAACATGATTTGGGTACCTCATACTAGCAAATCCTTGAGGTTGGCTCATGTAGACTACTTCTTCAAGCTCTCCATTGAGGAAGGCATTCTTCACATCCAACTGATATAAGCTCCATTTCCTTGATGTGGCAACTGCAATCAAAGTCCTAATTGTTGGCATCTTGGCTACGGGGCTGAAAGTTTCATCATAATCTATCCCGTAGCTTTGGGAGAAGCCTTTCGCCACCAACCTTGCTTTGTACCTAGCAATGGAACCATCTGAATTTCTTTTAATTTTGTAAACCCACTTATTACCTATCACCTTCATGCCTTCTTGAGCTGGTACCAAGCTCCAAGTATGGTTCTCATCAAGTGCTTTGAGCTCTTCCTTCATTGCCTCTTGCCATTCCTTGCAATCCTTAGCTTCTTCATAACTAGTTGGTTCTTTGTCCTTGATTACCTGAGTCATGTATGCATAATGCTTTGCAATGAAATTATCATATGTTAATCTTTGTACTGGATATCTTACTCTTGAAAACCTTCTTTCACTTTAGGCGTGGTTGCTATCTTCTTTCTTTGTTTGGCCACTTCTGGAGTTTGAACTTCTTCTATCTCTTCATCTTCCAACATGCTCTCGTCCACATAGCTTCCTTCTTCAACTGAAATCTTCTCTTTGCCTTTGACTTTGCTTTCTTCAGAGCTGGTCTCTCTTTCCCTAAGCCTTCCACTCCATGGTGAGGGTGTCCTTGTGTTGCATGAGTTGCTTGGACCACTCAAATCCATGCTTTCTTGAACTCTATCATCATTCTTCAAATCTGTCTCACCTATGTCTTCAACCTGCAATGGACTTGTGCATGCATAGTACATACCAAGGCTTCAACTCATCAAAGACAACATCCCTACTTACCTTCAGCTCTTTGGTGATGGGATTATAGCATTTATACCCCTTTTGTTCCATAGAATACCCCAAAAAAATACACCTTTCAGATTTGGCATCTAACTTTGACCTCAACTCTTGAGGTACATGTACATAGCATATACAACCAAAGATTCTAAGATGTGAAATGCAAGGTTTTCTTCCACTCCATGCTTCCTCAGGGGTTAGATGATGTATACCTGACGTAGGACATCTATTCATGATGTATGTGGCTGTATATGTAGCCTCTCCCCAATAACAATGTGGCATATTCATTTCGTTGAGCATACACCTTGCTACCTCTGCTATGTGTCTGTTCTTTCTCTCTGCTACCCCATTTTGTTGAGGGGTATACCTGCATGTAAATTGTCTTTTGATGCCATTGACCTGCAAAAATTCAGAAAATAAATGGAAGAAGTACTCTCCCCCTCCATCGGATCTCAAAGTTTTGATAAACTTGCCAGATTCCTTCTCCACCTGTGCTTTGAATTTCTTGACGTAGTGGAACACATCTGATTTACAACCACACTTTTCTTGAAAAGTCATCAATGAAGGTTACAAAATACCTATTTCCAGCAAGGGATGCTTCTCTTGTTGGACCCCAAACATCCGTGTGAATGAGGTCTAAAACATTTGCACTTAAATAGGTACTCTTTTTGAAGGGAAGCCTTGATTGTTTTCCTTGTTGGCAAGCTACACAAATTTCATGCAACATTTTAGATGTAAAATTTGGTAGGCCTCTTACCAAGCTCCTCCTTTGCATGTCCTTGAGCTTTTGTAGGTTGATGTGACCTATTCGTTTATGCCATAGATCCAAATCTGCTATCCTCTTGTCTCCATATGTGACATACATTGAATGGTGTGGCTGATTTATGTCCATTGTGAACATTCTCCCTTGCTTTTTTCCTTTTGCTATGAGCTTGAAACCTGCCCTTGGATCCTCAACAAAACATCCTCTTTCATTGAACCTAACTTGATAGCCTTTTTCTACCATTTGGCCTACCGAAATCAAGTTTTTGGTAATAGTAGGGACATGTAATACCTCTGATAAGCACTTTGCTCTTTGATTTCCTTTCAAATTGATATCTCCCACATGTTGAATGATATGCTCTGAGTTATCACCTGTTTTCCACATGCCCTTGATGCTTTGGGACCTGCAAATTACTAAAAAAATCCTTTCGATATGACATGATTGCTACATCCACTGTCTACATACCATACATCTTCACTAGCTTCAGTTGTATCTTCACCATACCTCATGGCAAGTAAATAATCATTCCCTTGGCTGGATGATGTGTTTGCATAATTACCTTGCCCTCTATAATTGTTGTTGTTGCTTTGATTCCCTTGTCTTTGAGCTCTATGATAGCATTCATTTGCAAAATGACCGGGCTTACCGCATACAAAGCATCCATTTGAAGAGGCTTGTCCTCTTCCACCAAATCTTCCACCTCTTCCTCTATTTGTGGCTCTTCCACCTCTTTGACCTGCATTTTCTTGTTGTACTTGACCTCCTTGGTTGCTTTGATATCTTCCTCTTCCTCTTGTAGCACCTCGGTTGTGTCTTCCTCTTCCTCTACCTGCATACAACAATTGCCCTTGGCTATCCTTGGCATTATGACCACCAAGGTTCATCTCCTCTGTCACCATGAGAGTGATTAGTTGATCAAAATCAGGAAGAGAGTCCCTTACATACACTGAAGTTGTGAAAGCCCTCCATTTTTCATCATCCCTAAGTCCATTTAGCGTGTGAGCGACAAGATCGTCATCATCTAGGGCACAACCGATTGACCCTAGTGCATCTGCAAGCTCTTTAACCTTTAATATGTAATCATTAGCACCTTGAGAGGGGCTTTTCCTAAGATTATTTAGCTCATTCTTGAGCTGAATTTTTCTAGCTTTTGTGGAGGTTGAATACCATCTCTCCAAGCACTCCCACACCTTCTTCGATGTATCCAAATCTTGAATATGCCCTACCATAGAGTTGCTAATATGCTGAGATAAAATGAAAATGACCCTTTTGTCCCTTTCATCCCACTCTCTTACTACTCTTCTCTGGTCATTGGTTGGATTTACCTCATCTATGTAGGGTTTTGGCTCTCCACCACTCACAAGTCCCCACAAACCTTTCCCCATCAAAAAATTGCTTATTCTAAATCGCCACGGTTGGTAGTTTCCTTTTTCGAGCTTCTCAATCTGAGCATTGAGATCAGCCATGGTGCCTCCTAACTCTTTTGAACCTCCCCCTTGATGCAGTGAAGTTGAAAAGGATGGCTTTTACCTCAAAAAATAGAGCTACTCCTCTTGATGAAGCTTCGTCTTTGATTTGATGATGTATTTGCTTCCCCTTGTTGTTGACGTGCCCGTGCCCGTTCTACGTAGGTAGGTAGGTAGGTAGGTA
>CM035435.1:140096393-140098893 GCA_020310875.1 Ceratopteris richardii
GTAGGTAGGTAGGTAGGTAGGTAGGTAGGTAGGTAGGTAGGTAGGTAGGTAGGTAGGTAGGTAGGTAGGTAGGTAGGTAGGTAGCTAGGTAGGTAGCTAGGTAGGTAGCTAGGTAGGTAGCTAGGTAGCTAGGTAGGTAGGTAGGTAGGTAGGTAGGTAGGTAGGTAGGTAGGTAGGTAGGTAGGTAGGTAGGTAGGTAGGTAGGTAGGTAGGTAGGTAGGTAGGTAGGTAGCTAGGTAGGTAGGTAGGTAGGTAGGTAGCTAGGTAGGTAGCTAGGTAGGTATCTAGGTAGCTAGCTAGATAGGTAGGTAGCTAGATAGCTAGATAGGTAGGTAGCTAGATAGCTAGATAGGTAGGTAGCTAGGTAGGTAGCTATGTAGGTAGCTAGGTAGGTAGGTAGGTAGCTAGGTAGGTACGTAGCTAGGTAGGTAGGTAGATAGCTAGATAGGTAGTTAGGTAGCTAGATAGGTAGCTAGGTAGGTAGGTAGCTAGATAGGTAGCTAGGTAGGTAGGTGGCTAGGTAGGTAGCTAGATAGGTAGCTAGGTAGGTAGCTAGATAGGTAGCTAGATAGGTAGCTAGGTAGGTAGCTAGGTAGGTAGCTAGGTAGGTAGCTAGGTAGGTAGCTATGTAGGTAGATAGCTAGGTAGGTAGCTAGGTAGCTAGCTAGGTAGCTAGCTAGGTAGCTAGGTAGCTAGATAGCTAGGTAGGTAGCTACATAGCTAGCTAGGTAGGTAGCTTGGTGGGTAGCTAGGTAGGTAGCTAGGTAGGTAGGTAGGTAGGTAGGTAGGTAGGTAGCTAGGTAGGTAGGTAGGTACGTAGGTAGGTAGGTAGGTAGGTAGGTAGCTAGGTAGGTAGGTAGGTAGGTAGGTAGCTAGGTAGGTAGCTAGGTAGGTAGGTAGCTAGTAGGTAGGTAGGTAGGTAGCTAGGTAGGTAGCTAGGTAGCTAGGTAGGTAGCTAGCTAGGTAGGTAGGTAGGTAGGTAGGTAGGTAGGTAGCTAGGTAGGTAGGTAGGTAGGTAGCTAGGTAGGTAGGTAGCTAGGTAGGTAGGTAGCTTGGTGGGTAGGTAGGTAGGTAGGTAGGTAGGTAGGTAGGTAGGTAGGTAGGTAGGTAGGTAGGTAGGTAGGTAGGTAGGTAGGTAGGTAGGTAGCTAGGTAGCTAGGTATGTAGGTAGGTAGGTAGGTAGGTAGGTAGGTAGGTAGGTAGGTAGCTAGGTAGGTAGGTAGGTAGGTAGGTAGGTAGCTAGGTAGGTAGCTAGGTAGCTAGGTAGCTAGGTAGCTAGGTAGCTAGGTAGCTAGCTAGGCAGCTAGGTAGATAGGTAGCTAGGTAGCTAGCTAGGTAGCTAGGTAGCTAGGTAGCTAGGTAGCTAGGTAGCTAGGTAGCTAGGTAGATAGGTAGCTAGCTAGGTAGCTAGGTAGCTAGGTATGTAGGTAGGTAGGTAGCTAGCTAGCTAGCTATGCTAGATAGGTAGCTAGCTAGGTAGGTAGGTAGGTAGCTAGGTAGCTAGGTAGCTAGGTAGCTAGGTAGATAGGTAGCTAGCTAGGTAGCTAGGTAGCTAGGTATGTAGGTAGGTAGGTAGGTAGCTAGCTAGCTAGCTAGGTAGCTAGCTAGGTAGCTAGCTAGGTAGCTAGCTAGGTAGGTAGGTAGGTAGGTAGGTAGGTAGGTAGGTAGGTAGGTAGGTAGGTAGGTAGGTAGGTAGGTAGGTAGGTAGGTAGCTAGGTAGGTAGGAAGGTAGGTAGGTAGGTAGGTAGGTAGGTAGGTAGGTAGGTAGGTAGGTAGGTAGCTAGGTAGGTAGCTAGGTAGGTAGGTAGGTAGGTAGCTAGGTAGGTAGGTAGGTAGCTAGGTAGCTACGTAGCTAGCTAGGTAGGTAGGTAGGTAGGTAGCTAGCTAGGTAGGTAGGTAGCTAGGTAGGTAGGTAGGTAGGTAGGTAGGTAGGTAGGTAGGTAGGTAGGTAGCTAGGTAGCTAGGTAGGTAGCTAGGTAGGTAGCTAGGTAGGTAGGTAGGTAGGTAGGTAGGTAGGTAGGTAGGTAGGTAGGTAGGTAGGTAGGTAGCTAGGTAGGTAGGTAGGTAGCTAGGTAGGTAGGTAGGTAGGTAGCTAGCTAGGTAGGTAGCTAGGTAGCTAGGTAGGTAGGTAGGTAGGTAGGTAGGTAGGTAGGTAGGTAGGTAGGTAGCTAGGTAGGTAGGTAGGTAGGTAGGTAGGTAGGTAGCTAGGTAGGTAGCTAGGTAGCTAGGTAGCTAGGTATTTAGGTAGCTAGGTAGCTAGGTAGGTATGTAGCTAGGTAACTAGGTAGCTAGGTAGGTAGGTAGCTAGGTAGGTATGTAGCTAGGTAGCTAGCTAGGTAGGTAGGTAGGTAGGTAGGTAGGTAGGTAGGTAGGTAGGTAGGTAGGTAGGTAGGTAGGTAGGTAGGTAGGTAGGTAGGTAGGTAGGTAGGTAGGTAGGTAGGTAGCTAGGTAGGTAGGTAGGTAGGTAGGTAGGTAGGTAGGTAGGTAGGTAGGTAGGTAG
>CM035435.1:140110669-140130669 GCA_020310875.1 Ceratopteris richardii
AGAGAGGAGAGAGGAGAGAGGAGAGAGAGAGAGAGAGAGAGAGAGAGAGAGAGAGAGGAGAGAAGAGAGAGAGAGAGAGAGAGAGAGAGAGGAGAGAGAGAGAGAGAGAGAGGAGAGAGAGAGAGAGAGAGAGAGAGAGAGAGAGAGAGAGAGGAGAGAGAGAGAGAGAGAGAGAGAGAGAGAGAGAGAGAGAGAGGGGGAGAGAGAGAGAGAGAGGAGAAGAGAGGAGGAGAGAGAGAGAGAGAGAGAGAGAGAGGAGAGAGAGAGGAGAGAGAGAGAGAGAGAGAGAGAGGAGGAGAGAGAGAGAGAGAGAGGAGAGAGAGAGAGAGAGAGAGAGAGAGAGAGAGAGAGAGAGAGAGAGGAGAGAGAGAGAGAGAGAGAGAGAGAGAGAGAGAGAGGAGAGAGAGAGAGAGAGAGAGAGAGAGAGAGAGAGAGAGAGAGAGAGAGAGAGAGAGAGAGGAGAGAGAGAGAGAGAGAGAGAGAGAGAGAGAGAGAGAGAGAGAGAGGAGAGAGAGGATGAAGAGAGAGATGAGAGAGAGAGAGAGAGAGAGAGAGAGAGAGAGAGAGAGACTGAGGAGAGGGGGAGAGAGAGAAGAGAGAGACATACATACCTACACACATACATACATATTACATTAACGTGTGTATGCATGTTTTGTGTTTTTCATATGATGAAGTTTTTAATTTTTTAATATCTTTGATTTATCCGTGCAGGATAAATTGTGTATATGCATTTCTTCTTGTGGTGCAGTTTTTGGAGCCTGATTTATAATGTTTCATCTTTCGACTGGCATCCTCCCTGCATTTATTGACGTTCAAATGATCCAAGTTATTGTTTAGTTGGAAGGGAAAACATTAGGATAATTCGTTTTTGAGCCTTTTTCTTATAAAGTAATACTCCTTTATCATCTTTTGAGAGGCAGCATATATTTGTTCTTCCAGGTTTACTTTTTAGATTTTCTTCTTAACTGAATGGAGCTATTTTTATGCTTCGAACAGGCCTCTCAAGAACTTAATGCAGTGAGCTGCATTTAACAAATGCAGGGATTTTTTGATGTCAATCCTATTTTTCACTGTGAAAGGTATGTCTGAGTGTGAGAAGTTCATTCTGAAGCAGCTCGGATTGATATTTTTCAATGAAGTTCCAATGTGTCAATTTTTTGTTGATAAGAGACTTGACTTCACTTATTGTATTGTTTTACTATGACATTTTCTAAGTAATGCTAGCTCTTCATTCCAATGGCTTGTTAACTGTTTTGAACTCTCGTGGTACTGAAAAATATTGTATACCTTACACCTGCTGGAGAAGAGCTTTTTCACAGTAAGGCCCCATTTGTTTCAATGCTAGAATGTCTGTTTCTAAGTAATGCTAGCTCTTCATTCCAATGGCTTGTTAACTGTTTTGAACTCTCGTGGTACTGAAAAATATTGTATACCTTACACCTGCTGGAGAAGAGCTTTTTCACAGTAAGGCCCCATTTGTTTCAATGCTAGAATGTCTGTTTCCAGATCAGCATGGTTTCTAATACAATACTGTTTTTGAGCTCTAGATATTATATGCTGAAAGTTACACAAACATTTATTTTGTTATTGGTTCTAGAATTACAACGGTAGTGATATTCCTCACTTTAACAGACACTCGTTTGTTCCAATGCTAGAAGGTCGTTTTTGCAGCGGATTTATTCTCTGATATGATGTGTTCAATTTTCACACTCTGTTTTTGGGATCTGGAGAGAGGTACTGGAAGTTTCACAGACATCTTTTCTGTTATTGGATTTAGAAAATCATCTGTAATGATGCTCCTGCTCCTGATGCAGTTCCAAAAATAGTCAGAAGTGGTGCTTGGTTTTGACTACTGTAGTGGGGATTTCCCGATTTGATAGCAAAACAGATTTTTAACGAATTGAATTTGTGATGGCATAGTCACTAGTGTTTTGCTTTACAGACATTTATTTTGTTATTGGACTTAGAATTTCATCTGTAATGATGCTCGTGCTCCCGATGCACTTCCAAAAATAGTCAGAAGTGATGCTTCGTTTTGACTATCTTAGTGGGGATTTCCTGATTTGATAGCAAAACACGTTTTTAACGAATTGAATTTGTGATGGCATAGCCACACACATGTTTTGCTTTACTCTGGAAAGAGTAACCAATTTTCTGGTTGACTGCCAATGCCTGCCAGATAAGTTCAAATTGTTGTGAACCTGGGAGCAGTTCCTTTATGCTGCTTCAAATGTTGGGTTGACAAATATATATGTATACGTAAACACACAGGAAATTCTGCTTTGATTCACTCAGTGAATATCAGTGACTGGGCATAATGAGCTGCGAACGCTATATTCAACTGAGATCACAAGCTCTTTTAATACCCATTAGCAGACTTTCCCCAGACCGCACATGTTTTGCTTTACTCTCGAAAGAGTAACCAATCTTCTGCTTGACTGCCAATGCCTGCCAGATAAGTTCAAATTCTTGTGAACCTTGAAGCAGTTCCTTCATGCTGCTTCAAATGTTGGGTTGACAAATATATATGTATACGTAAACACACACAGGAATTTCTGTTTTGATTCACTCATGTAAATATCAGTCTGTGAATGCTATGCTCAACTGAGATCAAAAGCTCGTTTAATACCTATTATCAGACTTTCCCCACACCCCATTAAGTCAATCTATGGATGGAAAGTTTACATGTTCAAATATAAATCTATATGTAAACACAAATAGGAAATTCTGCTTTGATTCGCTCAAGTGAATTTCATTGACTGGGCATAATGACTTGTGAATGCTATGTTCAACCGACACTACAAACTCTTTTAACACCTAGTATCAGACAGTTTTTCCACACTCCATTAAGTCGATCGGTGGATGGAAAGTTTAGTCTGATTAAAGATAATGCCACCCCTTTCTTTATGTTCTTGTTCAGAATCCAGATTGATGCATAGTATCAAAGCATTGTATTACATCGTTGGAGCAAAAGAAAGTGAAAAAAGATGGTATGGAAAGGCTTTATTTGAGTTTTAGATGAAAGCAGCAATTTTTATATCCATGTAATTCCTTGATTTGTGTAAGATAGCATGCAGATTTCTTGGAAAATAGAAGACAAAAAGACTGCCGGCTGTGATTGTTATGTGCATCAGTGTGATCCGCTTCATGTTTCAATTTTATGAACGAAATCCAAGTTCACAACAGTAGATGGCAGGGGAAAGGCTGATGAATTTAATTGACGTACTGATGTCATATTCTTAAGTTATCAGAATAAATTGTCTTGCATTTTAATTTCCCTGGCAGCAAAACCTGAAAATATAGTGGTGTGATATTGGACTTCCATGCTTTTGCTAAAATAGTAGTTCCAAGTGGATGAATGTTTAGAATTTGATACACATAATTTGGATAATGTTCTAGGTGAACTTAAAACTGGGCAATTTATTGGGATGGGACAATGCGAGTTTTCTTACAAACATTTAAGGTTCCGTAGTCTATTGTTTCATAATGGAGATAATTGTCACGTCAAGAGTGTAATGTCCCTTTTTGCTAGTCAACAATTCCAGTGGCATGTGCTGCACTTATAGAGCTGTCATTTTGAACCTCTTTGCATTGATTTGAACTCCACAAATGGCCATTTGGACAAACAACTGTTTCTTTTCCCTCTCCCCTTCTGAGGGGGGAGAATGTTGTATGTGTGATGGATGGCATTGAACTTGCTGCATGTTTGTGATGTATGAAAGTGTGAAACCTTCGTGCTACTTTCAGGCTTGTACTTTTCTTACTCTCAGATGGGGAAGTGTCTTTAAACCTGCAGAGTCATGTATGCAATGCAAATCACAGTGACCTAGAGGGACCTGGAGAGAGTAATGAATGGCAGGTCTCATTTCGATTACATGCAGAACATGCCAAAGCTCCGCATGCCAAAGATCCCGAGATTTCAATGGACCTTTTGTTAGCGAGGAATCACATAGATGTTCAGTCACAAGAGAACAAGAGTAGTTCCACATAATATAGGTAGAAAATTAGACGACTTCATGAATGATAAGCATATGCCATGTACAATATGATGTTATGTTCCAATTTTATAAATAGAACTCACAAATCATGAATACATCCTTGAGAAGCTAGTGTGGGAGGATGAGGGGTAGAAACAAACTTCTCCAATTATATCAAAGCATAGGAGACTATGTTCTTATCTTAATGGTGAAGATACCCCTACTATTATATCTACAAAGCTAACCTTCATGTGATGTAGCTCCCTCCAATGGTGTATGAGAAGAGAAGCTGCTTAATGATGATTTAGAAGAATACTCCTTACCTTGGTATAGATTTTGAGATGGTGAAGGCCTTCAATAAAAGAATCCCACTAAAGCTAATCACAAATCATTACACTGTTTCTCTTAACTTCAGTAATTTTGGTGATAAGATGTTTGATGTGGCAAGATCTATACATGTCGCCATAAGGTGAGATGTCAGCCATCAATTGCGCATGTAACTTTGATTGACATGTGGTGGTAGTTCTTTGACTTTGAATTTTTATAGCTTTTGGAACAAAATTAGGGTTTGTTGATGTGAGTTGTTGAATATAGAGTAGAAAGTGGCATACCCTCTATGTCTACCATCATTGTTTTGACAAGTGTACGGCTTCAAAAAGAGGCTAAGTGGATACACTTGATTAAGCCAATGTCAGCATTAAAAAGGAAGGTCTTTGCGTTGGCAAAGAGGGCCTATAACAAGTCCATTCTCACACTTGAGAAGAAGGGGGTGCTTAGGACAACAAAAATTCAAGGATTACCCAAAGAAAAAGAAAATAACGACATCCATAGTCATTAATCCTACAAAGATGGGAGTAATGTAGATTTGAGTGATAATTTTGGAGATTCTCCAAAAGGGAAATCGCTCCTTGCACACATAATTGATTTTCATGAGATGAGTCATGGGAGAACCTCTCAAGGCATTTTTGGGGACCATTTCCATGCACAATGTAATCATTTCCCAAGTATTCTTATGGTTGCATCTATACATCATGTAGTGAGATTATACCTACATACTCAAATGGAAGGGAATAGAGTTTTGGGATTGACGAGTAGTCAATTTATTCATATAGATTTTGTTCGATGAGGACATACTAGATTTTTTGATATCATGTTTGGCTTGTTTCGATATAGTGCTTAGTAAATAGTGGAACGATAGGAAATGACCAGTCATGGACTTTGCATCATGTGTTTTAGCACAAGAGGAGGTGATTCTTGATTCACAGAGTGCCAAATGTCCAAAGATGAGATTAGTGACCACAACAAAGCCACACAAGATAGAGTATAAGTATATTTGTTCTCTCTATCTTGTTTATCCATCATGTGTAATTCTGGATTCTATTACTGAAGGAAGTTCTAATTGGAATGCTCAAGTACTTAGATCAAAAGTCGGAGTAAAATTCTAAAAGCTATTTTTATATGAGCACTCATGTCTAACTCCTTGTAGGAACATAGGGCACCATATAGAGTAGGTGCCAAGAATGAGTGCAATCGCTTGTTCACCAAGAAGAGGATGAAGTCAAAGAATCCAAAGAGATCAAAGGAGAGGAATAGTTGCCCACTATGATTGAGGATTCCATAGATCCATAAAGTCAGAGTCACAAAACAATTCCACAAATGGAAGGCGAAGAATTGAAAGAACCAAGTAAAAATGGGCTAAAAGATTAGATGAAATGGAACTAATAAATAAGAGTGGAAAGGGGCATACAAGCCAAGAACATTCAATTCAGCCAAAGAAACATAGGTAGAATTGGGAAGGATCTATTCTAGTATATCCTCATTTTGAAGATCTAGATATGTTATTGAATGCATATCAATCAAGAATAGTGGCAAGGCTAAGTTTGCAACATCACAAGAATTGCTATCCAAGAGGGGACTTGGAGAAAGAAAGATAAGATATGTGCAAGAAAATGATGGAGGTTCCCCAAAATTCGGTAATAAAGGCACCATCCTTCATTCCAGTTAGTAGAAATACCATAACTAGATTTCCAAGAGTTGTTAAGGACAAGGGAACAAAGGAAGAGAGTAATAAATATGGTAAGCCGCTTGAAGACACCATCATTATAGAGCCAACCAAGGAAAGTAATGCTATGATTCTTCAGCTTAATGATGCTTGGCTTTGAGAGCTTTGGGAATTCGTATAGGAACCTTGATGAAATAAAGATGGAGATGGACAACCACCCATCCTAAGAATAATTTTTGAGGAAGAGCCCTTCCCAATGGAAGTCTCATCTATGGGTCAAGGACTGAAGAGTCCTAATCTTTGGGTAGATGGGGCCATAATTTTGAGAACTTTCTTGAATTGCATAGGGGCATAAGAGTACGAATCAAAGTTACATAAGTCTCTCACATTGAGAGTTGAGAGACCTTGATAAGAGGAAGAAAGATCTAGCTCTAGGGAGGAGGAAAGCCAAAATTGGGTGCACATTGATAGTAGAAGTACTATTACAAATCACACCCCATTTGTGGAAATTGGCTTATCAATGTGAAAATGGCTCACCCTTCCGAAGAAGAGACAAAGTCAAATGATGGAGGTTTCCCAAAATTCGGTAATAAAGGCACCATCCCTCATTCCAATTAGTAGAAATACCATAACCAGATTTCCAAGAATTGTTAAGGACAAGGGAACAAGGGAAGAGAGTAACAAATATAGTAAGTCTCTTGAAGACACCATCATTATAGAGCCAACAAAGGAAAGTAATGCTATGATTCTTCAGCTTAATGATACTTGGCTTCAAGAACTTTGGGAATTCGTATAGGAACCTTGATGAAATAAAGATGGAGATGGACAACCACCCGCCCTATGAATAATTTTTGAGGAAGAGCCCTTCACAATGGAAGTCTCATCTATGGCTCAAGGACTGAAGAGTCCTCGTCCTTGGCTAGATGAGGCCATATCTTGAGAACTTTCTTGATTGCATAGGGGCATATGAGTAAGAATCAAAGTTTCATAAGGCTTTCACATTGAGTTGAGAGACCTCGGTAAAAGGAAGAAAGATCTAACTCTAGGGAGGAGGAAAGCCAAAATTGGGTGCACATTGATAGTAGAAGAACTATTACAAATCACACCCCATTTGTGGGAACAATTGGCTTATCAATGTGAAAATGGCTCACCCCTCCGGAGAAGAGACGAAGTCAAATGATGGAGGTTTCCCAAAATTCGGTAATAAAGGCACCATCACTCATTCCAATTAATAGAAATAGCATAACCACATTTCCAAGAATTGTTAAGGACAAGAGAACAAAGGAAGAGAGTAACAAATATAGTAAGCCTCTTGAAGACACGATCATCATAGAGCCAACAAAGGAAAGTAATGCTATGATTCTTCAGCTTAATGATACTTGGCTTTGAGAGCTTTTGGAATTTGTATAGGAACCTTGATGAAATAAAGATGGAGATGGACAACCACCCATCCTAGGAATAAGTTTTGAGGAAGAGCCCTTCCCAATGGAAGTCTCATCTATGGGTCAAGGACTGAAGAGTCCTAGTCTTTGGGTCGATGAGGCCATAATCTTGAGAACTTTCTTGAATTGCATAGGGACATATGAGTAAGAATCAAAGTTTCATAAGGCTCTCACATTGAGAGTTGAGAGACCTCGGTAAAAGGAAGAAAGATCTAGCTCTAGGGAGGAGGATAGCCAAAATTGGGTGCACATTGATAGTAGAAGAACTATTACAAATCACACCCCATTTGTGGGAACAATTGGCTTATCAATGTTAAAATGGCTCACCCCTCCGAAGAAGAGACAAAGTCAAATGATGGAGGTTTCCCAAAATTTGGTAATAAAGGCACCATCCCTCATTCCAGTTAATAGAAATACCATAACCAGATTTCTAAGAATTGTTAAGGACAAGGGAACAAAGGAAGAGAGTAACAAATATAGTAAGCCTCTTGAAGAGACACCATTATTATAGAGCTAACAAAGGAAAGTAAAGCCATAATTCTTCAACTTAATGATACTTGGCTTTGAGAGCTTTTGGAATTCATATAGGAACCTTGATGAAATAAAGATGGAGATAGACAACCACCCATCCTAGGAATAATTTTTGAGGAAGAGCCCTTCCCAATGGGAGTCTCATCTATGGGTCAAGGACTGAAGAGTCCTAGTCTTTGGGTAGATGAGGCCATAATCTTGAGAACTTTCTTGATTGCATAGGGGCATATGAGTAAGAATCAAAGTTTCATAAGGCTCTGACGTTGAGAGTTGAGAGACCTCGATAAAAGGAAGAAAGATCTAGCTCTAGGGAGGATGAAATGCAAAATTGGGTGCACATTGATAGTAGAAGAACTATTATAAATCACACCTCATTAGTGGGAACAATTGGCTTATGAATGTGAAAATGGCTCACCCCTCCGAAGAAGAGACGAAGTCAACTAAAGTAGGGTTGTCAATGGTTGAAATTCCCCTTGACAAAGTTGGAGATTTAGCGAGGGAGTCGAAGGTAACACTTGTTTGCCTATCACCTTTAATGGTTACACAGCTAAAGCCATCTTGAATATGGGAGTTGGAGTTATGATAGCCACTCAAGGGTTATGGGATAGATGGGGAGGACAAGCTTTAAGGTCAACTCGATTGAGATTGCAATTAGTAGTTCCTCGCCTTCACTCCTATCTTCTATCTTGTCAATTGGGATTTTGGGCACTTTTTCGTTGGATCATACTTTGAATAAGGAGCAGGAAGCCCAAGAACTTGGTTTGCTACATGTTAATCTTGTCAATTGGGATTTTGGAAACTTTTTTGTTGGATCCTAGCTTCAAGTAAGGAGTAGTAAGCTCTTCTAAAGTGAGATGGCATTGCACTTAAGTGTTTTCTATAGCCTTTGTGTTTCTAGGTGTAACTCAATCTTCATTCTCTTACTACTATCTTAGGGGTTTGCATTTGAAAGGACTTCGATTCCCATGGGCCTATGAATTGCAACAATTCTTGTAAAGAATTGGATTCAAAATCCAATCTTTGTCTTGATTGAATGTCTTCTTGATTTCCATATATAGATGGAATATCATGTGGGAATTGGTATTGCCGATCATGAACCTCTTGAATGTGTCGGGGGCTCATTTGTTTCGTATCCCACTTCTCTTCTTGGATCTCTCTCAAGAATTCTTGAGACTACTTGGTAATGGAAGGAGGGATGCCCCATTCTACTGAGTTAGGAGCATAAGAATTTCTTGATAGAACTTCTTCTTTCTCACTTTCAATGGCATGACCCTTTTGGGGCACAAAGTCCTCAAGTTTAGACACCATTTACTCTAATCGTTTTAACAATCCTTGAAAATGCAACTCGAGTTTGACTATGTTGTTCTGTTGAAGATTTGGCTATCTTTTGAGCATAGCTTGGGCTAGTTCTACCATTTTGATGCACAATTTTTTTCTCTCTACTTCTAGGCCCGCTCTAGGATAGCTTTTGTCTAATTTGGTTATGTTTGATCCTTCTCTAAGTCATGCTTGATATGCCTTGAACATCATCTCTAAGTCTTATGGGATGGGATCTTGAGAACTGAACCAAACTTAGGTATGGGTGGGGTCTGTGTATGGACATGAGGCATCAATTCTACTATCCTTGCCTTGGTCTCTTTAGGGTTGCAATTTAATTTCATTGGTTTCTTGGACCATTTTCTCTTTACTTTTTCTCTAGGCTCTTTCCATGTTTTGGTTTTCCTTTTACTATGCTCTTCACTTTCGCTAAACTTTGATTCCTTCTCTTGATCTCCTTGCTTAGCTTGCTACAAAGCTTCTGCTCTAGTGATTGCCTTAATGGGAACTAACTTGGGTGGGGTTTCGCTCAAGTTCTGCAATATGCATATTATGTTAATCAGGGTAATTTTTGAAGCATTAGCGAGGTTCTTAGGGCACTCATAGATTATATGTTCCTTACCACACTCAGAATGGAATCCTTGAATTGTGAGATATTGCAATTGTCATGCAAGCAAGGGATGGGAACATTCACATATGAAATGATCTCCTGGGCATCTAAAGCAAGGTCCTCTAGGACCTATGCCCACATTTGCCTCGTCTGGGGTCTAGGGTTGGGATCGGCATACATGACATTCACATAAGTGAGTTCCCAACTGTATTCTTGGGGTGAGGTCTCATATTGATAAGTTTCATAATGTTTTGGAGGCTTTGTGTAGTAAGTAGGGGCATTCTCACCATGTGAAGAATCAAAAGTATTCGTGCTTGGATCATTTTCAATAATCAATGGAGAAATTGGTATTAAAACCCTATCTTGGTTTTCTTCTTTCGTCACATACTTGATTGAGACTACATTTGCTAGGGGTGGCAATTGTTGACCTAACACAGGTTGTAGTCTAGGTTGTGCTTGATAAGGATCTTGGTATGCTTGTTGGTTCCTGAAATAGGGTTGGGAAGTCTTGGAAGTAGCCTATATAAAAGCCAAGTTCTCACTTGTAAAGTGACTTTTCGATGGAATGAAGTTGTGAGCTCTCTTATTGCAAATTCATTTTGTGGTTTTCTATGCATTTTGAGTGAGCTTAATGAGTGATTGTGGGTGTAGGATATTTGTTTATGAGTTATGGAAGTATCATATTTCTTGTTTGCATAATTTTGAAGTGACCAAACACATTCAAACCCTTGTTTTAAGTGATTAATGCTTGAGGAGAAGGAATTCCATAGGTTTATGAGCTCTGTATAGGGCTTTAAACGTCTTCCTTTTGTATTTCGACCATTTGTACGTTGTAGTCTTGGTTTGGTAGCTTTGAAACGAGATAAGGCACATATCAAATGGACAAGTATTGAGAGAGTGGGAAGCGTTTTGGTGATTCAGCCCTATTTGAAGCATCCGACAAAGTGCACCTATGGAAATGTCAAATAGCATGAATCCTTGAGTGTATTAGATAGCAAAGGCTTGGAAGCATCAGATATGAACACACTTAACTCTGTCAAGTGTATAGGACCTTGATCTTGGAGAAGGACATACTTGTGGATCTTCTAGGAGGCTAACAAAGGGAGATAATTTTGTCACTCTACTTGATGCCCACCATCATATCTGCTTATGCCATGGATTGTAGCTAAGTTGAGTACTACTCTTTGCGGATTGACAAATTAGAAGTGTGTGAGCGCGGACTATGCTATGAGTCAACACATTTTGGCATTGTTTTTGGGGAGAACAAGGATCGTGCCTAGATAACTCTTGTGATGGAGATTGTTATCATCGTTGTTGCCCTAGGGGCAAACCATCTCTTTTTATTCTTCTTTATTTTAGTTCCTCTACTCTCATTCCACTTGGGTATCACACAAGACATTTGGATGAGTATCAGATAGCTTGCAAGCATCGACTATCTCCTCTCTGCTACCCCATTTTGCTCAGGAGTATACCTAGTAGTAATCTCCCTTTTGATACCTCTGTCCTGCAAAAATGCATCAAACTCATTGGAGAAGTACTCACCTTCTCCATCTGACCTTATCCTCTTTAGGCTTCTTCCTGTTTGATTTTCCACAAGTGTAAGATACTTCTTGAAGCAATTGAACACTTCATCTTTATGTTTCATAAAATACAAGATAGTCCACCTACTGAAATCATCAATGAATGACACATAATACCTTGAGCCTGAAATTGAAGGGTCCTTGCTTAGTCCCCACACATCTCTGTGAACAAGTTCCAAATAGTCCTCATGCATGTAGCCTTTCTTTGTAAAGGGTAACGTGTGTGATTTACCAAACTGACAAGCACCACATGTATAAATCATATGTTGCTTGGATACATTAGGTATCCCAAGCACACATTGATCTCTACATATCTGCTTCAAAGTTCTCTCACCAATATGCCCTAATCTTTTATGCCAAATCTCTAATTCAGACAATGTTTAATCCTTGTAATTATAAAGTGCAATGTTTTTTGTGTTCTCAAGCTCAAATATAAATAATCTACCTATTTTCTCTCCCTTGGCAATTCTCTTGAATCCATGTTGGGGGTCCTCCACAAAAGCTCCATATTTGTTGAACCTAACTTGCAAACCCTATTCCACTATCTTTCCAACACTCATCAGATTCTTGGTGATAGTAGGTACATAAAGAACCTTGCTCAACAGATTTCTATTCCAATCAGAAATTTTGACATTTCCTACCTTTACCACTGAATGCTTGGTGTCATCACCTGTCTGCACTTGGTGCTTTCCCTTGGGCTCCTCAAGATCAGAAAGAAGAGCTACATTGCCTGCTACATGGTTTGAACATCCAGAGTCAATATAGAAGAGGTTTTGTATCCTCCTTGATAGTTGTTATTGTAATTGTTGTTGTAGCCATGGTTGTAGCCTTGATTATGGTTGAACCTTCCTCTTGATCCTGAGCAACCACCACTTTGAAATCCTCTTCCTCTTTGATTCTTGAAGTTCCTATAGCACTCATTTGCAGTGTGATTAGACAATCCACATATATTGCATGGGGAAGAGTTGAAAGATCTCCCCCTACCTTGCTTACCTCCTCTACCCCTTCCTCTTGAATTCGTACCTCTCCCTGCATAGTTAGCTTGAGAAGTAGTACCTTCATCTTCAACCTTCTTGCTCTTTCCTTTATCTTTAGACTTTCCTTTATCTGTGTATAGGGCTGAAGAGTTGTTACCTCTTGATTGTTCTCCATTTTTGTTGAGCTTGGCTTTATGGGTAAAGAGTTGTCCCATGAGTGTGGTAAGATCTAGAATATGCATATCCATGTAAAGACCCATAACAGTTGTGAAGGCTTCCCACTTATCATCTGCCTTGATGCCATTGATTATTTGTCTCACTATTTGCTCTTCTTCAATCTCCTCTCCTATGCTTGCCTATTGATCAGCCACATCCTTGACTTTGGTCACATACTCTGAAACATTCTCCTTGGGTTGCTTCCTTTGAGTGGTAAAATCAATCCACAATTGATTTTTTCTAGCTCTTGTGTTGGAAGAAAAATATGAAGACAATGTATCCCAAGTCTCTAGGGAAGTTTTACAATTCCTAATGTGTGGAATAAGGAAGTCAGAGATAGAGTTAAGTAGATATGACCTTGCTAAAGCATCTTTGGCACACCATGAGTTGAGTCTTTCAAGCTCCTCTCTTGTCGGTTGTCCTTTGCTTCTGAAAATGGGCATCTCCTCATCTCCTGATATGTATCCATAGAGGCTCCTTCCTTGTAGATATGTCTTCATCCTCAAGGACCATGATGGATAGTTATTCCTGTCCAATTTATCAATAAAAGAAGGGAAACCATCTCCCATTTTACCTTAACTTGCTCTGATACCACTATTGGAAGAGATGGATGGATACCTCAAGAAAATGAGTTGGTACTGCTAAGAAATGCTTTGTACCTGACCTATTTCACTTTAGAGTTTGATAGTAGGCCCTTTTAGCTTGCAAATGACACAAAATAAGTACCTATGTACTTTGGATTTGATTCTTCAAACAATTTGAATAAAAACGGATTACTTCACAAATAGCTAGTCACTCAAAACTTGCTATTTTGGTCTTGACACTTTTGCTTAGTGCTCACAGTATATTAGCAATTGATAAAATTCCTTTTGGGGGAATCAAATTAGCTTAGATAGATCATTATTGCAAGTGGAATCATCTAAAATGATGAACTACACTTTGAGAAATCAATTTAGCAATCAAGAGCTTACCCTTGACTTTTTAGGGACTGAACAATTGTTGACCAAAGAGGACTTCGAGGCAGATTTCGCCCAATTGGTTGAAGCAAATCTAATGCAAATTTGATAGCATAAGATAGACTTTGATCTAGTTCCAACAAGCTATAGATCATGCAAAATGGTTGAGAAATCACTCAGATATGGTCATGCAAAGTTCATTGTCCTGAGCAATCATAGTAGAGAAGTCAACAGAGATGATCAATGAAATGTATGTATTATAACACATGATTATGCATAATCATTGGCATTGAAATGATGCACAATGAAGGTATTCTAAGTGAGCTATGGTCTAAGTCACTTAGCTACTAAAATGATCAGAAAAGAACTATCAATAAGGCCACCATGGACTGCGAGTTTTACAAGTCCTTTTATAAGGATTTTCTTCAAGTTTGAATTTAAAATTCAAACAAGGCTCCACCTAAAAATGCCCCTCCAAGTTAGGAGTTATTCCCTCAACTTAAATTCTTAGGACTTTGTTCTTCCTAACTCCATGAGATTTTCTTTACAAGATTCTCTCAAGTAAAAACCACTTTTACAATGGTTATTGATCAAACAATTACAAGCTAAGGTTCTCATGCTTCTTCAAGTAGTTACACATATTTGCTTCCATGCCTAACCAAGTGTGATGGCTTAGACCTTTGCACCAACATATCTACTCAACACAAGGAGGAGATCTTGGAGGCCCTCTTGGAGGGAGTGTTCTTATACACTTGGAGGAGGTGTGCTCTACATCTAAAGACATCTGGAGGATTTCGTGTCAGAATGTATTGTGAGTAACAAGTCTACAACTGTCCCCACTTGTTTCTTCACTAGTTTATGATTTAGATAGTTTGAATTTGGGTTTGTTGTCAAGCAGTTCTAAATTGTTCATATTCACCATATTCTCACACACACACTCTTCATACCTCTTAGGCACAAAATCTCTTGTATGTAGTTCCTATTTCTGCCTAGATTTAGATATTGTCAATTTTTATCATATTCACCCATTGTAATTTGACATTGAACATTACATACTGTGGGTGAGCATCCTAGCTTACCGTACACTTTTAAAATCTTTTCAATTCTCTCTCTATCTCTCACTCATCATCGTTTTGAGTATTAAGGTGTGTATGCTAAGCTTCATTTGTTGGAAGATCCTATAAACATGTGATATTTTGTTATTGCAGCTTGCCCCACTTCCAACACAAATGCATCTCCAGCATCGTGAAGACTCAACCATAAACCTGTTTCTATAGGAGTGGAAATATGTTTGCAGTCTTCAATGCCAAATTGCTGCAATAATGTTTCAATATATTTTGTTTGACACAAATCTATTCTGCCATCAACTTGCATAAAATGAATGCCCAAATAATGATGCAACCAACTGATGTACATTCCAACTATGATGAGCTTGAAGTGCACAAATGCTATGAAGAGTAGTTATTTGCATGTAGAAGCAAAGGTCTCATCAAAATCAATGTCTCTTTCTTGAGCATAAACCTTTGCAACAAGCTTAGCCTTATACATGTCAACTATTCCATAAAATGTACGCTTTAGCTTGTATACCCACTTAGTGCCAATAGTCTTCTTGCCACGAGGCAAGTCACATAAAGACCAGGTACCATTTTTCATAATAGCATCATATTCTGATTGCATAACAGCCATCCAATTTTTTGAATTTTGTGCTTCACTAGAGAAAACATGCTCATTCTCATCACAAAGGCTAGAGGTAGCCACACTGGTACCTCCTATTTTTCAGGAATGTGTGCAAAGATAGACCCCAAGATAGAAAAACTAAGATTTCTCTCAATATACTAACCCAAAATGCTTTGAAAATATGCAGATGTAAACTAGACACTAATACCTTTTCAATGACTACTCATTCATCCAATTTTGAGCTCTCTAGAGAGAGCATCAGCCTCTATAATCTTACTATTGTTGAAGAAGATGATGCAAAAATGAAGGAGCAAGATAATGATGGCCACAAGTTTTTGTATATTGTTTCCATGTAATGTACAAGTGATTTGAAGTGTTTATATAGAATTTTGAAGTGCTCCAAGAGTTCTACAAGTGGATTTTGAATTCAAATGAAGGCGGGATTAGTTGTTGGAGGGAATCAATTCACTTTCCTACATCTAGGAAAAGTGAAGATCTAGTTTGATCTACTTTTATGTGATTGATTGATTCTCATTGATTGCGACTAAACCACCTCAAATTTGTGGAAGTTAAGATCTCTTTTTCTCCTTTTACATGTGTAATCTCTAGGCTTTTACAATGGTAAATGATCCATAAAAAATCTAAAAAAAAAAGAATACAAGAAATGAGCATAGGTAAAAAAAAAAACACTTCAATGGATATTTTGGCATAATCCAAACCATAGCCTTTTTGATGTAGATCAAATCCGCCTCAAGTGTAGTGTAAGCCTGATGTTCCAAGAGATCCCCTCAAGCTAAAGTATGCTTGAGTCTTCATTCTCTAATAAGTTGAATACATAACTTTGTTTTAAATTTGCAAAGCTTTATTCCATCAAGTGCCTTCATCATCATATCTGCTACTTGCTTTTCAGTTGGAACAAAAGAAATGTCAATCTCCTTTGCCATGACCTTCTCCCTAATGAAGTGGTAATGAACCTCTATGTGTTTGGTTCTTTCATGGAAAATAGGTTTTGCTGCTAAATGCATGGAACTTACATTATCTCCAAATATGTGAGGTTCGAAACTCACAAGTCCCAAATTTGTATACAATGCTTTTAACCATATTGCCTCTTGAGTTGCTATGTTCAAAGCTCTATACTCTACTTCAGTTGAGGATAAAGCAACTGTACGTTTCTTCTTGGAACTCCATGACACTAGCTTTGATCCTGCAAATGCTAAGTAACTAGAGGTACTTCTTTGATCATCCTTAGCTCCTGCTCAATCTACATCTGAATAGATTTTCATATCCAAATACGAAGAGTAAGGATAGAATATACCTTCATTGATTGTACCTTTGAGATACTTAAGTACTCTCTTAGCTGCATCCATGTGTGGTCTTCTTGGTGAGTGCATGAATTGGCTTAGCATCCCTACACTATATGAGATGTCTACCCTTGTATGAGTAGCATATATCAAGCTACCTACCAAGCTTTGATACTCTTTAATGTCTTCAAATTTCTCACCTTCATAATCACTAAGTTTATGAATTATATCCAAAGGTGTACCTGCAGGTTTAGTGTTCTCCATTTTGAACTTAAGAAGTAGATCTTGAATGTATCTTCTCTGAGTCAAATACATTCCTTCATCTTTGTATATAACCTACATAGCTAGGAAGAATGTGAGTTCACCTAAATCATTGATTTTGAACTCCTCTTGCATGTCTCTTGCTCCTTTGAATGCCATTCAGATCATCACCTATCATAATTATGTCATCTACATATACACATAGATAGGTAACCTCATTGTGATCCTTTTGATGAATAGATAAGGATCTAAGTTGCTAAGTTTGAACCCTTGATCTTGAAGGTATGTAACCAACCTGTAATTCCAAGCTATAGGACCTTTTTTCAATTTGCTTTCTTAAGTCTACAAACATAAGATGCATGATTAGGGTTTTCAAAACCTAGAGGTTGTGACATGTATGCTTATTCACTTATCCAACCATTTAGAAATGCATTTTTTACATCAAGTTGGAGGAGTCTCCAATTTCTTGCAGAAGCTACACTTACCAATGTTCTGATTGTAGTCATCTTCGCAACTAGTGAGAATGTGTCCTCATAGTCTATACCATGAGTTTGTGAGCATCATTTGGAAACTAATCTTACCTTGTACATGCAAAGTGATCCATATGAGTTTCTTTTAACTTTATATACCCATGTGCAACCACTTACCTTTTGATTGGATGACATTGGAACCAAATCCCAAGTGTCCATCTCCTTCAATGCATCTATTTCTTCTTTCATGGCCTTTTCCTAGTTAGAGTTTCCCTTTGCCTCCTCATAGGTTGAGGGTTCTTCTAAAATTGAGTCGTTTGCCAAGTAGATCGAATTCTTTGCAACAAATGTGGAATCATATCCATACCTTTCTGATTGTTTCTTCTCTATTGTTGATCTTCTGGGAGCTTGCTTGGAGAATTCTCCACACTCTCGCATCTTTGATTTGCCTCTTGACTTCCACAGCTTGTAATCTTTTCCTTTTCATTTGTACCACTTCTTTGATCATGGACCTGTGTATCAGGCTTGCTTCCTAATTGATGAGAATCAGAATAAAGATCATATGGTAGAGCTACATTTGTTTGTCTTCATCATACCAAGACTTGTGTTCTTCAAAACACATCTCTACTTGTAGTGAATTGCTTGGTTGAAGGATTATAGAACTCGTAACCCATCTGAGTTGATTCATACACAATAGACACTTCCTTTGTTGTCCTTTCATCTATCTTACCTCTTATTTGTGATGGTATATGAACATAAGCTAAACAACCAAACACCTTGCAATGTCCAAGACTAGGTTTTCTTCCATTCCATGCTTCACAAGGATTCATACCTTGAAGTGATTTGGATGGTAGTCTACTAACAAGGTACATAGCAATTGAAATAGCCTCTACCCATAGATAATGTGGCAACCTCTTCTCTTCAAACATTGTTCTAGCTTATCCAACCAAGGTCTTGTTTCTTCTCTCTGCAATTCCATTTAGTTGAGGAGAGTACCTAGTAGTCACTTCCTTCTAATACATTTATCCTGCAAGAACTCATCAAACTCTTTGGAGAAGTATTCTCCCCCTCCATCAGATATGAGCTTCTTGAGTGATCTACCTTTATGATTCTCCACATGCCCTAGATACTTTTTAAAGCAATCAAACACTTCGTTCTTACTCTTGATAAACTATAGAATAGTCCATCTACCATGTTCATCAATAAATGAGACATAATACATTGATCCTACAAATGAAGGTTCTTGACTTGTACCCATACATCTATATGTACTAAGTCCAATAAGTTATTATGGATGTAGCCTTTGTGGTTGAATGGTTGTCTTTGTGCCTTCCCAATTTGACATGCATCACATCTGTTGATCATGTGTTGCTTTGATATTTTTGGTACTCTTAGAAAACTTTGATCCTTGCATATATCCTTCAAGGTTCTTTCATTCGCATGAGCAAGTCTCTAATGCCACATTTCAAGCTCACTAAGGGTTTGAGACCCAAAAGTGAATAGAGCTATGTTATTGGTTTCTCCTATTCAAAAGTAAAGAGCCTACCATGCTTCTCACCTTTGGATATCTTCTTGAAGCCTTGACATGGATCTTCCACAAATGCTCCATGTTGGGTGAACCTAACTTGCAAGCCTTTTTCAAATATGTGGCTTATAGTTATTAGGTTTTTAGTGATAGTGGGTACATAGAGAATCTTACTCAGAATGTTTGTCATGTCATTGGAAGCTTTGATATGACAAATCTTCTCCACATTGTGCTTTGTATCATCTCCTATTTGAACAATTGATCATCTTCTTTACTTTCTTTGTGTCTTAGATTCATTAAAAGCAATGAGTCTTCATGTGCTTGATCTTCAAAATAATTATTGTATTCCCTTCCATTATGGCCTATATTGTTATTGTTGAAGTTGTGTCCACCTCTACCTCTACTGTTGCTATATCCACCTCTTCCACTTCCTTTTAGGGTCTTTCCATTGAACCATGAATTCTGAGTGGTGTGATTGATCTTATCACAGATGGCACAAGGATGAACATTCTGACCTTTGACTTTGTCATGCTTTGGTCCTTTCTTCTTCCCTTTCCACTTCTCTTGCTTGCGAAGTTGGCTTGGGAAGTCTCCTCTTCATCTTCTTCCTTCTTCTTGTCTTTCAACTTCTTGTCCTTCTTATTTGCATATAGAGCAGTAGTTGAATTACCATGATAGGAGTTACCTTCCTTTATGCTATTGTTGGACTCTTGATTGAAGATTTGTCCAAGAAAGATGTTGAAGTTTGGAGTTTCCACATCCATGATGAGATCATAAGACATGGTGAAGGATTGTCATTGCTTATCACTTCGAATCCCATTGAGAATTTGCCTCATGATATTCTCTTCTTCAATCATCTCTCCAATGGATGCTAACTGATTCGCAACCTCCTTGACCTTGAAAACAAACTCTATGATGGTTTGTTTAGGTCTCTTCTTCATTTTGTTGAAATCCTTCCAATGATGATTCTTACTTGCTTTTCCAAGCCGCATAGTTGTGTCGATCAAGCTTCTCAATCATTGAGGGAAAGTCATCATCCATATTGATCTAGCTCTAATACCACTCAAAGAACTTGGAGAAGCTTGTAGGACGTAGAAAAGTGAGTTACGAAGCGACGTACACTCAACTAGCACAAAACTAGCCCTTGAGCTTATG